>ML803692.1:158892-177260 GCA_009831015.1 Picea engelmannii
AATGAAAATGTGTAACTCATGATCTAGAGTTAGAAGTTGTAATTCATTCTTTGAAAATGTGGAAAAATTATTTAATGTGAAGAAAATTTCTATTACTAATAGACAACAGTGGTGTAAAACACTGGTTCAGTCAACAGGATCTCAATGCAAGACATGAAAGATGGTTGTCCTTTTTAAGTGAGTTTGATTTCGAAGTACAACACATCAAGGGAAAAGAAAATAAAGTTGTAGATGCACTACGTCGAAGGACTAATGAGCTATGTGAAGTCATTATGAGCAAAGTTGAAAATGATATTGACGATGGAATTAAATCTGCAAGAAGAAATGATGAAAATTACATCAAAACAATAGACCAATTGCAAAGAAATGAGGAAAATATGCAAAGTACAGATCTCAGTATAGATAAAAGTTGGTTGTTAAGATTCAAAAACATGTTCTATGTACCTAAATCTACTGAATTGAATATGATAATTCTTGATTAGATGCACAAACAACCATATTTTGTTCATCGAGGATACCAGAAAATGATTATAGACTTAAGAAAACAGTTTTATTGGCCTAACATGAAAAATTAAATAGCTGAATACTTGTCTAAATGTTTATATTGTCAACAGGTAAAGGTTGAGTATCAACATCCAACAGGTCTGTTACAACCTCTGCCTGTACTTGAATGGAAGTGGGAAATTATTTCAATGGACTTCATCATAGGTTTTCCTAAGACTCAAAGACAAAATGATTCTATTATGGTAGTAATTGTTAAGATAAGCAAGTCTGCACACTTTATAACTGTGAAATCTACTTACAAAGAAATTAATATCTCTTAAATTTTTATGAAAGAAATATTTAGGTTGCATGGGGTTTCTAAGATGGTGATTTCAGATAGAAATGTCAAATTTACATCCAATTTTTTGGAAAGAATTGTTTGAAGTTTTAGACACTAATTTGAATTTCAACATAAGTTACCACCCACAAATGGATGGGAAAACAAGATGAACATATAAAATTATCGAATACATGTTGCAAATGTATGTAAGGACAAAACCAACTAAGTGGGAAGAGTATCTACATTTAGTCGAATTTGCATACAATAATGGGTATCAAGCATCAACTAAGATGAGTCCCTTTGAGGTCTTATATGGAAGGAAATGTACAACCCCGATCAGTTGGGATAATCTGGTTGACAGGATTATGGTTGGACCAAAAATTCTCCAAAAAATGGAAAGGATGGTCAAAAGGGTACAATATAGCTTGAAAGAGGAACAAGATCGGAAGAAAAGTTATGTAGATCTAAAAAGAAGATATCGGGAATTCAAAATTGTAGAGCATGTAGATCTCAAAGTTAAAGCAAGGATAAGCTCCCTTAAACTAGGGATTTATTCCAAGTTGGCGCCAAGATTTTGTGAACCTTTCGAGATCTTAACTATAATCAGATCAGTGGCGTATCAACTAGCCCTCCCTGCATATTTAAAAGTTCATTTTTTTTTTCATGTTTCACTATTAAAAAGATATATTCATGATCATAATGACATCATTTATTAGAACATGGTGTAGGTGGAACTAGAAAGTGAGTTCCAAGTGGAACTTTGATGCATTCTGGACAGTAAGAAAATAGTACTTCAGAACAAAGTCATCGCCTAGGTAAAAGTGAAATGGAAGAACTTTAGTTCTAAGGAGGCTAATTGGGAATTCGAAGAAGATATGAGAAAATCTTATCCAATTCTATTCTGAGAGATGATTTGAACACTGAGGACAATATTATACTTAAGGGGGAGAGGATGTGATATCCTCAAATTATGCATAATTAAATTATTTCAAGGTTGTTATTCTCAAAATAAATTTCCATTTTTGGAAATTCAAATTTTGGATTTTTGAAGTATGTAATTATTATTTTATGACTTTTGGAAAAAAATTTACTTGCCAATTGTATTCTTTTGATCGACACATGTATGAGAAAAACATTTTAAATAAATTTAATGGTGGAGAACTGATCCAGATTATTTTTGACACAAAATGAGAGCGGAGATATAATAAAGAAATGGACAGAGATATCGAAGATATTCAATAATATAACATAAATGTATCAGATATCAAACCATAAACACAGATATACAGTGATACGCGATTTCTATTAATGAAAGAAATGTATAGAGACTGTAAAAATACAGAGTGAAAGACTTGCTAGAATGGTGGCAACTTATCTCTGAGAAGCGATGTGATGGCTACTTGCATTCACAAGAACATGATTACAATGAGGCTCTAAAAGCCTTTTTACAATAAACAGGAATGCCAAAAACCCTAGACATCCAAAAACCTAACCCTAGGAGATGAAGCGCCAAAAGTCATGTGGGCCCCGTTTGGGTAAGTCAGTACATCAACTTCTCGGGGTCGTAACTTTTGCATACGATCTTCGTTTTAGGCGTATGATAGCCCGTTGGAAAGGTGTTGTTGAGGAGATTAATTTTAGGATAAATATCAAATAAAATTACATATTGGAAACCTGTTTTCCCAAAAAAAAACATCGTTTAGTGCCCCAATATGGCGTAGGAAGTTAAAACCTGCTAAAAATAGTAAATTACCAAAATTGCCAGAAAACTATTTTGAGCCAGTTGGAAAAGGTGGGTGGCCACCAATATCCACCTGAATCAATCCTCCCTCCTTAGGAAGAAATGGTCTCCATTACATTGACTTTCTGGGGGAGAGGAAAAATCGTTTGGTAAATCTGAATCTTGGTGAGTTGCTTGCCTTGTTGGAGATGTTGCATTGCTTGGTTGTGGAAGGCTATCATGGTCATGTGGCTATTATGAAAAAGGAATCTTTACACTTTGTTGCAATCTTCTCAAACTTCTTCTATTGGATAGAAGGTCTTTGGGCCGAGGTTGTAGTGGTTGCAGTATCCTTCTGTTCACCTTTTGAATAGATTGTGAAGAAGCTAAATTTTGTAGTATGAGATACTACCTTGAGAAGTTGTTTAGGTGGAACAGTAGTCGGAACTACCTCTAGTATTTTGTAGAGATGATCCCCTAGAGAAACAATGGCACTGTAGGGTCGAGACTCATAAACAACATGGTGTCTCCACATATATGGTTGGCCCAAGAGAACATCACAGACATCTAGTGGGGAAACATCACATAATAACTCATCCTTGAAGGGCTGGATGTCGTATGACAATCGACACTACTGGCTGACACAAAGATCTCATCCTTAGCGAAGCCACCCAATGATGTATGGTTGTGGGTGTGGTGTTGTCGATAATCCCAATTGTTTGAGGACCTCTTTTGAGATGAGGTTCTTCTAGCTTCCGCTATGAACAATAAAATGCAGCGGGGTCCCCTTCACCCACATTTTTGAATGAAAAAGGTTATCCCCCTCTTCAGGATTTGTTGGCTCTTTTGGTTGAATTGTTGTGGTTGCGACAATAGCAATTGGGTCTTTGTTGATGATCTATATTTTACCAGTATTTTCAGAATCAGATTCTAAATCAGGGTATGGCTCCTTGTCTTTGATCTTGTCCACCAATGATTTTTTTTGGTCGACATTCATCGGTGTTGTGCGAGGGGATTTTGTGGAAATCACACCATTTTCTGGTGTCCTTCTTCGTCTTCCCGTGACCCTTCTTTTCCTATGGCTTGGACTGGTTTTCAGAATATTGTTTGTTAGGGACATCTTTGTCATACTTTGGTTGTTGTGGATTTGCAGACCCGAACTCCCATTTGTTCTGGTGCTTAAATTTCTAATCGATTTTAACAACATATCGATAAGCAGCACCGAGTGATGAGATGTCTAGAAAATCCATTTCAGTTTGGATGTATCTGTGTAGAGACCGACGGTATTTTAGAACCAAATTCCATTCAGAGTCTTTGATACCTAGCTTGGTGTGCATGGTATGGAAGGTATTGGTGAACTATGAGGCTTCTTGGCCCCTCTCTTTCTGCAGTGTAGTCCATCTCATGTATTGGTCCTCATTGTTTCCAATAGGGTAATCTTGTTCATTTACTGCATCCAAAAAAAAACCCAGGTGGGCTCGACCCCATATATTCTAGACTCCTCTGTGGAAATTTTCTCCCAGTAAGTTTCCCACCAATTTTTGACATGGGGGAGATCTTTAAGCAGTGATAAGGTGATCTTTTCCCTATCGTAAAAATGGTGAACAGAGAAATAACCATCTAGCTGATTTAACGATTTTTCTAGGACATCCGCATCTATCTGACCTTCAAATATGGGAATATCAAAATTAACTTGTACCTTGAAAGGAGAGGTTCTTACAAAGTGGTTTTTTGATGAATATGCGCCTATTTCTATCGGCATGCATTGAAGGATGTGGGAAAAATTCTCCATCATTTCATCCCTCTATCGCGTGAGAGCTTGCTCAAGCAACAGATTGATAGGATTGTCTTCTCCGTCGTTTTTATTTTATTCTCCCATTAAGGGTTTATTGGGTGTGCAAGAGAAATTGTCTTCAATAGAGACAAGCTCGATACCCAACTTGCTATACTCAGACCTCGTTGGAGACATGCACGAAAAAAACGATCAAGAGCAGCCTACTTTGATACCATTGATCCATATTATTTTCGGCACGAAATGAGAGTGGATATATAATAAATAAATGCACAGAGATATCACAGATATTCAATAATATAACATAAATGAATCATATATGCAACCATAAAAATGGATATATATTAATACACAATTTCTATTAATGAAATAAATGTATAGAGACTATAAAAATACAGAGTGAAAGACTTGCTAGAATGGTGGTAGCTAATCTATAAGAAGAGATGTGATTGCTACTCGCATTCACAAGAAGATGATTACAATGAGGCTCTGAAAGCATTTTTACAATAAACAGGAATGCAAAATTCCCTAGACATCCAAAAACCTAACCCTAGGAGATGAAGTTCCAAAAGTCATGTGGTCCCCGTTTAGGTAAGTTAGTACATCAACTTCCTTGGGTTGTAACTTTTGCATACGATCTTCGTTTTAGGCATATGATAGCCCGTTTGAAAGGTATAGTAGAGGAAATTAATGTTAGGAACAATATTGAGGGAACTTAGATATTGAAAATGTGGTTTCCCCAAAAAACATAATTTAATGCCCCAAAATGGCCTCGGAAGTTAAAACTTGCTAAAAATAGTAAATTACCAAAATTGCCAAAAAAACTATTTTGAGCCAGTTGGAAAAGGTGGGTGGCCATCGATATCCACTTGGATCAAGAATAGATTGAACATCCAGGTTAAAAATAGATAACCATGACTACATGAGTGGGGAACAGGGTTGAGTTAACTCAGAGCTTATTTTTACAAGTGTCATAAATTGTGTTATGTCACTAGAAGCCCCTATAAATCATGGATTTGTAAAGATATGAATTTCCCTAGGAGGGAAAATAATGGAAAGACCTAGGAACAAGATAAAAAAAACATATGTGGGAGGAAAGACAATGCTTAGTATGTTGGGGGAAAGAAATTGTTCCGTTGTTATGAGCACAGATGGTGTGAAGTAAACATTTTTATGAACTATTCAGTGAGACAGTGGATAAAGAGGGATGCTCAGTTTTCCCTTATAGATTCATGGTCAGGCTAGGGGGTGACCGAGACAAGTAAAAATGGTCGTTATGCATCTACGATTGGGTGGAATGTTGTTGTTCAATTTGTTTTCCCAGCATCGATTGCTCAAATATGTATCTTAACTATGTAATTTAATTTTTTGAAGTGTTATATGGTTGATTTTATATATATATATATGAATGATAACCTCAATTCCTCATAGCACACAAGCAGAATTCCTCATAGCACACAAGCGTAATTCAATTTAGGGAAACTGAAATATCAAGTGAGAAGATTATAGAGACAATGACGACCCTTGAAGGATATACAAATACAGATTTCCTCATTGAACTCATACAGACCTCTTAGATAGGGAGATAAAGATAAGAATGAGTAACTGCAAGAGAATAGAGATAACATATAAAGAAACCTTTACATCGCACATAATGGACCGGTCTTGAACATAAAGAAGCTATGAAAAAACCATCAAGGATCATGGTATAATTGTAATACAACAAGTGTCGATGGTTACATTTGAGTCTTAAAAACCCAAAGAAAATATTGTATATACATATAACTATATTTGATGGTTATGTGTAATGGTTAAACCTTGGACTATGGCACGAATTAGCTTGATGGTTGGACATGGAGAGGGAACATACTGTGTGAAAAAACTCAAGAGTAGATGAATGAATTGCATTCCCACACTCTGAACCTCATAGTCAATAACTCACATCTTTATTAATACCCTCGTTTAAATGTTAACCAACAGTGGAAACAAAACTTAAAGGAATTAGTCGTGTACCCAAACAAAACATAGTGGTACTCTAGCCATGGGATTTGAATAATGGCACCTGTCACCCACTATGCCATATTGAGACACCATATATTTTACCTTGCTAGTAATGGGACCAAGGCTTTGTTAAGATGGGTGTCATGTATCTCAGACAAGCATCGTAATGAAGCATAACCACCTTTAACGATTGGTCCCATGATTCGCGACCATGAAAAGAACCTTATGAACTCTAGTCTTTAGACCTGTAGAAAAATTCATGACATGAACAGATACTTTATATAAATTATGAGTATGTCACATCCAATGTGATGGCTATGTTTTTTTTCTCCTAACTTAACAATAAAGTTCAATGTGTATAAATCCTTTTACACCATAACATAAATTGATACAGAACTTAAATTGATATGGGATTAGGCACTATGTTTTAGCCTAAATGTAATAGGTTATGACTAGTGTTTTCTTATAGTTTTTAGGAATAAAACTATTATGGAATAATCATCATGGAGCCACAAGAATAAGGTAATAATGTTTATGAAAGGGTGTCATTATGGTGTAAGTAGTAAATTCCTTCCTTTGGTGAGAAATATAAATAAAGTTTTTAAATTATATCAAGGAGTGGTGTCAAGTAATAAATGTTTGAAACAATAAAGCAGTGAATGGTTAGAAACCTTGGACAGACTTATAATGTAGTTGAAAACAATTCTCATAGTTGTTTCCCCCTCTATAAAAAAAATAATAGTAGCTAATTTTTGGGTTACATTACAGTCAATATGTAAGGCTAGAATATTTTTTCTAAGATTTGTCTTAAGCGGTATTACCAAGAATATGTGTGATCTCCTACTCAATGCATCTTCTACTCTATTCACCATTCCTTTAATGTAAGAAATATCGAAGTCGTATTTGCTAAGTAATTCTGACCAATGCATATGTCACGTGTTCAAGTCACTCTCCATAAATATATGTGGTATTCCACAATGATCTGTCCTTAATTCAAATTTTCACCCAATCAGATAATGTCTCCAAACTCTCAAGGAATATACAATTGTTAATAAATCCAAGTCATCTGTTTCATATTTCTCTTCATTCTTTCTCAATTTCCTTGAAATATAAGTGATCACTCGACCGTCTTGCATCAAAACTTTACCTAAGCCTTCCTTGGATACATCCGTGCATACCAAGAAATATTTTTCCATGTTACAGACCTTCAATATCGGCACGGTCATCAACAACTCTTTGATATTTTGAAATTCTTCCATGCATTTCTCTTTCCAAATGAACTTCATGTTTTTATTCTACAATTTCATGATTGGATTTTCTATCTTTGAAAAACCCTCGATGAATCATCTGTAATATCCTGCTAAACCCATTAAGTACGTACTCATTGTACATTTTTTGGTTTTGGTCATTCTGTAATTGCCTCTACTTCCAAAGGATCCACAACGATACCTTCACCATATATGATATGTCCCAAGTAATGAATCTTTGATTGGTAAAAAGAACATTTTGATAGTTTCCCGTACAAGTTGTTTTCTGTTAGACAATGTAGAACCAATCTCAAGTGTTTTTCATGATATTCTTTCTTCCAAGAATAAATCAGTATGTCATCAATAAATTCTCATACAAAATTGTCTAAGTATTCGTGTAACAACCCATTCATCAAACTCATGAATACCCCCAAAGTGTTTTTCAAACCAAACGGTAAAACTGTAAACTCATAATGCTTGAATCTCGTCTTAACTGCAATCTTGGGGATATCTTCCTCCTTAATATGTAATCGATGATATCCCTATCTCAAGTCAATATTTGAAAACACCATTGCTCCCTTCATATGGTCAAACAAATCATCTATTCCTGGAAACGGATATTGGTTCTTGATCGTCTTCTTTGTTCAATCGATGATAGTTAATACAAAGTCTCCACGATCCATCCTTCTTTCTCTTGGACGTATAAGTCCCAAGTCCAACATTTCCTTCAATTTCATTTTCAACTCCTACAATTCCAATGTCGACATCCGATATCAATTTCTCGCAATCAGTTCTATAACATGTTTCAAATCTATGGTAAACTCTAGTTCTCTTTCTACTGGAAAACCTGGTAGTTTCTCCGAAAATATGTCTGTAAACTATAATACTATTAGAAAGTTTTCCAATCCTTTTGTCTCACCCTTTTCATTAAGTTCTAGGATGGCATATAGCTTGCATCCCATGCACATACTATTTTTAAAATTTTAGGGAAGAAATAAGCCTCAAGGACACTCCCTAGTTTCTTCCTACAATCAATTTAGTCACCCCCAAATCATCTGTCAAACTTAACCTTTTCGTATTACATTTAGGTATCAAATCATGCAATTATATCCATTTCATACCAATCACTATGTCATAAGATCCTAAGACCATGACATAAATATCTACCATCGCTACAAAATCTCCCAAGTTAATGCTACAATCCATAACCTTTCCTCCAACTTTATTTTTGGAACTCAATGCCATTTCTACGTATTTGAACCCATCCTGCTTGACTTCCTTTACCTTAATTCTCTTTAGTGCTACACTAGAGATAAATCTCTCTGTAGCACTCGAATCTATAAAAATACTAAAAGTTTAGTTGGCGACTGGTGGACTGGTGGTCGACCTAGCGATTGTTCACCACAGCATGAATCCTATGGGCCTTGCCCAAATCTCCAACTGTAGTTGGTCCTGATGACCAATCTCCTCTGGCCTTCTCAGTCGGACAGTCTCACTAGTAATTTGGCTCTCCACATGTCTAACATCCAGTCTTCATTCCATTACTCTTGGCCCCCAAAGTAGAAGTTATTGGTCTAACAGTTTGTGATCATGGTTTATTCTACAGAAAAGGCCTAAATTGATACTACTACTGTGAATGATGATTTTGTTGTTGTGATCCTCTATAAGGAGTCATTTGTTGAGGATTCATTCATCTCAATGTGGAGAACATAGGTCCTCTAGGTGTATCTCATTGCCCAGATGCATGTTTGGTTGGTTTCTGATGTTTCAGCGCTCCCGGTGTCACCTTCTCAGTTGACCTAGAAGGAATATTTCCCTGACCCCCATTGTTCAGTTCTTCCTCAGCTATGAGAGCCTTTTGAATGACATCGTGCAATGTCTAAGGCATTAGGATCCTCACCTTCAAACGAATGTTTAAGTTAAGGGCATAAAAAAACTTGTTTACCTTTAACTTCTACGTGTTTAGATGTGGAGCATACCTAAGTACCTCCATGAACCTGGCTTCATACTCTGGCACCATAACACTACCTTGTCGTAAGGCATTGAACTCATTAAGTTAGCACTCAATGAATTCCTTGGAAAAATACCTCTCCCAGAACCGTTCCTTGAACAGATCCCATGACATGTCTTCAATGACCATGTTTAGTTGAGATAGGAGTGTCTTCCACCAAGTTAGAGCACTCCCTTTTAGTTGGAATACCACCATGTGGACCTTCATGTTGGAGGTGTAATCATGAAGTGCGAAGCACATACCCATGTTCTCCAACCATGCCTTGGTGGCTAAGCCATCCATTGCACCCTAGAACTTGGGAAAATTCACTTTCTTGAGTTCTCTATGTATGCTACTACTACCAATTGGTGCTTGTTGTGAACCCTCATTGGGCACAAACACTCTACCCTCATATTGACCCAGGTGGTTGATCAACACCTATGACATCCTCTGGAAGGATCTCATCATAACTACCACATCTCCCACAACAACATGATATTTTCAATAGTTTGATAATATCCCTAAGAGTTATATACCTATGGAGTGGATACTATCAGAGGTGTCACACTTCTTCCTCCAACACCATGTCATCTACTTCCCCATGACCACCTGCATGGAAAATTTCAAAATTAATTAGTGATACATTTTTAATCATTAAATTAACATAGTGGAAGGCGCAATGGTCCAATGTCGCAGGGTTGAACCCTCTTTGATACCATATGTAGCGACCACTCAGTTACGATGTCAATGTAGTGAGTAAGATAGAGGTAAAAAAACATTTTGAAACATCATTAGAACAAGTGTTACACAAAAATAACATACACCAATATTTATACATTCTATTCTTTCCACATCATTACACAACAAGAATCATTTACAACATCACCATACTAATATATTAGTCATATCACCTCAAGATAACAATATTTCCATCCTCCCAAGCTACCCTACAAGGTTAGGACCTCCAACACATGTAATCAACGCTCAAGTCCAAGATTCATCCGATTGTTTTTTACCATTTAATGTCTCAAAACATGATATTGTTCTAACTTACATGAAAGTATCTATTCCCTTAACCAAACTAATCTAGGCTAAAGACTAAATATAATGGTAAGGTACTTAATCATAACACAATTTAACTCATTCAATTACCCATTATTCTATACATAAGTTTTCCTTCCCTTAAGAATTACAAACAACATCATTTATTTATCATTTAAATAATGTGCCTTCTCTTTAAGAATACCACAATGTCTTATATTCAACATTTAACATTTTTTCTTCCCTTAATAATACAAGTAAAATAGTAATCATTTATTATCTAGCCAAATGTACCTTCTCTATAAAATACAATAATTATTGTTCACTATCTATAAAAAAAAAATTTACCTTCTCATTAAGAAACCACATATTATTTATATTCAACATTTAACAAGTACAAATTCACCTTCTCATTAGGAATGCCACAAATGATTTATAATCAACATTAAACAAACACAAATTGACCATCTCATTTAGATTACTACATATGATTTATATTAAAAATAACAAGTTTCTTCCTTTAAAGGATACGAGTAAAACCTTAATTATTCATTATCTAGACAAGTGTAACACAAGAATTACATGGTAACTTATATTGATTCCATAACAATCCTAACTTACATTCTAATTAGGAATGTACATTATACTATATTTCCTTAATTACTAGCTCAAATTTTATTTATAAAAGCATTATAATATAAGGTTTCTTTTGAAACGATAAGGATTCTACCTTCTCTAGTTGTAAGTATTAATCGTCGTTTAACAAAATTTCATTAAGTATTCACAATATTGTTTATTAAGTGCAAAAAATATAGGTCTAACAACCTTTGTATAGCATCACGATATCGACGACTACGCGGTGTAGATTCCCTCTGTTGGGTTCAGGAGTAAATCAGATAAGGACATGTTAACTGATGTTCTCTTTATATATATAAATTGATTAGATTTTAAATTATAGTCAAGATTACGCATTCCAGGAAAAAAATATTTTCCTCAAACAAAACAAGGTTTTCCTAACAATGTTTTCTTAACAAAATCGAAAGTGATCCAAATTACCAAGGATGAGAATTATTTAAATCAAAATTAATTAAAGATAAGGCGAGATTGCTGAGTTAGTGACTAAGAAGGCCACCCACATATGCGTAAGCTCAGATGAACCTGTTTAAATTGGCAAAGATGTATTAGTTATCTCGAGAGATACAATTGTAGTAATTAATTCCAACAGAATCAAGTGTGATGGGAGGAAGTAAAATGATATCAAGTACTATCACTTTCCATGCCAAAATAATCGAAGGAAGTTTGATTCGTTACCAAACCATATGGGTCTATATTGAAAAACAAATTTAAATAGAGAGACTATCCAAACTGGCATGAACAAGGATTTGGTACCCCATACCCTTTTCGTTTACTGATTGTTTCCACCTGTGTACGAGAGAATAGTGTTAAATAATTTCTAATTACACATTTGATGCCACATCGTTACAGCGTTAAATTTTCGAGAGGCATGTTATTAAACGACGATCGTGGCGACTTCAAGTTTAAGTTTGTAGTGAATGCAATGACTATAGAATATCAAAACTTCGGATATTAAATTTGTTTTGTAATGACTCTAATCGTCAATTGAAAAGACATTAACCTCAAGGAGATTTTAACGTCAGGGTGGGAATTATAGTTGCAACGATCATATATAACTAACACAGAGATATAACTAGCTAACACAGAGATATAACTAGCAAAGCAGCAAAATAGCGGCTGGTGAACATAGAAAGGTCGAGAACACAGAGATATAACTAGCAAAGCAGCAAAATAGCGGCTGGTGAACATAGAAAGGTCGAGAAGATAAAATAAATCTTTAAAAGAATATATTAATTTTTATTATCTATTAACAAATAAACTATTGGGCTTCATTTATTTGGTGTTAATATTTTAATTTCTGTTAATCACTTACGTGGCAATCAGCTAGTATCAAAGTAATTTTTAAATATGATTAGCTAAATGTAAAAAAGTAAACACATAAACTGATGTCTTTATAATAACTAGGAAGTTAATGATTGAAATCACAGCCAATATTCCAGCCATATTTAATCCTGTCCATAGAAAACTTATTAAGCACTAAACCCCTATTAAATCTGTCCATTATCAATAGGTGTACGACTTTCGACGTAATTAAATATGCAGTGACCCCAATTTCTAGCTACAGAGTCAACATTTAAATTTTCTAACGACCAACAATTTTTAAAAGAAAATGATCTTCAATTTAAATCTTCATCGACTCAACAATTTCAAAATCGAACCAGTTGCTCGGCCGCAACTATAAGATTTTCAACTTCTCGGAAAGAATTATATTTTTCCACGGCCATCCATATTTCAATTTGGATTTAATAAATATTAAAATGGCCATATATAATTTTAAAAACTTCCAAATCGAAAATGGTATTACAAGACCCAACGATTATCAAATTTCTAAATGCAATAAAACTACAGGGATATATGAACTTTTACTTCCGGAAATGTGATCTAAGTTTTACAAATCACACCAATTTCAAATTCGGGTTTGCACATAATTATTTCAGAGACCAAATAATATATAACTTTTGTTTCACAATAATTCATTGTGAACAATAAGAATCTAGTTTTGGTTGTTGTTTAAATTGCGAAGATAATATAAATTTGAAATTTCAGTGCACACCATAGATCTACAACAAACACCCAAACTCTATATTCCAAATTATGTAATAATATTGTAACAACTATAAAAATTGATCTCTAGATTACCTAATAACTCTTGAACAAATATACCCATTTAAGTCATGGTTACAAAGAGTTCGTCAATGATTTACAACTCTAATTTACAATTTATTTTTACTAGAATAAAATTTTCAGAAACAAAATACTTAAACCAAGAATATGGAGAGTTGACGATGTCCTTAAAAAACTTCTGCTCCTCCTCTTCTCCTTCTTTTTAATCAACAAACTTCACTCCAGCCAATTCTAGGGGTAATCTTCTTCCCCCTTATCCCCCCAAGCCGCAAAAGGGCCACAACCAACAAACAATAGCTACAAGGCTCACATCACAAGGAAGAGCTTCCACTCTTTCTACAAGCTTGGTATCCCAACTTTCACATGTAAAACATAGTCCAAACTTTTTTGGAAACATAACATTGCCAAGAATAAGTGAGATCCATTTCCCTTCTACACCATTTGTTTTATAGAAACTTCTTCACTGACACATGTCCTTATGCAGAAATAACTAACTTTTTAGATTAAATTAATTATGATTATTCACCCACATGCTTGTAAAACTCTCCCCCACTTACACAAGTAATTACAATTTTGATTTTATTTAAAAACCCATTTTTGTCACATTCCCCAATGTGTTCCTCTTTTCGCTCTTAGTTGTCTTGATCTTCCCCAAATTCTCATTTAATGAGCATCTCCTAACTAGATCTTAGTTAGATTTGGATTAGGAGTCTTCTTCTAGTTAGACTAGTGGTATCTTGACTCAAGATACTATTCTATGTGTACACCTATTCTCTCATATTATTAATTCTTCTATTTTAAAAATCCATTTTATTAATTTCATGCACATATGTGTATTTTATCCAACCTTTAAATTTTATTCCACTTTTTCCTAGAGTTTGATTATTCTCAAATCTTTTAACTTATGTCATAATTCATTTAGTCATTTATTTAAATTTATAATTAGACTTAGTCTTAAACTTAGGATTAGATTTTTGTTAGTCTTTATAATTAATTATTTTAATCCAATGAGGTATAATCATTTCAATGTTTTCTAGGCCACCTAGATTTACTAACTCATGTTTTAATTATGCAACATGCCCTTCAAGATGCACCTTCGTTCTCCAAGGGTGCCACTCGCCTTAGATTATTTTTGTAAGTTTTTCTGACCCTTGGAGTCAACACTCCACTCAATCGACCTTATGAGAGACTAAGGGCTTCTAAGGAATAAGGAATCTACCTTATTGCGTGCCCCTTAGAAATATTTGTGAGTGACTGTATCAGTCCACCCTTACGACATCGTGGACCTATTGAACTAGGTAATTGTTAATCTAGAGTTCGGACCATGGAAGGAGTGCTAGTAGGTTGTGACAGGAACATTGCCACATCTATCCCTCAATGTCTGGTTTCTATGCATGACCCCTTTACTCCTTATGTGAGTCTGATTAGCAAGTATCATCAAGCTTCCATCCACTGACAAAAACACTGTCAATAATTCATATCCATAAATCATATTGAAATCAATCATATATTGCATGTGCATAAAACGAAATACTCAAACAAATATAATCCACTCCCTGACTCAATAGAGTCCAAGGAAGTTCATTGATGCCATCAACATCCATAATCTGTCATGTGTTTTTCACACTCAAGAAAATCGTCAATAACATTTATCAATATATATACATCAAATTAACAATAATTCAAAGTTTGAGAACAGTTCAAAGATTTTGAATGATACCCTTAACTTCCAAAGATCATCAAATGATCAAAATTAAACCTTTACTACACAAAAAATAGATGAAAAGTCTATTAGCCATGAAGAGGCTCTTAGAAATCCATTAAAAAGACAAGATCATGAGATGAATATGGCACCATGGAAGATTGTTTTTAATAATCAAGCACCTCGTCCAAAAGGAAAAGGAAATACAATTATCAGAATCATGGTATCATAAGGAAAAGGAAATACAGTAATCAGAAGGACTCCTCCTAATAGATATCAACATATATTCCTTGGATATTTATATTCATGCAACAACTCTGGACACAAAGCAGTACATTGTAAAGACTATAGAAACTACAAACCAATAAATTTCTAAAGATATAAGAACAACAAGAATGATGTAGAGAAAATAAATCATAATTAATTCTCTCCTCTACAAGAGTACAATGTTGAATTCCACAAGTGCAACAATTATGGCCATAAAACCAGTGAATGTGGATTACCAATGCAATCCTTGAAGACAAGAAACTCTAACAAACATGATAAGAATACATGGAAAGAAAAACATACAGAAAAAAAAGTAATAGGATGTAAAGTGACCCTATATGAAAATAAAAAAAGTACAAGTGGTATATTGATAGTGGATGCTCAAAAAATATGACAGGAGATGAAAGAAAATTTCTCACTCTGACAAAGAAGGATAAAGGTAAAGTCACTTTTGGATATAATGTATCTGCCAAAATACTAGGAAAAGGCACAGTTTCTTTGAGAAACAAGAAAAATAAAGAAGAAAAACTAGTAGAAAATTTAAAACCTAATCTAGTCAGTGTAATCCAAACCTGTGATCATGGACATATTATCATTTTTTACTCCCAAAAATGTGAAATAGGAGAAGAAGGATCAGGAAAATTAGTTGTTATTGCACCAATAACCTCTAGCAATGTGTATATCTTATATATTGAGGAAGAAGAAGAATTTCATATGAGTCAATTAGACGGCAGTTGGTTATCAAACAAAAGGATGAGACACTTGAGCTTTGATAACCTGATCAAAGATAGTAAAAAAGGAGTTGTAAGAGACATACCAAAAATCATCAATCGCTCAGGTCCTGTTTGCAAACATTGTCAATTAGGGAAGGAAACAAGAATCATATTAAAGACAAAATAACATTCTACATCAAAACCCTTCAATATTGTTCACATTGATCTCTCTCGGCCCTCTAGGACTAGACGCATACAAGGGTATCACTAATTCATGTTGATCATTGATTAATACACAATGATGACCTTTGTATATTTTCTCAAAGAAAAATTTGAGGCATTTGAAAAGTTTAAATCATTCAATACTTATGTACAGAATGAAACAGATCTCAAAATAAAAAATTTAAGATCATATAATGGAGGGGAATTTACCTCTAAATAATTCAATAGGTTTTTGTGAAGAGAATAGAATAAAGAGACAATTCTTAGCTCCAATAACTCCTCAATAGAATGGAGTTGTTGAGAGGGAAAAAAAAACTATTCAAGAGGCTACAAGAACTATGTTGAAGGAATCTAAACTCCCAAAAAATTGTTTGAGAGATACAATATATACAAAAGTCCACATACTTAACTGAGAAAAACTGAGAGCTAACCATGAGAAAACACCATATGAATTATAGTTTGGAAGACCATCATTTGTGAAACATTTCAGAGTCTTTGGAAGTAAGTGTTACATCAAGAGAGATGAATATAATATGGGGAAATTTGAATCTATACTAGATGAATTTATATCTCTGGGATACTCACCTAACAAAAAGGCATACACGTGTTATAATCTAAGATTGCACAAAATAGTGAAAAGTGAATATGTAAAAATAGATGATCTAAAATTGAGAAAATTTAAATCTCGAGCTGAATCAAAAATTGATAAATGGAGAAGAACTAGTGATTATGAAGAAGATGGTGAATCACAATATGAAGAATATATTGAAGAACTACAAGATAATAAACCACAAATTGATGAGTAGAAGGATGAGGAAGAAACACCCTTACCAAAAGCACCATAAAAATATTTCAAAAGAATCACTTTGAAATCAAATTATAGGGGATAAACTATTGGAAATACTGAGAGGGGGGGTGAATCAGTATGACCTATTTTTAAACAATTAGAAATTAATTTTTTATTTTATTAATCAAGACAAAGATCAACAATGGACTTATATTTAAAACAAATTATATAAATATAATTAACATGAATTACAAGGTTTTATAAAGAATAATATGAGATATTAAATGACACCAATCTTTTCTAGAGCACCAACTCTAAGAGACACAAATCTCCTTCTTCAGGGAAACAACCCTAGGAAGCACCAAATCCCTTATTTTTAGGGCACCAGCCCTAGGAAGCACTAACTCACTTTTATTCACACATTACTTAGTAAAGGATATGAATCCTTCTTTTCTCCTACCTTCCACCCTCACTGCATAAGTATCATCAGTTCTTCTTTTTGGACTATGATTCTTCTTTTCTAATCTAGACTGCAAAGACATGTCTTCTTCATCATTCTTTCTTTCTTATATAGTCTTCCAACTGGTGTAAGGGTTGAAGCATTGTGTCCATTTGTTTGTATCATTGCACTGTTTAATTTAAATTAACAGTAATAACATTGGTATTTTTGTTAGAAAAACAGGACCGTGGAGCAATAAAATAAAACAAATGCGGAAACAAAACACAGAAGATACACAATACAATAGAGACACATATTTACGTGGTTCACCTAGTGCGGGCTACGTCCAACAGACAAATTTCCAGGTCCTTACTTTATTATTATCCAGCATATGAAGGGATACAACCTACAACAAACCCGTTGTAACTTCCTCTTCTTTCTCTCACAGTCTCCTATCTCAGAATAAAATATTTTCCATCAACCATAGCCACAATACATTTCCCTCATAAAAGAGTGTTTCCTTCTAGGGAAAAAAACCATCACATAATCTCTATCGTTAGATCTGGGACCTTATAATGAATAGTCCAAATTTAAAATGAAATTCAATACACATTTACAAGGAAATTTTTCCTTCGGGGGCTTCGCCCCAAAATCCCCATCAGGGGACGCTGCACCCGAACCCCCACAGAGGGGGTACCCCCCCCTCTGCACTCCCCCACATGGAAGAGTGTACATACTTCTGGGGTGTAAATACTTCATGGGGTGTAAACATGACTGAAAGTAAAAGACCTCTGAATGACGAAGATAATCAGGCTCCACAACCAACAATCTCCCACTTGGATACTGATCTCAACAACTCCACCG
>ML803692.1:180042-193754 GCA_009831015.1 Picea engelmannii
AAGTCTGGATTTGGATCTGCCCTTCCTAGAATTCCCACGGTTCCCAAAACCCTTTCCTCTATCCTTTTGTCTTCCCTTGTTCTCCATGTTCAACACATTTCCTGATGTCTCACCTGTGATTTTTCATCACATTTCCTCACTAAAGATAACACCAACAACATCATCAAATTTTAAAGTATTTGAACTAGATACAGAGTTACTTACATCCATGACCAAGCCGTTCCATCTTTCTGCCAATGAGCACAAGATTAGAGGAGCCCTGACCCCATCATCAAAGTCCACTTTTATAGAACTTAGTTGATTAGTAACCATATTAAAATCATTTAAATTATCTGCAACAGACCCACCTTCCGACATCTTCATATTAAATAATATCTTCATTAGAAATACCTTATTGGACATCGAGGGTTTTTCATACAATTTGGCTAATGCGTCCATCAAACTCTTCGTTGTCTTTTCTTTGGAAATATTGAAAGCCACTGACGCTGCCAGGCTCAGCCGTATCGTTCCTAGAGCCTTTCTATCAAGAATCTCCCATTCTTCATCCTTCGTAGACATCGGCTTCTTTTATATTCCGCCCAATGGTAAGAATAGATCCTTTTGATGCAAATAGTCTTCCATCTACATCTTCCATAACTGGTATTTTTGGCTGTTAAATTTCTCGACCGTAAACTTTCCATCTTTCGACATTGCTCCAACTTGAACTAGGAACCCTCTTTTCCTGCGAGTTACCTTTCTCTCTAATACCAGTTGTTAGAAAAACAGAACAGTGGAGCAATAAAATAAAACAAATGCGAAAACAAACACATAAGATACACAATACAATAGAGACATAGATTTACGTGGTTCACCCAGTGCGGGCTACGTCCACTAGAGAAATTTCCAGGTCCTTCCTTTATTATTATCCAGCATATGGAGGGATACAACCTACAACAACCCCACTATAACTTCCTCTTCTTTCTCTCACAGTCTCCTATCTCAGAATACAATATTCTCCATCAACCATAGCCGCAATACATTTCCATCATAAAAGAGGGTTGCCTTCTAGGGAAAAAAACCCTAACATAATCTCTATCATTAGATCTACAACCTTATAATGAATGGTCCAGATTTACAATGAAACTACAATATACATTTACAAGGAAATTTTTCTTTTGGGGGCTTAGCCCCTGAATCCCTGTTGGGGGCCCGCTTGCCCCTAGACCCCCCAACCAGGGGGATAGGCCCCCCAGACCCACAGAGGGGTTACCCCCCCTTTTCACTCCCCCATGTGGAAGAGTGTACATACTTCTTGGGTGTAAATACTTCATGGGGTATAAACACGACTGAAAGTAAAATACCTATGAATCAGGAAGATAATCAAGCTCCACAACCAACACTTTTAATTTAGAATTAATATCCCCCTCTATTATTATTCACGCATTAACGTGAAATCTTTTCATTTTGGTAAGAGGGATTTTCATAAATCGATCACAGGTATGGATCTATTTCTTTTAATTCGATCCCATGTCTTTTTATTTTATTCTTAATATTTTTTTGCGTCCCTAGTTCTCCAACATATCATATTTGAGATTTTCGATTAGCCTTCCAAGGCATTGGATGTATTTGATCACTTCATACCAATCAGGACAGAATCAAGATCTTGTCTAGTTCAAAGTTCCTTCCTGACAAAGAAAAAAGTATTCCTCTGTATGTTAAAATTTGTACAGACGCACTTTTAGGACCTCTATTCCATGTGACCATATGCAATGAATAAGAGCTAATCCAAACGAGTCCTTAATCACTTATCAAGATTGAAGGTCACATTTTATTTTCGCGTTTGAGATGGACGATTTTTGTTCATTTTGGGACCTTGACATTTTGCAACTCAGACCTTTGCAGTATTCCAACTCTTCCAAAGAAAATTTCTCCAAAGAATGTATCAACACTCCCTTCTTGATAACCTTCATATGTCCAAGAGCTAGGACCATATACTTAGTCACAAAGGATCTCCCTCTCTCTGTCTATTTGGCTATTCATGACTTCATCCTTTGGTGCTTTAGGTAGTTTTGCTGGTAGGAGAACATGGATATCCCCGAAGGATGTACTCTTTTAGTAATGTAGCTTGTTGATGTGACTGCTGACATGGAACTCTCAGAGTGGCTACCACGTCTCACCTTGATTCATGACTTTCATATACCTAATGTGCCAACTATACCTTCACACTTTTCACTAGCCGATTGGGCCACATGTCATATTTTTCTTTTTCCACATGTCTTACTTTGTGGCTTCATGAATTTTGTTAGTTTTGTACCATCCTTCGATTATTTATGAAGTTTCGAATAGATCTACCACTGTATATTTTCAACTCTCTTGATCCTATGGCCTTTGTTTATTCCGGAACTCCAGGTTTTGAGAGTTCTTGGTTTTTATGAGTTTTTTATCACCAGAGTAGGTCAAGTCCAGATATGACCACCTTCTTCCTTAGCGCACTCTGAATATTTTCACTCTAGATCAATGGTTGATGGGATTTACTATTCTTCCTCTGATCCGACGGTTGATGGGATTTCATGACTTTGGGGTTTCCACCTTCGGGAAAAATTACATGTTTTAGGATCCTTTTCACCATAGTGGTCAGCATCGGAGTTGACCACCTTATTTCCTTTAGTGTGATCTGATGGTTTCAATATTTTCACTCCATATCAATGGTGGACGGGAGTTCGTGACTTTGGGGCTTCGGCCTTTGGGTAAACTTACATGTTTTAGAATCCTTTTCACTGCAGTGGTTAGCGTTGGATTTGACCACCTTGTTCAATGGCTTGTATTTCTCTCGAGGAGATATTAGATCAATGTTATACATGAATTATGTTAATCAAAGACTCTGAGATATTGTTTCTTACACTGTTCTTCCACTAAAATCAATTAGATGGTCAAGAATTCATCCCAAGTCCCTCCTTGATATAATGGCTAGCGATATCATCCGAAGCTCCTACTTCAAATATGATGGTTGAGATTTAATTATTCCCAACCTCTGACTTTACCTCAATATAACTATCCTAGATTGTCCTAAAATAAGAATGAATGACTCTTGTTACTCCATTCTTTACAAAAGGATTTCTTCACTCGCATAACTTTGTCTCATGTGTTATTTCAAATGTGTCATATCTTCTAAGCTTCGATTAAAATTATTCCTTCTAAGTTGTGGGTTTATATTGGACTCTTTTTCACCCTGTTGACATCAACAACAATATCATACCACTGTTTCCAACATTCTCCCCCTTTTTCATTGATGGAAACCTTTTCTTTGAAATACTTTTATTTTTGTTTCTTATTAATTTCCTCCCCCTTTGACATCAATTACAGAGGGGGTATTTCTTCTCTCCCTCTGTGGAAATGCTCCCCCTGACCATGTTCCCCTTTTCTTATGATATGATTTATATGGTTTTAATTAGGTATGTGAATTACTCCCAATTTATGTCAAAGATTTTCAAAATTTCTCCTGGGAAAAGATTTTGTGAATATGTCTGCAATTTGTTCTTTGGTGTCCATATATGCTATTTTAACCACCTTTTGGCAACCTGGTCTCTTAGGAAATGGTATTTAATTGGGATTTGTTTGATTTTAGAATGAATTACTGGATTTTTAGAGAAAATGGCACTATTTTTATCACAATTAATAGTAATGGTATCATCATATCTTATTTGTAAATATTCTAATGTTTGCTTCATCCAAAGAACTTGTTTGTAGCAAGATGCGGTAGCAATGTATTCTGCCTCTGTTGTGGATACTGATGTGGATGTTTTTTTCTTACTTATCCATGCTACCAGACATTTTCCTAAAACAAATTCTCCTCCACTGATGTGTTTCTTATCATCTATACTACATGCCCAATCTGCATCAGTGTATGCAGTTAGATTGAAGTCTTTATCTTTCGAATACCATAATCCAAGTTCTAAGGTGCCTTTATGATATATGAGTATTCTCTTTACTTATTTTAATTGAGTTTCTTTAGTTGTGGATTGAAAACTCCCTACGATTCCTACAACCTACATGATGTCATATCTTGTTGTTGTTGAATAGAGATGACTTCCAACCATTGATTTGTACATCATTTGTTCCACTTTTGTTGAGTCATATTATAGGCTTAGTTTACATCTAGTGACCATGGGAGTACTCATAGGTTTACTATATTCCATTTGGAATTTATTTATCATTTCCTTGATATATTTTTCTTGGGAAATGAATATTCCTTTTTCTATTTGAGTTACTTGTAAACCTAAGAAGAAGGATAGTTATCCCAGCATAGACATTTCAAATTCTTCTTTCATTTTGGTTGCAAAATTTTTGCTCAGTATAGTAATATTACTTCCAAATATGATGTCATCTACATATACCACCACAATAATCATGTTTTGATCCTCAATTTGTATGTATAATTTGTTGTCAGTAGTCACTCTCTTATATCCTTGTATTTGCAGGTACTAATCAAGCCTCGAGAACCATGTTATGGGGGCTTGTTTAAGACCATACAGGGCCTTTTTTAGCTTGCACACATAGTCCTGATTTTCTGTTAACATACACTTCTTCTTCTAATGTTCCATTAAGGAATGTTGACTTAACATCCATCTGATAGATTTTTAAATTTCTAAAGCATGCAAATGTCAGGAACATTATGATGGCCTCAAGTCTTGCTAGTGGAGAAAAAGTCTGTTCAAAAGAAATACCTTCCACTTGGGAATATCCTTTGCAAACTAATATGGATTTGTTCTTTATAATCTCCCCATTTTCATTTAGTTTGTTCTTCAATATCCAATTGGTTCCTGCCATATTCTTGTTCTTGGGTCTTGGAACTAGTTCCCAAGTCTAGTTGTTCTCTATTTGGTGTAGTTCTTCATTCATTTCTTTTATTCAATATTTACTTTTTTGTCTTCTTGAAATGAATTAGGTTTTATCATGGATAACATTGCTTGTTCTGAATCAAATGTGAGTTTCCTTCTTATTTCCACTCCTGCATTTTTATCTCCAATAATATGACTTTCAAGATGATTCTTTTGAACTCTTTTTGATGGAGCTTTTGGAAAGGGAGTTTCTTCATTTTATTCGTCATCGGTATATGGTTCATTTTAGTTTGTTTCATTATCATCATCTTTTTTCTGAGATTCTACATCATCTTCTTTCCAATATTTTTTTATCAATTTTTGATATGTCTTGGGATATGCTCTTCTTTAGTTTTAGATCATCTATATTTATATTGGCGCTTTCCACTATATTTAGTAGTATAAGATTGTAACATCTGTATTCTTTATTATTAGGTGAATACCCTAAAAATATCCCTTCATCAGATCTTGGATCAAACTTTCCTAAATTATCTTCATCATTCTTAATGTAACATTTACTTCCAAAAATTCTAACGTGTTTTATAGATGTTGGCTTGCTAAACCATAGTTCATAAAGAGTTTTTTCATGGTTGGGTCTCAACTGAGCTCGATTAAGTATGTGGATAAATGTGTAGATTTCATCTCTCCAAAAAACGTTTGGAAGCTTGGCTTCATTTAGCATGGTTCTTGAAGCTTCTTGAAATGTTTTGTTTTTCCTTTCTACTACTCCATTCTGTTGAGGAGTCCTGGGGGATGAAAATTGTCTTTTGATACCACGATGTTCATAGAATTGAATGAACTCTTTAGAGGTGAATTCTCCTTCATTGTTTGATCTTAGACACTTAATTTTGATATCTGTTTCATTTTCTATAAGGGATTTGTATGTTTGAAACTTCTCAAAGGCTTCTGATTTTTCATTTAGAAAGTATACCCATGTCAATATTGTGTAATCATCAACGATCAACATAAAATAATGTTCTCCATAAGTACGTTTAGTTCTAGTAGGTCTACATAGATATGTGTGAATAATTTCTCATGGTTTTGTTGTGGAATTAACTTTTGTTTTGAACCTAACTCTTGTTTGCTTCCCTATTTGAGAATGTTTAGAAATAGAATTTGAAGGCTTAATAAAATTTTATCAATCCCTTACTACATCCTTCTTGTTGGATTTGATCAATTTGTCAAATATTAAATGTCCCAACCTTTTATTCCATTGCCATATTTCATCTACTTGGATTAAACAACATTTTTCTCATTCATCTATATTAAGGATGTACACATTTCTAGATGGTCTTGGTTCAACTGCTACTAGCTTTCTAGTGTCCTTTTTTCTGATCTCACATTTTTGAGAATCAAAGGTGAGTATGTGACCCTGATCACATGTATGAATTACACTTAGGAGAATAGGTTTGATATTTTCTACCAGAAGTACATATTCTTCTTTGGTTTTGTTATTTCCTAAACTAATAGTGCCTTTTCCCAGTATTTTGGCTGGCATATTATCTCCAAAGGTTACTTTTCATTTTCCTTTCTTGTTTAAACTGAGAAATTTGATTTGATCTCCTGTAATGTGTTTGGAACATCCACTGTCTATATGACGCAGACCTCCGAACCCTCAGGTCCAAGGTCCACATAGGATCGTTCTAATCTTCCCTTGGAGTCTAATTGACTCTTTGGTTTCCCCTCGGGAAATACCCATCACAGTGTATCCACAGGTCCTTATGGGTGTGCCCATGTGATCAAACACGAAGAAGCAACCCAAATCTCCTGACCCGAAATAGGATCACGCCCTCTGCAACTTCGGGACTTCGGGTTTCGTGATTTCGCGATCCCTGTTGTCGAGGGTTATTATCTCTACAACTTTCGAAACCTGAATTTCCGAACTCCGATGCACTCGGAAAAAGTTGACTTTTCAATGGGCTTCTTACTTCATCGGGAATACGGACTTCATGATTTCATGAATACAAATGCAAGGCTCTTCGTCCTTCGACCTTCAAACAACAAAATGGTCCACAAGGTTTGACTCTGCCAATTGACGAAGACACACCACCTGTCGTCCTTGCGATTTTCTACCTTTTACATAGATTCCTGCCACTTGTCACTCTTCCAGGTTTTCAGGACTTTCGCTCCCAAAGTGTTGTCTCCTCCATTTCCTGACACCCGAAATGCTGAAATCCAAAACTCCATGTCACTTCCTATCGCAACTCACAACTTCGGGACTTTCGTTCCACTGCACTCACTCCTTGTTGTTAAGATCCCTGAAATGTCGAAATTATTTGACAGTTGGTGCAAAGCATGATCAATGGTCCACATTGATTATAGATCCTAGAGTGGAAATCTTTCTCACCTCTAACCACCCTACAACTTCCCTAGATCCTATGGTCCTCATTATTTTAGGAATTCCCCACAGAGAATTTCAACCGCTCGGTTGTTCCTTGATAACTCTTGCGAAATAAACCAAGGTTCTTCCACTTAAACTTTAACTTCTACAAAGCGACTTTGATTTGTCTCCTATTTGATTACCTCAAAGGCACTAACCCTCCTGAGATTTCTTACAACTCCAAGTCTCCAGAAGAATTCTGCATGCACTCCTTGTGGAAATCCGTCAAATATCTCTAAGTATTGAGTTCTTGACTCTACACACTCTCCTGCAACAACAATCTTTCAATTCTCCCCTTGGTTGATAAGTTCTCATCTTTCAACCGACCTGTGCACACCTTGCATGGCTTTTGTGCCTCAACTACACTTCTACAGGAATGAGAACAACGGTATCTCTCCTGAGCTTTCAGAGATAAACTCTGAGTCTTTGTCAATGCACTCCTTGCAAACACTTCACTGCACTCCTTGTAGGAACTTCTCACTCAGGATGAGAAACAATTGAAACTCATTCTCTCTCTCTCAGACTTCAAACATTCAACATGAAATCATACATTCATACAATATTAAAGTAAATGCATAACAGAGAGAATAACAACCATGAGCATATCATTCAGCATGTATACACAGAAAGCATCATAACACCATGAATCTGAATCAAAGCTTCATATATTAATTCAGAACTTATGTACATGGGTTCTTCTCTATAACTCTCTCTTCTCTATTCTCTATGCTCTAATGTTCTAATCATACAATGATACAAAGATACAAAGATGAGGGTGTCTATATCCATTTTCCCTCTTGTTCCTAAAACTGTCAAATATGGAATTCAAATCTACCTACTTTCAATAACTATGCATAACTGCCTCTATCTCCTACAGATGAGAGTGAATCGCCCATGATCTATTTACATCCTCCAAGATATAAATGCAAGGTACGCCTTCTAGCTATTACATTAATATTTCAAAAACTTTTCAAAACATGCGCTAGTGGTCTTCTAGCTGTCTTCCGCCTCCACGCATGCTTGCTGCTGGCGATGCTCCTGCATTACTATATACCACTAACATCCTTGGTTTCTCACATATAGGGCTACATCACACTCTATTTGATTTTTCTTCCATACTTTTTTTATTATTGAGAATATTTATCTTTTTGTCATATTTTGACAATCTACATTCACTAGCTTTATGACCATAGTTGTTTCATTTGTAGCATTCAACATTGTAGTCTTGTAAGGGAGATAAGGAGTTATAATTTCTCCTTTCTGCATTATCCTTATTATTTTCATATCTTTGAACATTTCTTGGATTGTAATTTCTATAAGCTTTACAGTGTATTGCTTTATGTCCAAAATTTTTGCAGGAATAGAAATAACCAAGGAAGATATATTGATTTTTGTTAGAGTCATTCCTTCTGATGATTCTATTCTTCTACTCATATTTTTGTTTAGTAGGAAGTGCAGATTTTTGTTTATTTGGGATAGTTTTCAATGGTGTTGTTCTTGTCTTGTTTTATTTTCTTCTTATGGGGTTCTTAAGAACATCTACATAGATGATTTTGTCATTTTATAATTCTGTAGACGGATCATATCCTAGTCCTGTCTTATCATTTGATGATCTCTGACTACTAAGAATGTTATTCAATATTTTTGAGTTGTTTTCAAACTTAGACTGAATATATTATTTTTCTAGTTTCCCTTTTAGTTGAACTATTTCATCCTCCAATATATTACATATTTGTTGTTTTTCATTGAGTTCCTTATTCAATATTTCTTCTTTTATTTTGGTTTCTTGGAGTTGAATTTTTAACTTAATAATCAATTTTTGACTCACTAATGGTTTTGGAAACTTCCCTTTCTCTTGCTTTAGTAGCTTCTTCAATATCTCGAAGTTGTTCCCTTAGTAACTTGTTTTTCTTTTTAGATTTTCTTAGTTCTTCAATTGCACGAATGAATTCTTCCTCCAGGTTCACTTGTTTTTCATCGTTCGAATGATTATCATCTTGAGTTTTTATTCCCATAAATAGAAGCTCTAGCTCTTCTTCTTCACTTTTTTCAGATGAGATATTGTCTTCTTGGGTGAAGAACATTTTTTTCTTCTTATAGAACTTCCTTTTATCTTTGGTTTTTCTTTTCTTTTGATCTTTGAAGGTTCTTTCATCATCACTTTCCCCCTTCTTAGGATATGAACATTTATTGGCAAAGTGTCCAATTTTTCCATAGTTGAAACATATTAGAGGAATCTTTCCTTTGTATTTCCAGGTCCCTTTCTTGAGATTTTTCATAAAGTTGGAAATTTCTTCATCAAATATATCTGATAGCTCATCATTGGTCTTTTTCTCCTACCTCATATTTGTTTTATATGCTTTAAAGGATGTTTCTCCTTTTGATGGTTTTTCTCTCCCTGTTCTCATCTCATATGTTGTAAAAATTCCATGAAGTTGATCTACTGTGACTTTGTCAAGTTCTGCAATATCTTCAATTGTGGAAATATTAGCATCGTATCTTGTAGGTAATGACCTTAAGATATTTTTACATAAGGTTTATTGATAAGTTATTCTCATGATGCTATGATTGAATTAACTACCTCAACTACCTTATGAAAGTATTCAATAATGTTCTCTTCTTATTTCATCTTCAAATTTTCAAATTGAGCTATATAGGTTTGTAGTTTAGCTTCCTTGACTTTCTATTTCCTTCATATACAACCTCCAATTTGTCCTATATTTCCTTGGATGACTTACAATGCATTACCTTCACACATATATAATTTTTCAATCCTCCTAGAATGGCATTAACTACTCTTGAGTTGTCATTACAAATATTTTTTCATGTTGTATCTATGGGTGGAGTAGTTGGTGCAATGTAACCATCTACAATAGATTTCCAAACATCAAAACCAAGAGACAATAGGTATCTTTTCATTCTTATTTTCCAGAGAGCATAACCACCTCCATTAAAAAATGGTTCTTTCTTGAAAGACATTCCCTCTTGTTGATCCATTTCAGTATCTGCCTTCCATTTATTAAACTATCTTGAAGGCACTAGCTCTGAATCAATATTACCTCTTGTTAAACAATTAGCAATTACTTTGTTATTTTATTAATCACCACAAAGATCAACAATGGACTTGTGTTTAAAAGAAATTATATAAATATAATTAACAAGAATTACAAGGTTTTATAAAGAATAATACACCAATCCTTTTTAGAGCACCAACTCTAGGAGACACAAATCGCCTTCTTCAGGGCACCAATCCTAGGAAGCACCAAATCCCTTGTTTTAGGGCACAAACCCTAGGAAGCACCAACTCCCTTGTCTTTAGACCACCAACCCTAGGAAGCACCAACTCCCTTGTTTTTAGGGCACCAACCCTAGGAAGCACCAACTCCCTTTTATTCACACTTTACTTATCAAAGGATATGAATTCTTCCTTGCTCTTCCATTCCACCCTCATTGCATAAGTATCATCAATTCTTCTTCTTTGGACTTTTCTTCTTCTTTTCTTATCTGGACTACAAAGACACTTCTTCTTCACCATTATTTCTTTCTTATATAGTCTTCCAATTGGTGTAGGTGTTGAAGCATCATGTCCCTTTGTTTGGATCATTACACATCTTCATTTAAATTAACAATAATAACATTGGTATTTTAATTTAGAATTAATATCTCCCTCTATTATTAATTTAGAATTAATTGACCGATATCAGCAAGCTATCAATTGATGATTAGTCATGATGATGAATCCCGATTTGGATTCGAAATGTCAATGACAAAAATGACACCAACTGTGGATTATCTAGAAAACAACTTTGAAAACATGAAATCTTTTCAATTTAGTAAGAGGGATTTTCATAAATCGATCACAGGTATGGATCAATTTATTTTAATATTATCCCATGCCTTTTTATTTTATTCTTAATCTTATGTTGCATCCCCAGTTCTCCAACAGATCATATTTGATCTTTTCGATTAGACTTCCAATGCATTGGATGTATTTGATCACTTAATATCAATCATCATAGAATCCAAATCCTCTCTGGTTCAAATTTCCTTCTTGATAGAGGAAAAATTCTTCCTCTATATGTTAAAATTTGCACAGACACACTTTGAAGACATCTATTCCATATGACCATAGGCGATGACTAAGAGCTAATCCAAATGAGTTCTTAATAACTTATAAATATTAATGGTCACATTTTATTTACACGTTTGAGATGGATGGTTCTCATTCATTTCAGGACTTTGGCATTTTGGGACTCGGGCCTTTGCAGTCTTCCAACTCTTCTAGAGAAAATTCCACTAAAGGGTCTATGAGAACTCCATACTTGATAACCTTCATATGTCCATGATTTGAGATCATATAATTAGGCGCAAAGGAGCTCCTTCTCTCTGGGTATTTGACTATTCGTGACTTTAGCCTTTGGCGCTTCAGGTAATTTTTCTAGTAGGAGAAGTTGGATATCCCTGAAGGATGTACTCCCATAGTTACATAGATTTCTAATGTCACTGTTGATATGGAACTATCTGAGTGGCTACCATGTGTCAGCTTGATTCATGAATTTCATATACATAATGTGTCAACTATACATTGACACTTGTCACTAGCCGATTGGGCCATGTGTCATATTTGTCTTCTGCCACATGTCTTAATTAGGGGCTTTGGTTCTTTGTGGCCTCGAGAGATTTGGAACTTTTGTAACACCCTTATATTATTACCGAAGTGTCGAATAGATATACCACTGTAGATTTTAAAGTTTCTTGATCCTATGGTGATCTAAAAATGAAGAAGACTTATATTCTTGAAAATATTTGCAAGTAAAATTTATGTGTTAAAAGAAAATGGATCAACTTTGCAACACATCATTAATAGGATTTACTCATTCAAGATTCATATAAACAATAGCATAATCAATGAATAGAAAACACATAACACAACAAATGATAAAGGAGTCCACCCCTCTCTTGGGCTACATCTCCTGGTCCAACTTCCAATGGATCATTTATATTATTTGCTCAAAGTTCTCAAAAATGTGCTTTACAATGCTGAAACTACCAAATAGACTGCTCCAATGGCTTTAGAACATCCAAAAACCCCTAGCTGGGCTTTTTCGGCACCTCGTTTGACCAAAAATTGAAGAAATTAGGTTTCCTGGAAGTCCCCCCCTTCAAGCTTGTTGTCTTTGCATCTACAAATTGCACCTCCCATGGCTCAACCTAGCCAACATGCAATTTAAAGCATAAAAACCTGGCATCGAATGCAACCACACAAATGGTGCAAACTGTAGGATGGTTACAGGCGTACCTAGCCCCTAACCGCCAAGGCCGAAGTCATATGGGCATGTGACCACGCGCATTTTCAAATAGAGCTTCGTCCCATAGGAAAATAGCAATGTAACAAGTGGCAAGTCATTCAACCGTTTAAACCACAAATCAAAACCAAAAACGCGCGCACCAACCGTTGCATTGGAGTCATATGATATGGCGGATACGACTGCGGGCTAGGGCTAAGCCCTGGCCCAGACCCCCCTCTGACCATACATAAAGTTTAATTCAAATGGATTTAAACCCACATATATAACAAGGAACAAAGTGGGGCATGTTGGCAGCGTGTACTATGCCAAGGCTTTACATGAGTGTGGAGGTCACGGGGTCGAACCCGGTGGACTCCAATAAATTTTAAATGAGCAACCAATAAAATGGTGGCATGTGGCGGCCCATGACTGGGCCACGTGGCACTGTACAACCAACCACAATCTACCACATGTCACAATAACATCCCTCCAAACCTACCAACTGTGCCACTCAGCTCTGCCACGTGTCGTACGGACTGCCACATCAGCAGCTGTACAGACTGTACAGTCAGCACCCCATTTTTTTGCCTGTTTGTCCTTTTGAATAGAACATAATATCTCTAGCTCCCATTGTTCATTTTAACCCAAGCAAGTTGTGTTGGGTTCGCAATGATGAGGCCTACGCTCTCGTTCAATTTGAAGTGATTCTGAGAATTTTGAATTTTTGAGCAAAATTTGATCCCCTGATCACACCTCCCCATTGGGAAGATTTTGGACCTCCAAAAGAATATTTTGAGTCTATGTGAAGATGAGGGTATAGTTCCCTCACTCTTCCAACCTCAATCCACTTGGATTTGCTTGGATTTGTTCCTTTAATACCATTTCCTTGTTTTGAAGTTCGCATTCTCCTGTCAAGGATGGTGTCTTCATGTAGTTCTGTAAGATATTCTGGGGAAAAATCATCTATAGAAGGAATCTGAACATGCTCTCCATGATCATCAATCAACGGAGGCTCATACAATTTCAAATGCTCAACATTAACAAATGCATACATTTGCATATAAGGAGGCAAATCTAAATGAAAGGCATTGTTACCAATCTTGTCGATAATCTTGAAAGGACCATATCGAATCGGTTTCAATTTTTTACCTTCTCCTTTAAGTCTCTCCTTACTGATGTAAATCCAAA
>ML803693.1:0-25470 GCA_009831015.1 Picea engelmannii
TTTATATAACATTTGGTTAAAAGGATGGTGTAATAAAATATATTTATTTATGTATTTTTCTAAAGTTGTTATAAATGTTTTATTAGTGAGAATTTTTAATTCATAATAGATGAGTAAAAATTATAGTTATAAATGTAAGAGTAGTATAGGTTGAGTGGGTTTAATTATTAAATGTTTTTTCTTGAAGGTTAGGTTCAGATTTGGAGAGGAGGAATAAGATATATATACTTTGGAAAATTTAGTGAAATGGATATATGAAGGAGGTTTTTTGTCTCACAAATAAGGGAGTCTCATATATTAATATTTAGCTTTTAGTTTATATATAGCTAGGCTAGTACCAATAGCAAGCCAAGTCAACCAGATTTAAAGCTTGATCTTCTCAAATAATCTCAACCAATTACCAATTCCCTTAGATAAAACAAAATTAATATTTAATTAACCTATAAAAAAAAATGAAAAAAAATTATTCTAACTATTCAATACTTAAATAATTAAAAATTAAAATATATTTACCCATATATATATATAATTTCAAAGTCTTACAACACATGGTGCATTTAATGTTCACATTTTTCTACTTTTAAGTAGAATAAACAATTAATCTCAATAACCTCTTCTCATTTGTTTAATCAATTCCTTTTCGAAACACATGAGCCATTTAATGTTAGCATGTGGTCATGCTAGTGCAACGTAAATACCTTAATGATATTTAAAACGAATAATAATCATTTACATTTTTTTACATTGATATTTAATACGAAAAATAATCATCTAATTTTTTTTTAATAAGCGGTGTCATTTTTGTCACTCGAAACGTTGTAAGGTTATTTACTAATGTTAAGATTGAAGTTTTAAATCAAATTTAATGTAATGGTTTTTACATTTTTATTCAAAATATTCATAGTTATGAATAATTTTATGTTATATTTATAGATAAATTGTCTTTTAATACACAATTTACTGGTCAAATTCCAGTTACTTATTTTGTAAATGCAAATAAATACAACAATGCATTAACAATTTCATGTTTTTAATGTAATATAGAACTTTTATCTGCCACATATATATATATATATATATCCTTTTTTAAGCCATTTGAGAACGTAAATTATTTATATATATACCACTTCAGCCATTTTAGGAAGTAAATTCTGAAAAGTCGTTTATCAATTTATAAAATGAAGATTTTCTTTTAAGACCGGGACTTCAAAATCGAGGTTTGCCGGGTGGTCAAGGGCACTAAAGTCTAACGTCATTCCCGTGACTCTTCAGATTTCCACGTAGCCGAGTACAAATGTTAGAAGAGGAATTTAATGGGGCTTACGTCATTGCAGGAAAGTCTTACGAAAAAGTGCTTCTCCCAACAACTTTGGAACGCTACACATAAAGTCTTTCTTGTCTACAGTCTCTATGAGATCCTGAATGATCTCCGCAACCTGTACATTTATTGTTCTTGAAAACGGATCCAGGAAAAGCTCAATTTCATGGCGATAAATGCTCTGTGGGGGTGGTGTCTGCTATGCAGTATTTAATATTGTCTGGACTGGTGTATATATTTTCTGTTGTATATATGCTCTGAAGTTAAAATAATTTAAATCTCATGGTAGCATTTAATGTTATGTAGTAAGATGGTTTTTGATAATTCAATTTCATGGATATTTAGGTTTTATATGATTCATTGCGAGTAATAAGCAGTCTGTTATGCAACATTCAATGTTATAGTAGATGGTCTATACATTGTTGAATCATCTTATTATATATATTGAAGTATATCTTAAAATGTATATACCACCTATTTTATTATTCAATACTGTGTAGCAGGCTGTATATTGCTCTAGCATAATCCACTAATTACAGAGGTCAAGATCAACAATAATATTATTTCTCAAACAATATCATCTAAAAAAATCTGAATATTCTCATTTTTTTTCTTTATTAAGCAACTCCTTTCTCATGCAACACTACAAGTAGGTAGTGGTCATGTTTTTACACTTGGGTTTTAGGATAATTTTTTGTCCAGAAATTTAAAATAATATTTGAAATTACAAATTTCACTGATTCATATTATATATTTGAGGTGTTTTAAAAGTTTTCAAAGATACTGGATAGATTTATCCATTAAAAAAAATAATTTAAAAAATGCAAAATTACTATCTTACCAACAATTACATTACAGATTATGATAATAATAATTGAAAATAAATAAAAAACATAAAGTAGGAACAGTAGGTAATCCACTTGTATTTAAAAATACCAATAATCAACCTTCATACCCAATAAAGTAAAATTTGTTTGCGAAGGAAAGCCAAAATTGTTGATATTCTATCTTTCCCTGATAACGAGAACGATACAATTAGAGCATTTTTTTATCTAGCCACATTGTAACATTTGTCCATATGGATTATTACAATTTGATTTACAGTTACAAAATTAGCACTCAAAAGTATTTAATATTATTAGCATATTATGGCTAATAATTTTTTTATAATTAAGGCAATCTTCTTTCTTTGCAGGTAAAAAAAGGTATGAATCTTGTTAGATTTTCAGGGGTAGCCTAAGTTAAGTATGAATCAAAGTTTCTTGCATTTCAAAACATAATTTCAGGGGTTTTGTCCTATTTTAAACTAATCCAGATGTTTAGAAAATCAATCAAACTTTTGGATTGACCAAAAATTTAAAACCTTATCACCTGAAAACTTGCCTGAAAAATAACTTGGAAAAAAAAATTACTCCAAAATTAGCCCACTCCAATCAAAACAACCCTCGCACCTCAATCATTTGCAATATTCTCAAACATTATATGCAATTTTAAATTTCTTTTACCATTTCTTCCTCCCTTAAAAACTTTGTCAGATTCATGTATGTCGCAGCGATGATGATATTGAATGTGGAATTTCATTTTAGTCCTTGAAACAGATTTGGAAAACCATCCTCTTTTACTGCTTATGTCAACCCCAAAACACCCTTTGCATGGAAATGCGTTTCCAAAACGTGGAACGCCATCCAAATCTCGATTATGAAGAAGTGCTCACATGATGGTTGGGAGCGTCTAAGTAGAAACAACAGACACTGAATGAATGCATCCCTCTGCGTTCCGCTTATTGCCCCTTTCTATATAAATCATGTTGCCTTCCACATGACTGATGCTTGCACTGTCTTGAAGTTCCTAGATTCTCCATAAGTTTAGGGGTTTTACTAGAGTATTATCATAGCTTTTCAGGGCCCAAATCCAAATCCAATGGAGAATTACTGTATGAGTATCTCCAAATGCCAACCAGAAAACCCAGACGAAGCTAATTCAGATGATAGTCCTGTTTGGCATGAGTATCCTACTTATGCAGACGATGCCCAATATTTTGACATTGATATTTCATTGCCCTTCTCCCCAACAGACATTACCCCAGTCTCAAGCTCAGACGATGATGATAGCGGAGATGAATTTGATTTGGACAAGCCTATTTCTAGCGCAAATCTCCCAAACCCAGATCAGTGCATTTCTCCTTCCGCAGATAACTTGTTTTACCAAGACCAGCTACTTGCCCTCCAACTTCCTACACCACCTCTGGATGATATTGATAAGGATATTCCCTTTCCGCAGTCTTGTAACGTTCCTGGAGTCAAGATCCAGTTCCCCAAGTTGCTCAAAACTGCTACCAAGTTGAAGATATCTTTATTGGGATTCAGAAAGTCGGCTAAACCTGGCACGGATTCGCAGTCTCCTTGTGCTGAACATGGTATTGCTATGGACTCTCCTGTGCCAAAGCAGAATAGATTGGTTACTCTGAAATTAAAGGTGGTGGGAGTACCGCTGGTGTCTCTTTTCACTAGAGATAATTCTAATGGTTCTAAGAGAGTTGACAACAATCATGGGTTTCAGAAGAAATCAGAGGACTCTGATGATGGAGAAGGACAGTGTAAGAATATGGATAGAGAAAAGAAGGGAACCAAGGAGATTGTTCAAAAGTATGTCAAGAAGATCAAGCCTCTTTATCTCAAGATTTCACAGAGGTATAATGAGAAAATGAGGTTCGGAGATCTGGAGAAATCCGGAGAAAGAAATGGAGTGAAAAATGGTAGAGGCCCGGGCTCAGGGAGAATTGAGAAGCAGATGTCATTCTCATATTTCTCTGGTAACTTGAATATGGTTCACAAGCATTTGGGAAGGGGGAAACAACAGCCGTCTGATATACAGCAGAAGCTTCCTAACTACGGTAGCGAGAGCACATTGATGGAGGTAGAAAATGCCATTCAAGGAGCCATTACCCACTGCAAACAGTCCAGTTACATTGATGGTAAGTAGTGTTATAGCAGCCCAGCTCCGTTCAGATACACATTCCTCTTATTGTTTTGAAATAGTGCTTGCTGAAGCTGTTAGGAATCCTCTTGTTGTTATGTCTGCTCATCCTGATGGGCATTCCTCTAATGTTTTCAGTGTTAACAGTGATTCCTGTAGATCCTGTTAGGCATGCTTTTATTGTTTTTGCAGAAGTCTCTGCAGATCCTTGTAGGCGTTCCTCTTAGTGTTTACCTGATTGCTTTTTATTTTGTACTGGCTCAGTCTCCAGGCTCAAACATAACTTCAAACATAACTTCAAGCTTATTAGCCACCCAAGTTCTCACCGGCATTCCTCAGAGCCATAGGCATTATTTTTTTATCAGCTTTCCTAAAACAATAATGATTATAATGACTGTTAATACTGATATGCATTTATTTTAGATATTGTTAGCCTATATTTTACAATTTGAGTAGGCTTAATGGTTAAGAACATGTTTTTCCTTCTTGGATGAAACAAGTTAAAATCCAGAGAAAGTAGGTTATGTACACCTCTGTAGACTTTAATAGTCAAATCACTGCCTGAAGGGGCCTTGTCTCACAAACAAAAACTTCTCATACACCAAAACACCAATTTAATGTCTAGCTTAACCGCTTAAAATTAGATAAACAAAAGCTTCTCATACACCAAAACACCCTAACTTGGTGGCTTAGGGTTAGATTATAGATTAACCTCAGAAGCTACAACATCTATACAGAAAAAAATTTCATCAATTACCTCTATCAATTATTTATGGTGTTATACCAGTTAGTGAGATAACAGTCAGTCAGGTAGTTAGGGGTTCCCAGGAGGTGTGCGATCTGATGATACTTTGTGCGAAGACATCATTGATCTGGAATAGAGTAGTCTATTTGGCAGTGTCTTGTGTGTATCAAGGGATATTGGTAATTGATAGAGGTAATTGATGCATTTTTCTCTGTATAGATGTTGTAGCTTCTGAGTTAAACCATCTCGCAGGGGACATATAAACTGGATAGGCACTTTTGGTATTACTTTTACAACAGTGGATTCTTCTCATTATTCATAGCAGTAAGTGGCCTGTGTGGAACTCCATAACAATGCGCTGCCAAGTCCTGAGCTTTTCCAACTTAAAATCAAGAAATCTTAAAAAAAAAAAACAACACGAGCGTCATGAAAATGTATAGATTAGGGCTAGGCTTTTGATTTATTCTTGTTGCATTAACCTGCATTGCGTATTGCGTTATCTGATTCAAACTAGGCCTTTTATAAAATTCAAAATGGCTGCTTTAACCTGTACATTATCAAAATTGTTTTAAGACCTGCAATTATTTCTGTGTGATATTGAGAATCCCAAAATTATACTCCATTAACACTGGACTAAAAGCTTCTCAATGCCTCCGATTGCAGATACCGTTAACTATCCGAATTCTGGATGTTCGGCTGAATCTTAAGAAGGTTCTAATGGAAGATAACTACAAAGTCATTTTTGGAAGTTCATCATTAATTGCAGAAAAAGTGTTACCGCAGATTTTGCAGAGTGCTTTAATCGATCTTCAAAGAAAACCAGATGATTCGAAGCATAGGAGAGTGTGAATGTCACATGTTTTGACAGGTCCATTCATGGATGCTTTATGTGCAAGGTTGGTTAGTATTGTATATATCTTGATCTTTTTTGTCACCATCTCCATGTCGTTGAAGCACCTTATTGTTATCAGTAGTGGGCTTCATCCTTGCTCCTATACTTCTGAGGACCTGAAGGTGATGGTCAGCTTTTGCTTGTTTGTGACAGATGATAAGCTGCGAATTGTAAATTATTTGGTCCTTTGCAGTTTCTTCAATTCAAAATCAGCATACATAGGTTCTACAAAATGTCAGCTGTTACAAGGCCTGGCATTAATTTTAGTATCCTCCCGCTATTCAGAAGGTGGGTATGTGATACAGTTATGCTGCATTTCAACTGGAAGAGTATGTTTTATCATAGAATTCTCATTCAACTTCGTGTTGAATTTATGTATGTGATACAGTTATGGTGCATTTCAACCGGAACAGTACTTTGTGTTGAACTTATGTATGTGATACAGTTATGCTGCATTTCAACCGGAAGAGTATGTTTTATCATAGAATTCTCAATCAACTTGGTGTTAAATTTTATGTTGGGTGTTTAATTTTGTTTAGGTTTTGATGGACTCACATTATTAGAATGATGTAATTTATTTATTTATTTTTATTTTTATTTTTATTTTTTTATTTGGGGGTAATAAGGAATTTGGTTATATATTTTTTTATGTGAAATTGAAATTTTTTGTTATTTAAATTATTTTATATATATAATTTTTTTATTAAAATTGAGTTTTCTCAAAAATCTATAAACACTTAAATTATACAATTTCAATAACTCAAATTTACAATTTGAACAATTTTTAACTAAATTTCAGACAAAATTGATTTCACATCCACCAACATATTCTTCTTAGAACCCTAAAGAAAAGTATAAGGGAAACTATTATACGTTCCTAATTGTGAAGTTCAATGCCAAAGGTATGATATAATTTTGTATGATACGTTTCTCTTCGAAGAGATAATTATAATTTTGTCTTCATATTTTATTTTTTCATTAACTAAAACAAAAACAAATGCGAACATGGAGCCCTAAGTTTCGATCTAGGCCCTCATTGCATGCATATGGAATATTCACACATTTTTGAACCATTTAGGATGCTTGGGATTTTTCTGGTAAGATTGGGTAGTTGATTGTGTGTCATGAACTTTCAAGAACCAATTTATTTTTGGTCCAAATCCACTAAGCTTTTAATGTTTTTGTATGTGAAGTTTAAATTTTTTTTATTGATTAAAATATATTTTAATACAAATTTATATGGGAAAATTATGAAACCAATTTATTTTTGGATTTATAAATTTGAAAAAATTTATGTGAAATTTTAAATTTTTTTATTGATTAAAAATATATTTTAATATAAATTTGTATGGGAAAATTATGGTCTTGGGAAGTTTGTTTTCAATGTTACTTCTCAACACATTGATTATTGGTTTTTTCTTTGCTTTTTATTTTTTATTTTTCTAGCTGTTCATTTTTCATTACATGTGTAAATGGTTATACATTGATTATTAGTTTTTCCTTTGTTTTATTTTTTTATTTTCTCAGCTGTTCATTTTTCATTACATGTGTAAATGGTTAGTGGGCTTAATGGTTAAGAACATGTGTTTCCTCTTAAGAGGTCACACATTCAAATCCAAAGGGTGGTAGGGTATGTATACACTCTGTCACCAACTCTCGTACACCTCAGAAACCATATTTAAAATATGTTATAAATGTGTTGTCCATGAAATTGTTACTAAATCCTAACTAAACTTAGGGACGAAAGTTACAAATTATGATCCAAAAATCAAATCAATTTTAAATAAATAAAAACATTCCTCATATATAAATAAAAACAAAATTGACACCAACAAAACACAACTACTAAGAACTTAAGCACTTTTCTTTTATCTCTTATAAAAATATTGGCTAAACTTTTTTTTAGTGGGGGAAGGTAAAAGTTTTGAGGTGAGATTGAGAAAAAAACATGCTTGTGTAAAAGTAGACCTTTATAAGTGAAATGTAATTACCAACTTCTTAGCATTAATCTAAGTTTTCTCTAATAATGAAGTAAAGAAAGAAAAAAACAAAAACAAAAAAACTAATATTGCAAGGAGAAAAGATGTCAGGTGGCATTTATCTATAAATAGATTTTGTATATTCTCTTTTGTCTAATAGAACTCTTCTAGTACCATCTACAAATCTTTTTTATTTTTTTTATTTCTTTATGATAAAGTTATTATCAATCTTTTGGAATACTTTATTTCCTTATTTTGATTGTTAAGATATGGTTATATAACTTGGCAGGTTGGTAAACTACTACCACATTTTGTTTTGGGCATCATTGCAATTTTGGTTAATTGTTATTGGAATTTTTGGTTTCCTTATTTTAATTATCAAGATATGGTTATATAACTTGGTCCATGATTTGTGATTTTTTAGCATATTTACAAGATTCTTGTTCTCATGCATGAGCTCATATTTCATGGAATAAAGGGGTTCAATCTAAATTAAAAAGTTCTACGAGTTAAAGAAGAGAAAAAGACTAAAGAAGATCAGAAAACACAAGATTCCAAGAAGACTAATCCTAATTGCCCAAAATTGTCACTTGGGGAACCCTTTCCTATCTCCAAAGATAAAGCGAAAACCAAGGATACCAAGTTTTCATTCTCAAGGATGGAAGTTGTGCCTTTTGTCTCTTCAAGGAAAATAAAACAATTTCATGAAAGTGACACCTCACAATTGTGTCTCTTCAAGGGGAATATAAGTTAGTAGGCTGCTAAACTACTACTATGTTTTGTTTCGGGCATCATCACAATTTTGGTTAATTGTTATTGATATTTTTGGTCCAAGATTTGTGATCTTTTAGGACATTTACATGATTCTTGTCCTCATGCATGAACTCATACTTCACAGAATAAAGGGGCTCAATCTAAATTAAAAAGTTAAATGTTTCTGCCGGCTAAAGAAGAGAAAAAGACTAAAGAAAATCAGAAAACACAAAACTCCAAGAAGGCTAATTCTACTTGCCCAGAACTGTCACTTCACTTGGGGAACCCTTTCCTATTTTGAAGGATAAAACAAAAACCAAAGATACCAACCTTTCCTTCTCAAGGATGAAAGTTGTACCTTTGGTCTCTTCAAGGGGAATAAAACAATTTCATGAAACTAACACCTCTAATTCCAATAAGAAATTGGTTCTCTTTTCACTTTCTAATATCTAACTTATAATTTATAGATAGACAATGTAGATCCTTCTTAACAAAAAGTTGTATAAATTAAAAAAAAAAAAATTGAAAATTATTTTTTAAAGAATAAGAAATGACATATGTATTAATTATATATTTTATTCTTATCAATGCAATCTTCCATGGTATACATTTTATATTTATTTTATTCTTATCAATGCAATCTTCCATTGTATACATTTTATATTTATAATGTGTTTCAAAAACATACCAAATATAATTTTTATTTCAAATTGAAATACAAAATTGCATTTTCTTTTTTAAATTAATACACTGATAAAAACCTTACTACATTTTATGTTGACGTCATCACAATCTTGATTTATTTTTTAATATGTTTATACAGGGATCTCTTAATAATGTGTGGTTTCTTGTACCGTGTTAACAAATGCCGATATCAAGTTTTGAAAACTCTTAATTAAGCCTCCCCAAACCAATAAAATCCGAGTCCATTGTGAAAAAAACTACTTTTCGCTACATGACAACCCAATAATATAAGCATTTCTCATAACTAATTCCATGTTATATTTTGGTCAAACAAATCTTTCGTGGCATGTGCGTGACAATAGTTTGCCTTGTAGCCACCTAGGCTCTAGTCCGTTCTAGTTTGACCTGACTTTTAAAACTACTATGGAGATGTATAAGATTTGCGAAGAAATGTTTTTATATGTTTTCATGAACATGAGCATGTGGTCACTTGGAGCTAAACATAAGCATGTGGTCACTTTGGCTATACTCCGATCTAGCTTGTATCTACAAGTCATTCATGCCATGTGCCCGTCAACGGTTTGACCTAAGTTTTTAAAATGCTTATGGGGATGTGTAAGGTTGCTTCTTTATATAAATAATCACATGATGTTGCTTAGCCTCTTAAGACTAAGGTTTATTAGAAAAATAAAGGAATGCAAAATAAATATTTTTTAAAATGTTATTTTTGTATTTAAATATGGTGGAGTTTAAAGTGTTGGCACCCAAAGTTTTGGGATAAAGATTGCACGTGTGCACAAACACAATTGTGCATGCACTACAATTTTGTGCACACACTAAGAACGACATATTAGATGAAATAAGTCACGCGTGTCAGTCATATTTCCACTATGTGTGCCAGAAATCAAGAAGATACCACATGCATGCCATAATCAAGAAAAATATCTTTAGGAATCTTTCTGATACAAATTATTTTCGGAGCGAAATGAAAACAAAAATATTACAATGAAATACTCATAAAAATTTCCAAAAACATAGAGATACAACAATACATGATTTTTATTAATGAAAGAAATGTACAGAGACTGTAAAAATACAGAGTGCAAGACTCGCTAGAATGGTGACATCTTTACCTCTGAGAAGAGATGTGATGGCTATGCTCATTCGCAAGAAGATTATTACAATGAGAATCTGAAGGTATTTTTATGATAAACATGAATGCCAAAATCCTAGACATCCAAAAACCTAACCCTAGGAGATGAAACACCAAAAGTCATGTGGGCCCCGTTGGGGTAAGTTAGTACATTAACTTCCTAGGGTCGTAACTTTTGCATGTGATCTCTGTTTTAGGCGTGTGATAGCCCGTTGGAAAGGTATTTTCGATAACTACACATTATGTTGTCAAATTCTGACTCTATCTACAATTTGATTGTGACAATCCAAGAAAACATTGTTTAGAGCCCTAAAATGACCCTGGAAGTACATAACAATGTACTGATATGAAAACTTTCAAAACAAGCCAGTTGGAATAGGTGGGCAACCACCAATATCCACCTGGATGTTGTGTAGGGCTTCAAGAAAGCCCCGTAAGTGAAAAACCCACAATTACAAAGAAATATCCCCATTACAGAGAAACATGTTGAACTAAAAACTATCCAGATGAGTCAGTTAGAATATGGAACAGGTGGGTGGCCACCAATATCCACTTGGATCAATCCTCCCCCATTAGGAAGCAATGGTCTCCATTGCGTTGAGTGCCTAGGAAAGAGGGGGAAGCGTTTTATGAATCTGAATCTTGGTGAGCTGCGTGCCTTGTTGGAGAAGTTGCGTTGCTTGGTTTGTGGAAGGTTGTCACAAACCTGTTGTTGGCGGGGTTGAATCTGTTCCACTAACCTGTTGTCTCTGGGCTTGACGGGAGATTGTGTACGCGCCATTGTAGGTGAAGAAACGATATCTTCTTTCTCTTCGACAATCTGCTTCTGCTGGATAGAAGGTGTTGAGGCCACAATGGTTGTAGTGGCCTTCTGTGCATCCTTTCAATAGACTGTGAAGAGGATGAATTTTGCAGTATGAGAGATTACCTTGCGACACTGTTTTGGTGGAACTACAGTTGAAACTACCTCTAGTATCCTGTAGAGATGATCCCACAGAGTAATAATGACACTACGGGGTCGAGACTCATAAACAACATGACGTTTCCACATATATGGTTGGCCCAAAACAACATCACAGACATCAAGAGGGGAAACATCATACACTACCTTATCCTTGAAGGGTTGGATTCCATAGGACATGCAACACTGTTGACTGACATGAAGATCTCGTCCCTGGTGAAGCCACCTGATGTTGTATGGTTGCGGGTGTGGTGTGGTCGACAACCCAAACTATTTGATGACCTCAACTGAGATGAGGTTCTTCTAACTGTCGTTATCAACAATGAAATGCAACGGGGTCTCCTTCACCCACATATGTGAATGGAAGAGGCACTCCCCTTCTTCAAAATATATTGGTTCTTCTGGTTGAATTGTTGTGGTCGCGACAGTAGCAGTGGGGTTTGCGTCGATGATCTGTCTGTTTTCAATATTTTCTGGATCAGATTCTGAATCAAGGTTTGGCTCCTTATCTTTGACCTCGGCCACCAATCATTGTTTCGAGTGACATTCATCGGTGTTGTGCCAAGGGATTTTGTGGAAGTCACACCACTTCCCAGTGTCATTCTTCATCTTTTATTTACCCTTCTTATCCTATGTCTTGGACTGGTTGTCTAGAGGTTGTTGGTTAGGGTCGTCTTTACCATGATTTGGTTGTTTTGGATTTGCATACCCGAATTCCCATTTGTTCTGGCGCCTAAATTTCTGCTCGATTTTGACAACATATCAATAGGCAACTCCCAATGATGAGATATTTAGGAAATCCATTTCGGTTTGGATGTACCTATGCAGAGCCCCATGGTATTTCATAACCAGATGTTGCTCGGAGTCTTTGATACCTAGCTTAGTGCGCAAGGTATGTAAAGTATTTGTGAACTCTGACACTGTTTGGCTCTTCTCTTGCCACAATGTGGTCCATCTCATGTACTAGTCTTCATAGTTATCAACATGGTAGTATTGTTCCTTAACCACATCCACAAAAAAATTCCAAGTGGGATAGACCCCATATATTCCAGATTCCTCTGTGGAACTTTGCTCCCAGTAAGCTTCCCACCAATGTTTGACATGGGGTGTAGCCTTGAGGAGTGCGAAAGTGATATTTTCCCTGTCAGAAAATTTTTGAACAGAGAAATAACCTTCTAATGGATTTAACCATTTTTCTAGGGAATTCGCATCTATCTGACCTTCAAATATGGGAATATCAAAATTAACTTGTACCTTTAAGGGAGAGGTTCCTCCAAAATGGTCGCTTGATGAAGTTGAGCTTGTTGCTATTGGAAGGCGTTGAAAGATGTGTGCAAAATTATCCATCATTTCGTCCCTCTATCGCGCGAGAGTTTGCTCAAGCAACAAGTTAATAGAATCTCCTACTCTGTTGTTTCTCTTTTCTTCCGCCATAGAGGGTTTTTTGGGCGTGCGAGAGTGATTGTCTTCAAGAGAGACAAGCTCGATACTTGACTTGCTATACTTGGACCTCATCGGGGACATGCACTAAAAAACGATCAAGAGCATCATGCTCTGATACCACTAATCCAGATTATTTTCGGAACGAAATGAAAGCATAGATATTACAATGAAATACTCATAAAAATTTCTAGAAGCAGAGAGATACAACATTACATGGTTTCTATTAATGAAAGAAATGTACAGAGACTGTAAAAACATATAGTGCAAGTCTTACTAGAATGGTGGTAGCTTTATCTCTGAGAAGAGATGTGACGACTACGCTCATTTGCAAGAAGATGATTACAATGAGGCTCTGAATTTTTTTTTATGATAAACTTGAATGAAAAAACCCTAGACATCCAAAAACCTAACCCTAGGAGATGAAGCGCCAAAATTCATGTGGGCCCCATTGGGGTAAGTTAGTACATTAACTTCCCGGGGTCGTAACTTTTGCATACGATCTTCGTTTTAGGCGTGTGATAGCCTGTTGGAAAGGTATTTTCAAGAACTACACATTATGTCATCAAATCTAACTCTGTCTATATTTTGACCATGGCAAGCCAAGAAAACATTGTTTAGATCCCCAAAACAACCCTGAAAGTACAAAAAGATGTACTCATATGAAAAATTCCAAAATAAGCTAGTTGGAATAGGTGGGTGGCCACAAATATCCACCTTAATGTTGTGTAGGGATTTAGGATAGCCCCATAAGTGCAGAACCCACAATTACAAATAAATGTCCCCATTACAGAGAAACGTGTTGAACTGAAAACTGTCCAGATGAGCCAGTTGGAATATGGAATAGGTGGGTGGCGACCAATATCCACCTGGATCACTTCCCAAATGATTAACTCAAATAGTACGAGAGATAGTGGAGAAATTAAGGGAGGAGATAGCAAGTTAGTGAAGACTGCCACGACTCCAAAGAGGTTACATGGACTACATGCAGGTGGTAGAAGCGTGTGAGACTGACAATCAACAGAATGAGTGGAGCAGATATGAAAGTGATAGAGCGCCAAAGCATAGAAGGAAACAAAAAGGGAGAAATGACGACACATAAAGGGTTGTTGTTGTTTATTCAGTGGGTTCGCTCTGAATTATCTCGATTGAGAAACAAGTTTGACTGTGTTTTGTAAAAGTCTAGTTGTGAGTCTAGTTTTGTATGTAGTTGTAACAAGTTTGGTATGGAGTTTGTAATAGAGTCAGCTTAGTAGTACATGCAGAGTCTGAGAGAAAGCACATGATTCCTTGTAATGAACTATTAATAGAATGTATGAGGGTGCAAGACATTGTTGCTGATGAATTATGCATCTCTTGGTCCATGTATGCTACCATGGGAATGAAAATAATACAAGATGTGATTATTCCTATCATTTACTATGTTGATTATGTGCTCAATGAATGTATATGTTAAGGTTACATACTATTATCTTTAAGTATATTTCAATTGAATGTGTGGATGTCAACTCAAGTGGATTCCCTATATAACTTAAGCCTTCATCACCAACACAATACCAAATGGTCTCTGTGATTCTTATGGAATCTTGGGTGATACCTTTTTCAGTCTTTGATTGAGGATTGATATGTCAATGCCTTGGTGTTTTTGTTGGTTAACTCTGGACGAACCCTAGGTCAAGAACCCCCTAGCATTAAGAAGGATGCACGCATGAACCGAGCCAACAAATGGTTTTGTGTCTAGAACCAGAAGGTTTTGTATTGCATGATGAAGGAAAAGAATGAGGTGGTATCCATATCGGGAGGAAATACAAGATTAGTTGACTGTGAAATAAGATGTTTTTTCTTAGTGAGAGACTCAAGTTTTGATCACCAACGTGGAACGTTGGAAGGAGAGGTATATCTATACTAATATGCATGAGATTTTCTTTGCTGAATTTCCATGTTTATTGTATGAATGGTTGAAGAGATAGACTGTTACTAATACTGCATTGAGACCCCAAGAACCATTGGTTGAGGATCAGACTACAATTGATCGAATGAAGGCATTGGACAATAAGTGGGATTGAGCAATTGATTTATGGTTGCTTGGGTGAAGGAATGTTACATTATCGAGTTTGTTGTAGAATACATTAATTCTTTCAGCGAGGCTCAAAGAAAGTTTATTGAAGGTCCTCAGAAGAGGCTGCTAGAATAAATATCATTGTGGATCAAGATGGTGTTCGTGTAGAAAGGGATGATGTGCATGGAGCTTGATAGGATGGCTAAGTAGACTCCCCTAGCGTTTGCGGGGGAATGAAAAGAAGGGGGAATAGAGAGAGAGGAGATGGATCCATTGAGGAGGATATAAAATATGTTAAGATGAGATGAGGGAAAATAAGGGACCCATAAGAGCAGAGGAGAGAAAGAGAGAGACGAAAGATACGTAAGAAGAGTTGATATAAGGAGGAAAGCATAATAGAGGAGCAGAAAGAAGGTAACAAGGTGTGCAAGATGAGGGGTTGGGCCCAGAATGGAGAGGAAGGAAATCACAACATGAGAGAGAGAGAGAGAGAGAGAGAGAGAGAGAGAGAGAGAGAGTTGTGTCAAAGAGGAGCACAAATGAAGATATGTCGACGAAGAGGTGTGACGTTAGGATTAGGGTATCTACTGAAGATACCAGAAGTAGTGGTAGTATTGAAAGAGAATACTAAGTCTGACCCCCTTGGTTGTTGCGAGAGGTCACAACTTCAGAGGAAAATGAGGCACATAGGTAGGAGAGGATGATGAAGGTCCCCAAAGAGAAGGGGGAGAGGAGTTAGCGATAATGGATGGTATTGCATGATTGCAAGTAGGAAACTCTCTATGTTCCCTCACAAGAAATGATGGAAGAAGATGGAGGTACCTCCCCTTTGAACCACCCCTTGCGCATTTGTAACCAAGAATAAAGAACAACATACAACGTGATGAGAGGAGTATAGGAAGGAGTAGGATAATAAATGAGAGAAGATACAAGTGAAGAGGAAGAAAAAGTCAATGATACTTCACAAGGGATATTATCAGTACCGAGATCCCCAACATCGAGTAGACAGTTAAGAGAACACAATCCTAGAGCATGGATGGTGAATTAGGATACAACTCTGAGGCTACCCATGTTATATGGGATAGGTAAGGAATATAAAGAGAAACATTGGTTTTATGTGTGAGGAGATATGGCATGTGAAGAGGATCATAGACGAAGCATCAAATATTGCACAACTGGATACCACTCTCAGGGACAGAGCCCTGACATGGTACATGAAGTACAAGGAAATTGTTCCAGTGGAACATATGAGGTCCTTGGTAGAGATTGAGAGATATTTGCGCCTTAAGGATTTTTAGAAGCCTAAGTTAGAATATCAATGCATTACAGAGATTAAGGAAATCAAGCAACAACCAGGAGATATTGTATGGGATTATGACCAACGGTTCAAGATCTTGTTGGATAGGTTGACGTTCCAGATCCAGGACGTGAAACACATAGAAGGTTCATTGCAGGGTCGCTTCCCCATATCCGAGTCCCACTCACCCAACATAAGGTGGCTACTTAGGAATAGGTGATGGAAATTGTGATGCACCTGGAGGCTACCCCAGGTGGTGGAGAAACATTTGCAGGATTGGCACAGGTCCAATCCTAGTTTGCAAACTTGAAAATGTAGTTGCAAGATATGGTGAAGGAAAAGGTGGTGTGTGAGAATGTATGGTGTGCTACATGTCGATCAAAGGGTCACAACAGGGACAAATTTCCTACGTTGGGAAATTATCTAGCGATAGGTGCACCAAATCCATTTCTGACCAGGACTTAGACAAAATGGTGTGAGATTGGTAGAAAATGGGAACATATACCACCTTATTGGCCAACACTAGAGAAATATCAAAAGACTCACCATACTCCGTTTTATGAATTCTGCAAATCCATGGGGCATAATGTGAGAAATTGTCGGTCACTTTAGTTGATGTATGACCACACCCATGATGTCTTCTGGGTTCATGAAGAGCAGAAGGGTGGTGATTGGGGAGGTGTCGAGAGAGGTAGATATCAAGGAGGTACCCGAGGTGGATATAGATGTGACTGAGAATGAGGATATGGAGGAAGACCCCCCACTTATTTTAACTATGGTAAGATGGGCCATGTGTCAAGATTTTGTACAAAACCGCACACTCTCTGTGGTTACTGTTATGGTACCAAGCATGTCACAAAGGATTGTCATGACTTAGCATGTTGCAGAGGATTGTCACGACTTATTAAAGAAGTGGGAAGAGAAGAAGGCACACTGCAACATGGTGATGGAAGAACCGCACACGAATAAAAAGAAGGATGGGGAAGTTGAGATGAGGGTGATAACCCGAGGTGGAGAAAAGGCGGGAATGGACTTTGAGCATGGAGAAATGTCAGGCCAGAGAATGGAGGGGAAGATCAGAAAGGCATCACGACCTCCTCCTAAGTTTGAGGATGCACAACATAAGAAATTTTTGCATGATGCACAAAGGGCCCTAGAGGAAGAAAGAGCATGAGAAGAGATACAGTGCGGGACATAAAGGTCGATAGAAGAAGCCTGGGTTCACAAGGAGGTACAACATGCAACATAGAAGTCGTTGGAAGAAGCCCGAGCCCGTGAAGAATTGCAGCATGCCACACAAAGGTCTTTGGAGGAAGCTCTGTATGCGATGCTCGAGGAAATACAACACACGACACAAAGGTTGCTGGAAGAAGCTCGCAAGAAAGAATAATTATGACGAGCTGAACATGTTGCTTGAGGTTCTTTATGATGGATTATATTAATCTTTTAAATAGGTTTCATCACATTGAATACCATGAGTCATAAACTACCTACAATAAACCCATCATTGTCTGAATCATTGTTAACTTAATTACTCTTTGATTGTATCAAGATTAACCTAACACTCCTCGCTTTAAACTTTACTTGGGATGAACACCTACCAACTTTAAATTTTATTAATTGAGTATTTGAAATACCACATGCCCCCTTAATTATGTCACCTAGGTATATGTTTAGAATTTACATTGATGACTCACCTAAATAGGGGTACACATGCCTAAATAGGTTTTACAACCATATGATCATTTACAAGTGATTTATTTATGTTTTTCATCAACTGGAGTCCATATGATTCCACTAATTTTCTAAAACCTTGTGGCCATTCCAATGGGCCCAACCTTACCATTGCACCACTCCTATCTCTTATAATGCCTCTCTTCACACATCTACAAAATCATGGTGGTTCTTATACAAAGGCCCATGGCCCCTAAAGGCCTTGATCACAATGCCATTCCTTCATTCAATGAAGGAGATAAACATAAGACAAGATGAATTTGGCCCATACAATCTATGCCCTTAATTATGGAGAAATATTGTTGTTTACAATTGTTTGCACTTGTCATCCGAACTGCAATGTAAGCGACACTCTCGAGTGACAATACACCTCAACACTATGTATTTCCTTATCCACTTAAATAATGGCCATAAAAGCATGAAATCCAAGCATAATAAATTCTAGATATGACACGCATTGGACTATGCACTCAACTCTATATCTAACCTACATCTTTATCAGTGCTACACAGATGTCAAGAAATCACAAACAACTCAACAAACACATTGTTCAATGATGCAACAAGATTTATGCTTTGTCAATTATTACTTGGATCTCCTATGCCTATCTTTCCTCTTCATGACGGTTCGACTCTTTTCAGGTCACCACTCTTCACTCTGAACTAAGAGAAAAAGGGCATTCTACAAATCTATGGTTGCACTGGACTTCCTCCACAATGGGTGATTTTAGTCTTTGTATTTATGTTTGCACTACTATAGGCATTAATTTAACCTCAATAAAATGAAGCATTGATCTCTATCTTAGTGGATGATAAATTAGAAAAGGTCTGCATCAAACCCCATTGTGATTTCTTATCATAGATCACTACATATAAAGAGATCTGACAGATCACTATAGTACTTTTATTCCTCATATAAATTTGATTCTTATTCTTACATGAAGAGATCATTGTATACTATTCTTCCTTAAAGATGTGACTCACTTCAGTAGTCTAAAGATGAAGGGATCGATCTTCATTATTTCTTCAATATATAGACCAATTTACTCTCCATAAGTACAACACAAATAGCCAAGAATGCATTGCATCCTTTTCAGATCCCTTAGAAAGGATCGAAATTTTCTATTACACAACAATGTCATATACTCTCCTTCGAATGTCCATGAAAATATTAAGTGACTCTCATCATATCCAAGAAGAATCACATAGGGTTTCTCTCCACCATAACCAATCACAACATGTGATCCACAAAGAAACTTCCCACACCAAAACTTTCAAGTCAAATGTCCAAACCTAGAAGATCCAAGCATCTAAACCATATATCTACATATGCTACTTCAATATCGACACAAAACACCCAAGCCACTCTTGTCAAAGACTCTAGGCTTACTGAGCTTTGGTACCGTATGTAAAAATCCATCACATCGAGAGAAACAACATAAAAAAGAAGCACAAGACAAATACATGCATGTACAAGAGATTTTTATCACTTGAGGTGCTTTACAACGGAATATGTTAATCCTTCAAATAAGACTCATCACATCGAATACCATGTGATAATACCATTGGTTTTCCAATACCATGGGTCGTAATCCATCATTATCTAAATCAATGTTAACTAAATTACTCTTTGACCATATCAAGATTAACCTAATGCCAGCATCACAATAGGAAGATTTATTTAGAGAATCTAATCCAGCATACCAGACATATCATTGTTGCTAAATAAACATATTTTCGTATGCCTTTCTTAATCGATAAGAAATGATTTACGCAAGACATAAACCAACTTACTAAGCTAGCCTAACAACAAAACAAACACCAACATCACTATTTGTTTGTCTCTTAACGTATTACTAGCTAATGGAATAACAACAAAAGAAAACTATAACATAACAACAAGACAAAATAAACACCAACACATTAATATATGTTTATCTCTTAAAACATTAGGCACAACGAGTTACATAATTGTAATAACTACAACTTATAAATGTATTAAATAATGAACTATAATAATAACTCCAAAATAATCGTCAATTGTAGCATCATATAATAATGTAATAGAAGCGACATTGTAATTGTGAAAGTTGTGTATTAAATGTCAAGATTGTTTGACAAAGTATCAAAATGTTTCGAAGGATCCCAATTCACTTAACCTCATTACCTATTTAGTCCACAAAGTAATAACAAGTTATCATTAAGTTTTAACCTAGCTAGTGTTTTGAATTGGATGAGACTTTGGACTTGCTATGCTTTCTTAGGATATCAGGATATATGCAAGACAATATACTATATAGAGTTAGAGTTGTGGTGGGTGGTCACTTACTTGTGGCAATAGTTCCCATTACCATATCCTTATACCACTATGCCCTCTTTCCACTACCTACTTTGTATACTTTGTAGGTAACAATGTGAATTTTGAGGAACTTATTTTGTTTACAATATGGTAAGTCATACTAAGAATACACAATTTTTTGTTTAGGCTTCGTTCAGGCTTCACATGATGACATGATGGCCAATTGGATCTGGTTCTTCATCTCCATTCCTTGGCTCTACTTGGGGAAACACCATCACTAATGACCAAGTCATCATCAGATCCATGCTGAACACATAGGGTGTTAAAATAACAACAAAAATTTATAAAAATAAGAAAACCAACAAACTAATACCAACACAAAACATCAATTTCAAATTTATCCTCACCATCCCATCTCTTGATTTATCATCAAATAATCAATGTTCAATTGGCCAACATTTTATCTAGAAGGCATATCGACCACTGTATCAAATTCCTACTCAATATGGAAAAATACAACCTATAATATCAGCATGACAGAATCTATATGACTATAAATTAGGTCCAAATAACATTATATGCATGACTTGTAAAAATTCATAACATTGATAACTCATGACCCTATATATTTTCCCTCCAATTCCTTTATTACATAAACTTTGACCAAAAATTCTTTATCATACTGCAAAAGATGAGTAACACATAAGTTATAATGCCACCACATAAACAAAAACAAGAAATTAAATTTAAATCGACATCATATTGAGACAAATTGCATTGATAGAAACAAGGAATCAAATACATGTGCACATTTGTCATTGATGGATCCATTATGACATCATCAGGTATATCATGATCTTCATACTTGTAGTTGATGAGATGAAGGGGACTCTATAGAGTAACAATTTCAATAGGATGATTGTCTTTGAGATTGTCTTTAGCGATGAGAGAGGAAGATTGGAGCCTTGTTCAAAACCCACTTAGGGTAGTAAGGCTAACCTGGGTGATGTAGAGACAAATTTGTTGTCCTAAACATAAATTGAAACAAACAAAATCCCATAACATTACTAAAAAAATGTTATATGTAATTTGTGTCAAGCTATCAAACTTCAAGTTCTTCCTCTAGGCATCTCAACTAGAGGATCATCAAAAAAGTTGTCAACATTAATATAAGAAAACCTAATGTGATAGGGTGTCTCTTGTAAGCATGTTTCCATAAAGCCAAGTTCAAAAGTGATAATGTTGAGGTATTAGGTATAATTTTGATTGTAAGTTAGTTATAATGTCATTTGAAAGCTATCTATAATGTTGGCTTAGTAGTTCCATATAAAAATTTAAACACAAACACAAACTACTTACATTAGCTTGTAGAGTTTCCTCAATGCCCATGTGAGTACAAATTTTCTTATGTTTTTCCAAAACTTGTAAGACCACATAACACCCGTGTTCACTCCAAATGATGATAAAAAGATCCAAATATTACACATGCACACTTAACACCAAATCCAAAGTATATTTTCTTTATTTGTGGCTTCTCTAGGAGTCCTCTAGAGAAACCCATCACTTTTACTTATTTTTTTCTTCCCAACTTGTGGCTTGGCTAAGGATCCTCCAGAAGAAGAAAATGCTTTAAACTAATATTTTTTCGTATTGATATGTGGATCCATTGGGGTTTCTCAAGTAGAAGTGATCTGTATTGGATCATTATATAAGTTTTCATCTATCTTGGTACTTTTTGGGTGGAAAAATTGGAGGAATTGGCTTATAAGGCCCATTTTAGTGGCAGGTCCTAGTTTGGAAAATTGAGGTCCAAAACCTTTCGGAGCTATTTCGAGGCATTAAACGACATTTTTGGGGGTTATAGGGTCTAAAAATTGTGCACACCCTCAATGTTGATCTACACACCGAGACCTTTCCAATAGTGCAAAAACACCTCAATCAGAGCTCTTATGCAAACGTTATGCCTCCCACAAGTTGACTTACCTTGTTGACCACCATGGTATGAGTGGATGCCACATATGCCCCCATTACTCACACATGTGGGGATATCCATGTGTGGACTTTGAAGAATATTCTAGAAGGTCCAAACCTTATCACTAATTGATGGTTGACGATGCAAAATCCCTAACCCTAAACGACTATTGGGTTATGTTAAATATTGAGCTGCTAGGAGGAGAAGCGATTCCATTCTTTAGCATGGTATTTGTTCCATAGTTGAGAAGAGATTCTAGGGTGGAATTTTGAAAGCATAATAGAGGAGGAAAAGATTATGTAGCATCCATACAAGCCACAATGTCAAATAACAACTCCACAGTGAGTGCCTTTTTCTTTGTATTTGCATTTCCATAATTGAAGAAAAGAGAGTAGAGCATAGACCTCACCTTCTAGCTAGGTTTTCTCTCATATTGGGTTTCCCAGGATATATCTTGTGTTCATTTGTGTGTGGATGGTGCACTCTTTTTCTTTTCTTTCATTTTCGTATTTCAGTTATATCATAAATTCAAGCAAAGCTAGTAATTAATTAAATTGGGATCTAAGGAAAATTAGTTTGCTTAGTCTAAGTTTTCAAAATATTATAAGATCTATTGTGATGAATTTTTCCAATGAAATATCCACAACAATTTATAGATCAAGAAGCCATCAATTTTTATTTTTATTTTTTCCCCAACCCACATGCAAATATTGTGAGTAATAGAAAAATCAAAACATGAAAAAATGACAAGTATTAATGTGGATTTGTTTTACCTTAGATAGAGATCCCCAAGTCCCATTGTCTACAAAAAATATCCACGAGTGCCTTTTAACCCATTTATGCACTCGCTTCTAAACTTGTTCTTGAATTTATTTGTCAAACTACTCTACTGATAGGATGCCGCAATGCCTAAGAGAACACAATATTTTTGAACTAGGCGATAAACCATCTATTGACATCCATTATCATTTTCTTTCTTTTTTATGTCATGAAGAGAACGTTGTTTCCGAGAATGCTTAGGAACCCAGTTGGGCATGTTCTAGGCCCCATTTTTGCTCAACCTATTATCTAGGTGATCTTTGATGCTATGAGCTCTTAAATAGTGAACAATGAAGGTTGCCCATTTGTTTGTGTGGTATATCCATTGCTTAACTAGAGCAAGCAGTATTGGATGGTTTTGAGCAATGACTTATGAAATAAAAAGTAGTTGCTATCTGCCACAAATTTTGTTCTATAACTCTTCCTTGCCATGATTTAGGTTATTCTCTCCACATAAAAACATAGCATAAATGTTGGAATTGACATGAAAAACAAAGAAAAATACGGGATAATAACACAACATATAACACATGTTCCTACGATATATTGAGAATCACAAAAAATAATGGCTAAATATATCTCGCTATAACATTAAGTATGATATGCATTACATAAAAAGATAATTATTTACATGTAGTGAAAAGCAAACCTATCTAACACATATTTAGCTATATAGTAAGCATGCACATTATGAAAAAAAAAAAAACACAATATATAAAACATTCCTACGAAACACTCAAAATGACAAAAGAAAAACTACTTAGGAGTATAACACGAGCATGATTACATGAATTACATAAAAATAAAATATTTGCATGTTTTCAATTAAAAAAAAATTAACCAACATATATTTTATTATAGGAATGCCATAACCTATTCAACAATGAGAATGTCATGCTTTAACTTTTCTTTTTTATAGGATTTCATATTAAAAACAAACTTAATATACCATTGTAACATAAATTATTGAAAAAAAAATATATATATAAAATTATAGGTTTTCACTTAAACCCAAACACCCTCTCCACTCAATTATGGGTTTTGAGATTTACAGCTCAAAAACTATTTTGACGAAACTTAATTTGGGTGGAAGTGATTAAGAATTAAAAGCTTTTAGGGTTTTTTTTAAAAAGATTTTCAAATTTTTTATTTTTAAAAAATGACTTTTTTCTATTTTTAAAAGAAAACAGTTTTTTATTTTTAAAAGAAAAGCTTACTGTTTTTAAGTTTTATTTTCCTTCAACTATTACTAGAATCTGTTAATGTAACTGTTAATGAAATCACAAATTTACATTGCTTAAATATCATTTTTGAATGTATAAATCAATTCAGTACCCTCAAAAATCTCTGAGCATCCAAAATATGTAAACTTAATCATTGAAATCTGAAATTTTCTAAATTTCAAAAGGAATTTTGAACAAAACTCTTTGGAAAAAGTGTCAAGAGAATGGTAAAAACTTAGAATGTTTAAATCATGTCCAAACAGAAATCCAGTTGCATCTGAAACTTGCTTACATTTTATAAGACGAGCATGATATGAATCTTAGGGAAATATTAAGCTCCATGTAGTGAGTCAATCAATGATTGACTCACTGCTTGGTACATCCTCTTAAATAATAAATAAATAATGTATATCCAATGGATAAGATGCAGCAAGCTACATGATACTTAATATTTCTCATTAATCTTATATTATTATATAGCTCAAAATGCATAGAATAAATTATTTGTATATTGGATTTTTTAACAAATTCTGAACAAGATTTTAAAAATTAATAGAAATATAAATCTTGATAGTTAAAATTATACTATGAAATTGTTCCAATGAAATGGGCTAGAAATCCATCTATGTACATTATGGAGTTGTTCCAATGAAATGGGCCAGAAATCCATCTATCTGCATTATCAGAATTTTCGAAAATGTAAAATCGATGGTCAAAATCTAGATTCCATCAAATTATGTAATTTTCATAACTAGATTCCATTAATTTTCATCTACCAGAAAAGAAAAGGACGTCTGTTAATTACCTAATTTTCATGACTAGATTCCATCAAATTACTTAGCAGAGAAGGACGTCTGTTAATTTTCGTGACTAGATTCCATCAAATTACCTACCAGAAAAGGACGTCTGTTACAGGAATAGACTACTCCATGTATTGCTTCAAACCTGCCAAGTTCTTACACTACCTGGGGACTGTCAGGAATCTCCAGTTCTGTCCCGACTATAATTAGAAACAATTTGTCTGGCTGACAAACATCGCTACCAACAGTATAATTATATCTCAATTATCTTTCCTTTTTATTGAGAAGGCTCTGTCATTAACAGTCTTTCAACGTATGGACGTATTGTTTGTCTGATATACAACATTCAAGAGCTTCCGTTTCCATT
>ML803693.1:34965-48839 GCA_009831015.1 Picea engelmannii
GTGCCAATTCCACCGTTATCCGCTTAATCACAAGGTTTAATTGCTAACTGATAGCTCGGGGTTTCATACTCATCGTATAATCTGCTTTGCAAGCATAGTATGCAAAGAATCGATTTCCCAAAATCGAATAAGATCAACTTATGTGCCATCAAAACCATAGTTATCATACCTTTACGAACTTGCCATTATAGTTGGTGTATATCACATGCGTTTGTATTCCAAAACCTTAGAGCCACACAATGCAATGTTTTTACATGATAATCAAATGAAAACCATAACAAGGATGAAACAATATGAGCAAATATGTTACAACTTTCAATAAATAGAACCAATAACTTTCATGCCCAAAGGTTTAATGGTRGAATATATCCAAATGCGTAATCAAGGTAAGTCAATGATCAAGAACATAAGCTTGATAAACCTTTATCAATCATACGATAAACCAGTGATCAAGTATCAACCAACAAATCAAAAGACGATGACAATATAATCAACGAGATAGGTGTTTTCACATTTGCAATTGTGAAAACTGAGTCGAAATTGAATTGTAATGGTTAAAAAAAAAACGAGACACATGTCCATTAACACAATGCGATAATGATTTGTCATGATACCGCAAGGGGTGTAGGCAGCTTTCGAGAGTAATCGAAAAAAAAAGGGTTGGTTGCCAACACACGGTAACCGAGGCAGAGGTGTCTCTTGGGCCTGAAAGTGTCCGACTCAGATGGAGACGATTTGACAGTCATTTTTGGGTAATTCAGCGAAACAAATTCAATGACGAGAGCTTTTTTTGTAGCAAAGCTTCATATAAGAAAGCTAAGTGCTGGAGAAGCCAATGCAAGCATGTTTTTTATTATGTTGTTTAGTTATTAAATGTTGTAGCATAGCATGCGTGTTATAGGTCTGAAGGAGCAGAGAGAAGCTACAACAAGGCAACAAGATCAACTTATTACTTCTATATATTTGTTTATTATATTCTTTCACATCAAATCAATAAGTTATATGTGACAGAGAAATTGTGGCACTTGCATGACAAGTGGCCAATGAAGCAGTTCTGATTCTCGTGGTTTTGAGATCTCTTGTATGGGATGCATATTTATGTTTTGGATCTGAGGAGCAGATCTAAGGCTTTTTGATGGATCCATGTTGATGGGGGTCATATTTTATTCTTCATCTTTTTATGTATTGATTATGTGGGAATGATGTCCATGTCAACATCATGGATGCCTCATGAGTAGAACTTGTGAAGATGATACATTCCTGATCACATTCTGATCTCTTGTTTCTATCACCGAAGAGGGACTTTGGATTACAACTTGTAAATGAGAGACATCATTACATTGAGAAGGATAAAGCGGCTAGGCTTTGGAGCATGACCCAGAGAGGTAGCCCATTGCAAGGGTGAACTCCATTATCAAGTGAAGTGTCTTATCCATTATGTGTATTATTTTCTTATGTTGTTTTTCCATGAATTTACGCACATAGGATGTTAAAAGAAAGCGTGACATATTGCACATAAGGAAAACTAAAGAGGTTTCATTCACTTAGAATTCAAGCACATAAGACTTCAACTTTACCTTTTATTGCATATCGCTCAAGTAAAACAATCTATTACTAACCCTTTTGAAGGAGTGACATAAACAACTAATTATTGGAAACTTATCGCTCCCGGGTTCAAATCACCAAGTTTTTTGTACTACCACTATCAACAATCAATGAATAACATTTATTCTAATCATGCATTTGGTTTTAAATGGGGTCTTTCATTACCAAAGATATTGGTCTCCATCTTGTTTCTTCAGCTTCAAGAATACCATTCGAAACATCATGTTCTCACCTTGCTCTCACTGATTAACCTTAAACATAAGGTTATCACCTTTCTCTTGCTAACTACCATGAGTTTCTTACCTTGCTCTCAACTTGATCTCATTGGCTATTGAATTTGTTCTTGAATTACATTAGTTTTGGCTTCTTGTCTTCTTCTATCATTCATATTTCCAAGAAATTCATTTTCTTTATGTCCTTGAGCACCACATTTGAATAATGTCCTATGTATATCCTATTTCCTCTCCTATAATCATGTCCTCTATTGGAATTATAACAACTCTAAAATTTTGTTTTTTAGAACTTATTCTAGCCTCCTCCTTGTTTCTTCCACTGGATTTTCCTATTCCTGAAGATTGTCTTCCTCTTCCTCTTCCTCTTATGTTTATGCCCCTCATATTCATCTATTTACTTGTCAAATTCTTTGAAGAACTTAAGGACAATTGATAACCTTAGGCATTAACTAGATGTTGTTATGAACCAACACCTTGAGAATGATACAAAACTCAACGAATAACGGTCCACTTCAAGGGGGAAGTCTCCTTTTACAACATAATCAATGTACAAGACAAGATAAGATGATCCTAATACTAGGTCTCCTTGGTATATATATAGGAGACAAAGGGTACAATTATAGTGAAAGGGTAAAATGAAAGTTTCTACGTGACCTACTAATATAACACTAGAAATGTAATAACTCAATATCTAGGGCTTAATAAAGGTTTGTATGCTTAACACAGGGCTTTGTTTAGGGATTAACAAACATTCATAAAACTAATCTCATTTTGTATGTTAAATCTCAAATCATTAATATACGTTGCATTTTATCCAACTATCTAAATCATTTTCCTTGAATGAATCGATAGACTATAAAATTATTTTGTATACTCCTTAACAACCTTCTCTCCTTACCTAAGGTTATGTAACTACCTTAATAATTTTAAATCTAAATCGATGAGGAAAATTTTACCGATTAATTTTTCTACCATGATTCCATCCTTGAAATTTGTCCTTTCAATTTCCATGTCTCTCCAATTATAGACTATCCCATCATAATGAAGCATGACCTTGTAATTTTGTGGAGGAAAATTTTATTCTTCTAAGGTTTTCAATTTCAATTTTTTAAATTACAAAATGTATGCATTTCTCCAATCCAATCAACAAGTTTCTTGAGATTAGGATTCTAGAATAAACAAGTGTGTTTAGCCTTGGTCCTCCTCCCAAATTTTTAATTTCTCAAATTACTCTTTCCTTTAATGAAAGTGTGGCTTCTTAATCAACTTATATAATCTCTTATTCCATCTCATCTTCACTTTCTAAATTCAATTTTTTAGCACCCTCTTCTCATTGTGTAGTCTCCATAGTGTCCTATTGACGACCAATCTGGACTGGTTCTTTCTTGTAAACTCCAATAGTTCTTAGAACTTGTTTAATTAAGAAAGAATGTGAATTAAAATAAATAATTCAAAATTACCTCAAACAGATGCAAGATCTTTTTCCTTTATCATGTGACCATACAATAGAACCATGGGCTTAAGCATAGATGTGCACAATAAATCTGAGCCACTGAGCCATTGATCTGGATCTCGAAGCCTTTTTGAACCATTGATGTTTCTCATCAAAACTCAATACAAATCATGGAACCTGACGTCAACTTGACATACCTCGATGTCAAGACATTTTAAAATCTACAACACTTTAAAACTTCCGATGGTCGCGGTTCGTTGTGACGAGGGTTGTCAATCTTCGAACTTCGAATATTTAATCTTTGTCATTCGTTTATTATAAAGAGTTTCATGTGTGGGCCACATCAGAACCTCATGTGGAACCATGCGACGAATAAATGGGTGCCACGTGTTTCGGGCCACCAGACTTCCTTGCATTAAAATTCTCGTACCTTGCTAATACGTGATCGATGCATGCCATCGATCTACACTTCTGATCAATGGTTAGATCTTAATCTTATGGGTCCCCTTTTTATACTTCATCAATATCGTTTAAAACAATATCACCATCGATCCTATCGTGATCGATAGTGGATCGTTATCCTCCTTATAATGATTCCCTTCACCATTCCAATTATGCCATGTATATCAAACCATGAAACTTCAGGATTTTGGGCCTATTCAAGCAACAAGAAAACGTCAATGCACCGAAATATTGTTGATCATTGATCAATCCTCTCGGTTCGATCTTGACCGTCCCTTATTTTCTCTACAATTTTACATCTACAATCTTAATCTTATTCAAATGTGCATCGAGGATCTACACAAAATATTAAACAAAACACACATATGGCTCAAAATAAAACGTACGAGAACATGAATTCACGTTTGTCTTTATTCAAATGATCGAAGGAAGTAAGATTACACAAGAAGTTAAGTTCCTTCCCAATCTTTGCACATTTCATGTACTCACTCTGCACTCATATCACACACTCACACACTCAGGTCTCGCCCATCAAACCTTTAATACTTTAAGGACCAGATCGATCCAATCCACAAAGATAGGATCGGTTCTGACCAAAATTACACAAAAACTCTATTTAGTCAGTAACAACATGATTGTGATCCTCAAATATAATATCTTATACAAACATAATTCCTAATTTATCTAACTCTTCCACCTCCTATTACATTTGTGGAAAAACTACCTTCTTCTCAAACACCCTAGACTAATACAAAATAATTAAAAACAATTACAATGAGGAAACCAACTCATCTCATAAATTTCACAAGTCCTTAGAGATCAAATACTAGATTGTTGTAGAATATGCTCCTGCATTAGACTCCCGAGGAAGAAAAGACTTGTTCTTGGGTTTGTTGCAGTAGTTCTTCAATACTTGTACCATACTTAGATATTTATGTTTCTATCATCCACATGGCATATTCAAGTGCTTGTCCTTCCCACTTGACCAAGTACTGAAAGTACTCTTTACCCCTTGTCATCTTTACTACCTTTTGGTCCAAAATGGATTCAATCCGCTTCTGCTATGCTGTAGGTAGTTGTTTCTCCCAATCAATGGTTTGGATGTTGTTACTGTCAGGTGCATCTATGGAATTTTCTATTGGTTCCTTGAAAGAGTATAAATATGATACATTAAAGATTGGAGAAATTCCAAGGTTACTTGGAAGTTATATTTCATAATCATTTGAGGAAAATTTTCTCAACACTTTACATGGTCCAATATTTTTAAGTTTTAATTTGTTATATTCCCCTCTAGGAAACCTTTCACTTCTGAGGTGTTCCATGACCAAGTCTCCAACTTCAAAATTCAGATGTCTTCTCTTTAAATATTCCTTTTGTTTGTACTTGTTGTTGTTGTCCCGTAGTTGTTGCTTGACCCTTTCCTACAATTCATGCATGCTTACTGCAAAGTCTTCACCATCAACACTTCTAATTTCTTGTTTTCCTAGATTCCTTAACTCATAAATTCCTCTAGGATGCAGTCCATACAAAATATGAAATGGAATTAATCATGTGCTTCTATTAGGTGAATCATTATATGAAAACTCTACTTGTGCAAGTACCCGATCCCATTGTTTGGCATGCTCATTTACAAGACATTTCAAAATATTTCCCACTATTTTATTTACCACCTCTGTTTTCCCATCAGTTTGTGGGTGGTATGTTGAACTAAAGTTGAGATTGGTCCCTAACTTTTTCCACAAATTTATCCAAAAATGATCCACAAATTTGGTGTCTCTGTCAGAAACAATACTTTTCTGGCAATCCATGCAACCTAACAACTTCTTTAAAGAACAAATCTGTAATGTGAGTTTCATCATTGGTCTTCTTACAAGCTATAAAGTTTTCCATTTTTTAGAATCTATCAATAATCACATAAATTGAATCATTACCTCTTTGAGTTCTTGGCAATCCTAACAAAAAATCCATACTTATAGAGTCACATGGTCGGTCTGGGATTGGCAATGGATGATACAATCCAACATTTTGTCTCCTTCCCTTTGCATATTGACAAACCCTGCATCTTTTAACAAATTTATTGACATCGATCTACATGGCAGGCCAGAAATAAAATGTACTTAGCTGAGCAAATGTTTTTTCCTGTCCAAAATGTCATGCTAATCCACCATTGTGCTTTTCCTTCAATAGGTTTTCTCTCATTTAATATCTTGGAATACATAATTTATTGCCTTTAAATAATAAACCTTTTTGAATCATATAATCTAACCATGGATTTTTGTCTCTACTTACTGGATTATCGCATGCTGCATAAGCATATTTAAAATTTACATCATCTTTATACATTTCTTTCAACTCATCAAATCTTGCAACATTTACTTGGAACTCTTGTAAAATTAAACTGACTATGCTCAATGCATTTGCTACCTTATTTGATTTTCCACTTACATGCTTAGTAACAAAAGTGAAATTATACAAGAACTATATCCATTTGACATGTCTTTGATATAATTTTGTTTAGCTGCTAATATACTGCAAGACATGATTATCAATGTAAAGAACAAATTGCTTTGGCATGAGGTAATGTCTCCATTTCTTTAGTGATTGAATAATTGCATAAAAATCCTTGTCATATGAAGAATATTTCTACTTTTACTCATTTAATGTCTCACTAAAATAAGCAATTGGTTTCTTTTACTGACTTAGAACAGTCCCACTTGCATCACATTCAAATCGAAAGAGTTTATTAAAATATGGTAATGCTAAAATTGGTTGTTTTGTTATCTTCTTCTTTGATAATTTAAAACTCTTAGCAACTTCTTATGTCCATTTAATTGGTTGTTTGGTCCCTTTAATTATAGAAACCAATGGTTTCTATAATTGGAGCACATATCCCACTAAAATTCCTAATGAATTTTCTATAAAATCTTGCCAAGCCATGAAAATTTCTTACCTCAAAAGAATTCATTGGAGGAGGCCAATTTATTGTAGCCTTTACCTTTTCCTGGTCCATCTTCAAGCCTTCTCCAGATATCACAAAGCCCAAATAAACACATTTTTTCTTCACAAAACTACACTTTTTCAAATTGATCAATAACTTCTCTTGTTGTAGCTTATCTAAAACCAACCTGAGGTGTCTCAAGTGTTCTTATATAGACTAACTGCAGATCAGAATATAATCCACATAAACTATAATAAACTTATCAATGAATTATTTAAGTACTTCATTCATCAATCTCATAAAATCACTGGGGGCATTAATGATCCCAAAAGGCATTACCAGTCATTCATACAATCCATCATTTGTTTTAAATTATGTTTTCCATTCATCTCCTTCTCTAATCCCGATCTGGTGATACCCCCTTTGCAAATCCAGTTTTAAAAAATATTTACCACCACTCAAGCAATCCATCAAATCATCAATTCATGGTAATGTAAATCTATACATGATTGTGATTTTGTTTATAGCTCTAGAATATGTACACATTCTCCAGCCTCTATCTTTCTTTGGGCTTAGCATTGTAGGAACTGCACATGGGATCAAACTTTCTCTGACCATACCTTTATCTAACAACTCATGTAATTGATTTAATATCTCCTCATTATCCTATGGGGTCATTCGATATGTTGCTTTATTTGGAAGGTTATCCCCTGGAATTAAATCTATATAATGATTGATACTTCTCAATGGAGGTAATTCATTTGGTAAATCATTAACCACAATATCAACAAATTCATCCAACAAATATTTAACTTCTTCAGGTAGATCATTTAAATTTGTGCTAGTGAGAATTACCTTTGGTTTACCAATCAGGGAAAAATGTATCTATTCCTTTCTAATATCTTTCATAAACCCTTTTCCACTGACCAACAATACCTTTGAGCTATTTTCTTTAGTCGCTCCTTCATCCTTCAACAGTAAGAGAGAGTTTTTTTCTCCATCTTTCTCAAAAGTATATGTGTTGTTCCTTCCATCATGTATTTCCTTTCTATCATACTGCCAAGGTTTACCTAGAAAAATATGACACACATCCACACTCATAACATCACAAAGTACCTTGTCCTTTTGGTTTCCAATCTAAAACTCCATTTCACATTGCTCGTTTACTATTAGATGATGTCCCTTTTTCATCCATGACACCTTATATGGAATAGGGTGTGTTGTCTTTTTCAAAGCAAAATTTTCCACCATCTCTATATACACCAAATTATCAGTACTTCCACTATCAATAATGAATTTACAACATTTACCTTTGCTTTTGCAGACGGTTTTGAAGAGTGTCTTCCTCTGTGCAAGTTCCTTAATCTTTGTATGTGGTTTTAATAGTATTCTCTTCATCATCAAATACTCTCCAAATTTTGGTACATTCTCATGTACAAATGACTCCACATTTTATTCTTTTGCCTGAATAACATTTTCACTTCCTCTACTAGTGGAAGCATTTTATGTACATTCATATGATCTATGGCCAAAATTATTGCATCTAAAACACTTGATAGAAGATCCCCTACATCTTTGATAAGGTATTCTCCCTCTAAAATAAGCACCTCTTGGTGATTATTTTTACTGATGTGAGTTGTTTCCTTCTACCTTTGGAGATGAATATATTCCTCTGCCACCTTGTTGTCCTTTGCCTCTTGTTGAACTACGACCTCTGCTTCTTTGCCTCTGCTTTCTTTCTAGTTTTTCTTCTGCCTCTCATCTTGTACTCCATCCCACCAGAGTAATGCATGTCCTTTCATCCTTGTCACAACAAATTTTACCTTTTTCTCTTCAGGTACATTTTCGTATTCAAAGTACTGATCCAATCCATCAATTCATCTACATTTAGGTTTCCCTCATATAATGGCACCTCCATTCTTGGTCTATATCTAACTCCCATGATATCTCTAATTAATTTTTCTTCAACACCTTATTCTTCAGGTTCTGCTCCTTCCTAAACTTCTGCAACTTTTTCTTCTTCACTAACATCTCCCAAGTCAGCACCTCTTCGTTGAGAAGCTTCCATTGCCTCCAATATTTCCTAAATATTTCTCATTCATTCAATGAATTCATCATTTTCAGTAGGTCTTCCTCGACCTTGGCCTCTTCCTCCTCGTATTACAAAGGCAATATTCAATTATCATTTCCTAGATGTTGTGCGCTCTGAAACCAAAATGATGATCAATTCAGACTGGTTCTCTCTTGTAAACTCTAACAGTTTTTAGAACTTGTTTAATTGAGCAGGAATTTGAATTAAAATAAATAATTCAAAATTACCTTGAAAATGTGCATGCTCTTTTTCCTTTATCATGTCACCACATTCTAGAACCACGGGCTTAGGCACGGTTGTGCGATCGGTCCATGACTCATACCTTATTGATATGCGATCGCTCCATGCCATCGATCTACACTTTCGATCAACGATTAGATATTAATCTCACGGGTCCCTTTTTTATACTTTAGTGATATCATTTAAAACAAGATCATCATCGCTCCTATCATTATCCTCCTTATAATGATTCCCTTCGTCATTCCAATTATGCCATGTATATCCGACCATGGAACTTTGGGATTTTGAGATTTTGGGCCTATTCAAGCAATGAGAAAATTTCGATGCACCAAAATACTATGGACCATCGATCAATCCTCTCGATTCAATCCTGAGCATCCTTTATTTTCTCTACAATTTTACTTCTACAGTCTCTTTATCATTCAGATGTGCATCAAGGATATACACATAATCTTAAAAGAAATACACATATGGCTCAAAACAAAATGTATGGGAACACAAATTCACAATTGTCTTTATTCAAATGATCGGAGGAAGTAAGATTACACATGAAGCTCAATTCCTTCCCAATCTCTACACATTTCACGTGCTCACTCTACACTCATCTCACACACTCACACACTCTGGTCTCACTCATCAAACCTTTAATACTTTAAGGACCAGATCGATCCAGTCCATAGAGATAGGAACGGTTCTGACCAAAATTACACAAAAAATCTATTAAGCCTATAAAAACCTGATTTGATCCTAAAATATAGGATCTTATCCAAATATAATTCCTAATATATCTAACTCTTCCACCTATTAAATTCGTGGAAAAATTGTCTTCTTCTCAAACACCCTAGAATATTACAAAATAATTAAAAAAAATTACAATGAGGAAACCAAATCCTCTCATAAAGTTCCTAAAACCTTAGAGGTCAAATACTAGATTGTTTTAGAAGATGCTCCTGCATCACCTATCTTGCTAGCAAAGAACACAACATTTCCACACCATATCCAACATTTATCTTTTCTTTTGCTAGTCTTTTTGGTCCTTTCCTGGGAGGAATTCCTCCTCTCTTTTCCATTTATATTCAACAATTTATTCACTGTATGTTGTCTTTTTAGTCCCTTTCGTTCTGCAGGCGAAGTGAAAAACCCTTACACAATCATTCACACACAAGAAACAAGGAAGAAACCACTTGAATACCGATTATTGTACTGACTCACACATTACATCTAAAATTTATCATATTATGCAACATAAAAATGAAAGCAGACCAGACTATAAGAAAATAACATAAATAATTAAAAAAAATAACCCAATCAAGGGCCTTATTACATTCATATAAACATATCAAAGACCAAAGGCACACTTTTTCTCTCCTTTTATAATTGTTAATATTTTAGGTAGTCAAAGAACCACCCATCTTGTTTTTTGGATGGTTTTATAGAAGAGACCCTGAAAGTGTTGAATTTTGAATTTCCAGATCTGATAATTATTTCCTTATGATTTCAAATAGACTTTTATGCCAATGTTATCATAGAATAATAAGACACTAAAAATATCCACCAAATAACTGCAACGGAAACAACAAAATCATAGAAAGATAGGCATGCACAGTCGACACAAGATTCTACCCTGGGAAACCCAACCTTGGGAGAAAACCCAACAACTTTTCTTAAGAAGAAATCGATCCAAGTTCATCACCATTTACATGAAGAAACCCAACACAATATAATTTCTCACTTGTATGAGGAAGAACCCTCAAGGATAGTGCACCTCAAAAGAACTGTTAAGATACTCCAGAAAAATAACGGACCTCGAAGATAGTGCAAATAGAAACTGGGGATTGTGCACTGCAACAAACAACCGTGGACTGCACACTGCAACAAACAACTGGATATTGCACAATGCAACTGTCAACTGGGAACTGTGCGCTGCAACTGTCAACTGGGAACTACACGTTGCAACTGTCAACTGGGAACTGCGCACTATAACTACCAACTGGGAACTATGCACTGTAACTGGCTAAAGTGCACTTGATGAGAAGATTTGTGCTATGGTACAAGTGAAATGATCCAACCTTTATTTAGACAGTTTAATTCACCTTCAATTTCCTTGTGGGGCCGACTTCTTATTTTGTCTTCAATTTCCTATTTAATGATTTTTGGGGTTTCTTCAATGGTTTGTGTTGTCTTCTTGGGATTTCTTATTCACTAGAAACGTTGTCCATGAGCCTTGTTGATGTATCATCTCCTCACATGCGTGTCTAATTAATATAGGGCTCTAATGTTGAGTATATTCACCAAGAAGCCCCTCATCACAAGGGGTGTCTAGAACCTACATCTTCAACATTAGACTAGGCTTGTAAACAAGTCAAACCTGCCCTATAAAAATAGATCACTCCATCCTAAAGCATGAAATGTGAGAGCATCTCGAGTCTTTATTACTCCTAGTCAAATCAACATGAATACTAGGAGAAAGAATACACCTGGGCCATTCACCACTAGCCAAATAAGCATGAGCCCATGAGTGAATGTATCATTCTTGTAATACCCCAAGGTCGTGCTCATGATGAATTGCAATGATGTTTAATGAATTTTATATGCCGATGAGCCAAGTATTTATAAGTTGTGAGGCTTATGTGTTTATTAGGCCAGAGAGCCTAGATGTTAAGGCCAAAGAGCCTATTTTTGTATATGTAATTATGTAGATTAGTAATAAAATACATTGTTGTATGTAGACCAACCATGAAGAAAGAGTTATGGGGGACTAAGCTCCACTAGGAAGGTAAAGGGAAGGGGGATGAGAGGCTAGGAAAGAGGGCTTAAGCTTGAGGGATTAACCCAAGGGAATATTGTAATGTATTTCCTTAATTACTAAAATTTGGGGAAATAAACCAAGTCATGATAAGTTCCTTTGGGGAGAGGAACGAACTCCAAGTGGAGAGGAATGAGCTCCTAGAGATCCAAGTGTCATCTAGGACGCATGCAGATTTATGTGGGAGAATTCCATCATTGTGGGGTTCTCTCACAATTCTCTCTCTCACCATTCTTTCCATTCAAACCATCACTTGCCATCTTTCCTCACAGGATCACTCATGATTCTGGCCATCCTTCGCACCCTGCATGCACACACTCATGCATTGAGAAAACACACAACCATAGCCAATTTCTGCCATTGTTGAACCCTCTGCCACCGTGAACCTCTGTAATTGTTGAGTTGTTCCCCGATTTTACTACTGTGGTTACCTAGCTTATTTAAGAGCTGAACATAAGAAGTAGGTTATCAGGCATGTGGTTTGAAGAGGCAAGTTCTCAGGCCCATAGTTGAAGAAGAAAGTTGTCATGCCTATGAGAAACTCTCTCCAAGTGAGAGAGGTTGTTGGGGAAGTGATTTCTCCTATAGGGAGTCCAACCGTAGATAAAAAGATCTGCAAATTCCTGATGTGACCTATTGCTGAAGCCCTGGAATGGAAGTGGAGTAGTCAATGGACTGTGGAACAATTGATGCATCCCCCTATCCTCCTGGGGATTTTGTGACCTCCTGGTCTTGGATCCTCAATTTACTCGAGCCGAATTAGCTCTTCGGGCCTTCAACAAGCCTTAAACAATGACACACAGGTCCCTTTGATGTTACCTAGAGGTCTACGTTACTTGCAACCCTACTCTCTAGCACTTTGGCAACACCAACCTTGTGAGTGCTAGCCCCCGCGCTAGACTCTTTGTCCTATGTGACCATGACCTGTGATCATGGGTCATCTCTTCGTAACTTTGGGCTTCAGAAATATCACGACATCCATCTTTGGTTATTTCCAAAACACTTTCTACCGAATGCACAGATCTCTTCTGCATGTCCACATGGATCTAACAGTCTAGCTATATTTCGGGTTTCGCGACATCACGAGGATTCCACGTACTCCACACACAACTTTTCTGGACCTCTATCTTTTGGATTTTCTAATCCTCTACCACGTATCCTCCTCATGGCCAATGGTAAGGATCACTTCATGACTTTCCAACTTCATGACCTCGCTCTTGCAACACTTCAAAATACTCTGAATCACGAAGTGCCGAAATGCTTCACGGATAACCTTCATGCAACTTTCTCCTTATCTGACAGTATGGGATGATCCCGATCCCTCCTGGATGGACCTTTCTTGATAATTTTGGGAAACCTTAAAGGATTCCTCCCTTTGAATATTTCTCGCTGCTCTCCCTCCTGAGCTTATTCTTTCTGTTAAAAAAATAGGACCGTGGAGCAATAAAATAAAATAAATGCGGAAACAAAACACAGAAGATACACAATACAATAGAGACACAGATTTACGTGGTTCACCTAGTGTGGGTTATGTCCACCAGAGAAATTTCCAGGTCCTTCCTTTATTATTATCCAGCATATGAAGGGATACAACCTACAACAAACCCACTGTAACTTCCTCTTCTTTCTCTCACAGTCTCCTATCTCATAATACAATATTCACCATCAACCATAGCCACAATAATTTTCCCTCATAAAAGAGGGTTTCCTTCTAGGGAAACAAACCCTCACATAATCTCTATTGTTAGATCTGCAGCCTTATAATGAACGGTCCATATTTACAATGAAATCACAATATACATTTACAAGGAAAATTTTCCTTTGGGGGCCCGTTTGCCCCCAGACCCCCCAACTGGGGGGATAGCCCCCTCGGACCCCGCAGAGGGGGTACACCCCCTCTGTACTCCCCCGCATGGAAGAGTGTACATACTTCTGGGGTGTAAATACTTCATGGGGTATAAACATGACTGAAAGTAAAAGACCTATGAATCAGGAAGATAATCAGGCTCCACAACCAACAATCTCCCACTTGGAGACTGATCTCA
>ML803693.1:53862-66340 GCA_009831015.1 Picea engelmannii
AATACATTTCCCTCATAAAAGAGGGTTGCCTTCTAGGGCAAAAAACCCTAACATAATCTCTATCGTTAGATCTGCGACCTTATAATGAATGGTCCAGATTTACAATGAAATTACAATATACATTTACAAGGAAATTTTTCCTTTAGGGGCTTCACCCCTGAACCCCTGCTGGGGGCCCGCTTTCCCCCAGACCCCCCAGCCAGGGGGATAGCCCCCCCGGAGCCCGCAGAGGGGGTACCCCCCCTTTTCACTCCCCCATGTGGAAGAGTGTACATACTTCTGAGGTGTAAATACTTCATGGGGTATAAACATGGCTGAAAGTAAAAGACCTATGAATCAGAAAGATAATCAGGCTCCACAACCAACACTTTCTCGAACTTTTACCTCTTTAGAGTACTCTCGTTGACACTTAGTCGAATTTTAGCCTATGCACGCCTTGCAACAGGTCCTCCTCCATGACTTAGATTCTCTATGGATGAATTTCACTACTCCTCTTGAGATTCTGAGTCAAAAGACTTTGTCACACACTCTTTGTCGATGATATGCACCCTCTACATGCAAAGTTCCAAGTTAACTCTCTTAGACTTGCTTCTCCCCAACACTCTGAACTTCCCATAATGATTTCTCGATACTTAGCCAAGTATCGACTCTGCACGCAATATTGAATCTTGAAGGATGACTATGCACTCCTCACGACAATCCTTCCACGCTCTATTGTTCCCTTTGAAAAATATGACTCCGAGTGAATTTCGATCTATGCACACCTTCAAGCTATCTCTCATGAACTTTCAGAGTCAAAGCATACTCTGTCATGCACACCTTGTGGACGCTATGCACTATTTGCAGACATAATTTTCATGTTATCTCTTCTGATCTTATGAGTCGAAGCAGACTCTGTCAACACACTCCTTGCGGACACTATGCACACTTGCACTTGCTCATAGAAGAGAAACAATTGAAACTTATCTAAATATTCACAGATTCATACATTCAACCATGTAAACACATTCATACATAAGAAAAATAAAATAATAGAGAATTTCAATTAAACGGAAAGTCTACCATTCATTCATTCAGATAGACATAGTAACTGCAACACCAAACATTTAGAACAATCCTTCTCTGTTATATTCATTCAACTAAAAATATACATGTGTTCATACACTCTGATAAGCTTCAACAAATTCTACAATATATACAACTACAATAATAACTTCAACATCAACCATCAACAACCTTATTTGGGCAACAACACAAAGTTGTATACAAGAGGGACTCTTTGAGATTTCCCCTCCAACTACTCTAGGGCTATCCTATTGAAATAAAAGCATTCAACTACTTAGGATTTATTACAATAAATATTTTTGATAGACAGATAAGATCAAACACATTGAATCTGTATTATACATAGCTTCATTAAAAGAAAATACATCCTCCAACGATCTCATGCGATCATCCATCTCCAAAACATTAAAGATGTTCATCAATTTTAATCCCTTCAGAACATTTGCGTGATATGCCTCCTTTAATTCAAAATGCGTGCTAGTGCACTTAGCTTTCCTCCACTCGTGCTTTGCTGGCGATGTGCCTGCATCATACTCCTTTGGCTAAAAAATCATGGACTCATGTCCATGAGCTCCTACACTGACCTTCCATGCTTCTGAATATCCACTTCATTTAACCAACTAGCATCTTCCTTTGGGTGTCCTTTCCATTTTAACAAATACTGAAAATATGTCTTCCTTCTGGTCTTCTTACCAATTCATTGATCTTCGATCTTCTCCATCTGCAGCTTCTCTGCTACAAGCATTTTCTCTTTCCATTGAATCTCTTTCTGATCTTCTAATCTTCTGGTTCTATCTTCCCTATAAGGATACAAGTCTGCAATGTTGAATATGGGTTATATACCCACATCTTCTGGCAGCTCTATCTCAAAAGAATTCTCATCAAATTTTTATAGGATCTTGCACGGTCTTATCTTCTTCAGCTTTAGTTTATTATACGTTCCTCTTGGGAACCTCTCCTTCCTGATATGTGCTAGAACTTGATCACCCACTTCGAATTGAAGTTTCCTCCTATGTTGATCAGCTCTACGTTTATATTCGTTGCTGCTCCTTTGCAACTGCTCTTTGATCTAATTATGAAGATCCTACATTTTTGCAACGAAGTGTTCGGCTCCAATGCTTCTAAATTCACTCTGCTCCAAATATCTTAACTATGACACTCCGCTTGGATTCATTCCATATACTATTTTAAATGGGATCTTTCCAGTACTTCTACTTACTAAGTCATTGTATGCAAACTCTGCTTGTGATAGAATATGATCCCACTGACTATTATGTTCAGTGACCAAACTTCTCAACAAATATCCTAAACTCTGATTCACCACCTCAGTCTATCCATCTGTTTGAAGGTGATATGCAGAACTAAAGGACAATTATGTTCCCAGCTTTTTCCAAAATGTTCTCCAGAAATGACTAGCAAACTTGGTATCTCTGTCTGAAAAAATACTCCTGAGCAATCCATGAAGTCTCACAACTTCCTTGGAAAAACAATTAGCAATGTGCGTTGCATCACTAGTCTTATGGAATGGGATAAAGTGTGCCATCTTTGAAAATTTGTCAACTACTACAAATATGGAATCACTTCCTCTTTTCATTTTTTGTAATCCCAACAAGAAATCCATGCTTATGGCATCCCAAGGCCTCTCTAGAATAGGCAATGGCTGATACAACCTAGTATTTTGTCTCTTTCCCTTTGCATACTGGAAAATTTTACATATGTTCAAAAAATTCTTCACCTCTTCCCTCATACCTGGCCAATAGTACAAATTGTTCAACTGTGCAAACTTTTTTTCATGGCCGAAATGTCTGGCTATACCTCCACTATTCTTTTCCTTCAACAAATTCTCTCTCATCGAGCATTTTGGTATGCACAACTAGAAGCCTTTAAAAAATAATCCATCTTGAATCAGGTACTCTTTCCACTAACTTCTATCTCTGAGCACATGATTCACACATGCTTCATATGCCTCTTTGAAATCTGGATCATCATGATACATCTCCTGAAGGTGTTCAAACCCCAAGGTTTTCACTTGAAATTTCTACAGAAGCAAACATCTCCTGCTCAATGCATCAACAACCTTGTTTGCATTACCAAAAATATGTTTAATGACAAAAGTGAATTTTTTCATAAAATCTATTCACTTAGCATGTCTTTGATTCAACTTCTCCTGTTTGGTTATGAATTGTAAAGCCCGATTATCACTATACAAAACAAACTCTTTTGGAACAAGATAGTGCCTCCATTTCTTCAAGGCTTGAATTATGGCATAGAACTCTTTATCATATGTGGAGTACTTTCTCTTAGTATCATTCATCTTCTAACTGAAATATGCAACAATCCTATTATCTTGGCTCAAGACCGCTCCAATTGCAACTCCACTTGCATCACATCTCACTTGAAATGTCTTCCTGAAATCTGGAAAGACCAGAATCGGTTGTTCTGTTATCTACTCCTTGAATATATTGAATATTTTCTCAGCCTCTTCTGTCCATTTGAAATACTTGTGTCTTTTCTTCACTGTATCCATCATTTGTGCACTAATCCCATTGAAATTTATAATGAACTTCTGATATAAACTCGCTAATCCATGGAAGCTTCTCATCTCAAATATACTCCTTGGCGACGACCATTCTATGATTTCTTTCACCTTCCCGGGATCCATCTTCAATTCATTCAAAGAGATCACAAAACCCAAGTAAATGAGTTATGTCTTCATAAAATAGGATTTCTTTAAATTTATCAGCAACTTCTCCCGCTGCAACCTCCTCATCACTAATGTTAAGTGCCTCAGATGCTCTTCTTCAGTTTTACTAAAGACCATTATATCATCCAGATATACGATCACAAACTTACCAATAAAATATTTTAGTACCTCATTCATCAACCTCATAAAAGTGCTCAGGGCATTTATTAAGAAAAATGACATAACAAACCATTCATACAATCCCTCATTTGTCTTGAAGGTTGTTTTCCATTCATCACCTTCTCTCATCCTTATCTGGTGATATCCTCTTTTCAAATCTATCTTTGAAAAATAGTTCTCTCCACTTAAACAATCCATTAAGTCATCCATCCTTAGTAATGGAAATCTATACCTAATGGCAATCTTCTTTATGACTCTTGAATCTGTACACATTCTCCATCCTCCATCCTTCTTCAGACTCAACACAGTTGGTACTATGTATGGAATCAAGCTTTCTCTGACCAAACCTTTGTCTAATAAATCCCAAATATGTCTCTTTACCTACTCATTCTCTTGAGGTGTTAATATGTACGTTGATTTATTTGGCAGACTTGCTCCCATTATTAAATCAACGTGATGGATGATACTCTTGATAGGTGGCAATGAGCTTGGAAACTCATCCACTACTATGTCAGCAAAATTCTCTAACAACTCCTGAACTTCCTCAGGAAGATCATCCATAGAAGTACTTGTAAGGACAACTCTGGGTTTCCTTACCACAACAAACTGCATCTCCTGTTCCTTCTTAACTTCACTCATGAGTTCCTTCCCACTCATGAGAAGTATACTTGTGATGGCTTCTTCCCTTACTTTCTTTTCCTCAATTGGAAACAATATGTGTGTCCTACCATTTTTTTCCAAGGTATACATATTATTTCTCCCATCATGAATGAAATTCCTGTCATACTTCTATGGTCTTCCCAACAAAACATGACATACATCCATGGGAATCACATCACAAAAAATCTCATCTCTATATCCTCCTATTTTAAATTCAAAAAGGAATTGTTTAGTTATCGTTACCTGATGAACTTTCTGTAGCCATGAGACCTTATATGGACTCAGATGTGCAGTTGTCTCCAAATCCAACTTCTCCACTATCTCTGTGGATACTAAATTATTAGTGCTCCCACTATCAATTATCACCCTGTATACTCTGTCTTTAGTCTTGCAAGTTGTTCTGAATAAAATGTTCCTTTGCACTAGATTTTCAACCTCTAGCTCTGTCTTTAAGAGAACTTTCTTCATCATCAGAGATATCCCATATTACGCACCCTCTGCTTCAACATTCCACTTCTGCACTTCAAAAATGTGAGCTTCACCTCCTTATTTCTTTCTCTTGGGACATTCCCAGGACATGTGTCCTACCTTTCCACAGGCATAAAACTTCACCTCTCCTCCTCTGCCTCTTCCTCTTCCTCTAGGAAAAGAGTTTCTACCACCACTATGTCTCCCTCAGGAACTTCCTCCTTTTTTAGAGTGACTATGTGGTTTCTCAGTCTCACCTTTGGGCTTCTGTGTCTTCTCATGGGAAATTCCCTTGCCTCTATTTAAACGTCTACCTCTACTTCGCTGACTCTGCTTTTGGGTCAACTTCTCTTCTTCTTTCAACGCAATCTGATAATCATCCTCCACTGTCCTTACTATCATCATGTTGATTTCATCCCGGATTCCATATCTCAGGCCATTTATATATCTAGAAACTTTTTCATCATCTCTCTCTCTCTGTCTAGCCCTGATGTTCAGTCTATAGAACTCCTATGTGTACTACTTCACTGTCATTCATTTCTACGTCAGGTTCTACAATCTCCTGAATGTATTTATATTGTAATCCTTGGGTATGAATTTATATTTTAACTTGGCTACCATTCTATCCCAGCTCTTAATCTTTTGTTTTCCTTTGCTTCTTCTATCATCTTGCAGTTCATCCCACCACAGTGCTGCATGTCCTTTTAACCTGGTGACAACATGTTGCACCTTTTTCTCCTCATCGACATCTTCATAGTCAAAATACTTGTCCATTGCTCATATCCAATCAACCTGTTATCACTCCAGGAAACTCTCCTAGGCTATATATCATAGATTCCTGGTAACTTAATCTTTTTGGTATCTATTTTCTCAATAATAGGTGTGGGTTTGGATCAAGATGAATATCTTAATCACTGGATTGTATCTTCAAGATAGTCTAGCTATATTCATGCAATACAAGGCCTTCAAGAACTATTATCAGATAGGTTTGTAAATCAAATGGATAAGAAAACCAATTAGTTAACCAAAACATACATAGGCAATATATATGATGGGTCAACAAACTAGCCAAAGATGCTTATGATTCTTTCTTAACAGTCAAAAGTAAGATGACAATTACCATGGGACCATTAAACATAGACAAAAGAATGATTTCAACTCATATGCATAGACAAATATGAAGGAGAGTCTGACAATAACAAATGAAAGAAGCTTGCAGGCTTAATATATTAAAGAAAGTGTCATCAATAACAATATATTATAGAACTCAAAATCGAACCCTGTGTTCATCAAATGTTCTTGGCTTTATAGACTTTTACAAACAGTATCGAGATCCTAGATTACTGGATCAAATTTTGCCAAAAATAGAAAATCAGTAACTGTCCCAAGTAGACTAGATCGGTTCAACTTCTCGACTGATCTTTATGTTCTTCAGATTCTTGGCAGGTGTAGTGAGCCTTCCGAGGTTGTTGGATCTCATGTGATATGGGATGAGTTGAACTTGACACCTGTTGACAGTCAAACGGTCTTATATCCTTGAAAATAGCTAACCATTGTTTACCTTTTCTGTCTTTTAAAGCATCTCCAAAACCAAAACAAACTCTTGATAAAGATGTCATTAATTATCTTCCATCGATTGAAACCATTTTTTAGGCTTTTGAACAAGAAAAACTTGGACCTGTGAAAAAACATTTTCTTTCTGCCTTATCAGTGCTTTCGGTAGCTAGAGAAAATAGAATTTGGGTCGATTAGCTATCGAAAGTTCCGCTTTCGGTGGCTAATGAACAATTGATATGTTTTCCTAAGCCACCAAAACCTGAGATTATCAAAATTTCAAAAATACCCTTGTCTTAGCTCAAAAACGCCTTAGGACGGATCTTTTTAGGATTATGTATCTTGCTCAAAATTTGTAGGGTTACTGGCCGCCTCTGGTTCATTACACTGAACTGCCACCTCTGCAAGGGTCTCAAGAGAATCACGAGCCTGGTGTTTTGAAGACATATCTTTTTTCCTCAAAGCCCCGACCTTTTTCTTCAAACCCTGAGCTATTCTCCATAAGTTGTTGTAGTCCTTTACAATCTTATTTTTATTTTTCTTCTCCTTTATGCTTTCATGGGCTAATATTTCCAAAGATGAGTTTCTTTCTGCAAATTTTTTTGATAGATTTTCATACCTGGTTTTTATTACCCTTTCTAGCACTTCTTGCTCGGCTAGCTTCTTCTTAAGCTTATTGATTTCTTTTGATTTATTCTTCTTCACTCGTTTTCTAGATGAAGCATCTACAATTTGTGGTTCTTGTTCTTCTCGGGGTGTAGGTGATGGAAGGTTCTCAAAATTTGCTGTGTATATATCCACAAAAACAGAATTGTCATGCCCTGTGGTAACTGAATCCTCATGCCCTATTTCAAAATGCTTCTCTTCATTCTCTGAGTCTATGTAAGGAAGATTAAGAATGTTTTTGTTCCCTGGGGATTCTTTGGCCTCTTCTTCTTCACTGTTGAAATTCATTTTCTTCTTAGTTTTTCCCAGCTTAGAGGAAGGAGAGGGTTCATTGACTGGGGTTGGAGAGATATCTCTCCACCTCCTCTTTCCACTTTTGGGAGTGGAGGATTTCTTGGAATGAGGACTCTTTTTTCCCTCTGGCTGAACCTCAGTCTGGAAATCATTCCAGAATAAGAATTAATTCCACTCTTTACCTTTTCTTTGCAAAAACTCACAAACCAAAAGTTTGATCAAACTATGGTGGGATAATCTACCTGCAACTTGACTAGCTTTGGCCTTGACTTGATGAGCCATATTGGATAAGCTTCGGTGGAGGAAATAGGGCAGATTGAGTGGGTTTCTACCAGTCAAATGGTTTATAAGTTTAAAATGGTAAATCATCACCCTGTTGTATCACCCTTCACAGGTTATATAAACCATTATAGCTTTCAATAACTACTGCCATTTCTCTTCAAGGAAAGATACAGGAATATCTTTCTTCCATATCAAACCCCTATGTTCTGGTTTTAAATAGGTCCTGAATTCAACATTCTTAATAACAATCGTTTTAAACCATTTCTCTCCAGTCCTGGGAAGATCTGTCACTTCAGCTATGAGGGCTTCATCTATCTCGAATTCATTTTGGCTGATGATTGCTTTCTTTCCATCAAAATTGAGGGAAAAGGCCTCTGTCACCTGCTGATGAAAACTCTATAATTTTTTGCAAAAATTGTAACACCCTGCATCCTTGAACATTTGACATACCTCCAGGCGTGATTCCAGGTGACCGATATCATTGATCTCCTTCCTCAAGGTTGGCGTTCCTTTCTTCATTTGCCACAAAATTTTCACGCACCTGTGATCGAAGGAGCATATTTCAGGGAAGAGATACACTGCATATAATTAGCGAAAATCGGCTTGGTTGTGATAAAATTGAGATAACTGGGGTGAGCTTTTGAACGTGGCACTGATTACAAGGGGTGCGGTGGAACGGTTTCTGATTTGCAGCAGTCATGGAGAATAACTAAAGTAAATGGAGAGTACATAAGCACATGGCTTAATGATATAGCGATATAGAAAGATTCACTTATATCATAGAGGGATCATCTTCCGGTCATGAACGGTTCTTTCTCTAGTCTTTTCAATGTCTTGTGCAATCATGGAAACGTCGAACCCATCGATTGAAACGTGTGATAGGACGTGTTGGGCATTTCCTCGCTTCAACAATTTCGATGGCTAAAATGGCCCTGGATTGCTTTATTTAAGCTTCTGAAAGCTAAGGCTTTCAGTGGCTAATGAACAATCAATATGTTCGCCTAAGCCACTGAAACCTAAGATTTGAATTAGATAAAACAAAAACTAAATGAACTTTTATTGAAACTTTATTACATGGGTAAAGCTTTGAGAAATGAACCTTTAAAAATTTAAAAAGTACCTTTTTAAAAGACTCCCTATCACCTAAAATGAAAAATCTTAATTGATTTATTTGAGGAGATAACACAACCAATTCTTCAATGTCCAAATTACCTTCATACATTGGGATGCTATCTTTTCTCTAGCTCCCAACTTGACAACCGCTTTTATTAAGTGCTCTGCCGCAACATCCTCCGCTACAACTTCTTCAAATTCCACTTCTTCATTTTTTGCATCACTGACGTCTCTAGCATCAAGTGCTCTCCTTTGTGTTGTTTCCATGGCATCCAATCTTGCATGTAGTTCTCTCATCTCCCTTTCCATAGGATGATTTTCTACAGGTGGCTCTGTTGATATTATTGTAGTTGCGGGAGGTGGCTCTGTTGATTTTCTACATGTGGCTCATCTCCCTAACAAGAATAGAATATTTTGGGAAGCAAGAAGAAACCCTAAAGTATTAAACTTAACCCTAAAAGACAAGTCATCTCAAGGAAATACTTAATATTAAGTATTTAGCCTCCAGAATGAGAAGTCAGCCCAGACAGCTCAGGAAACAGTATAAATACAAGTAGCCAGACCTCATTTTGTACACTACAGCTTAGAATTTCAGCTGGGAATAAGTGAACACTACATAAACTGGGCAAGTGCACAAGTCTAGGGAGAAGCTCCAGCCGACAACTGCCACAATTTGTATTCCTAGTTTAGGCTCACACTTTCTATTGGTTATGGTTGGAATTTCTTATCAGTCTTGGTTATCTTTATGCATTAGTCATGGTTGGCTATTGGTTTTCTTCCAGAATAATTATCTGTCAAGGTTAAGCTGCCCAGGGGTGGTTTCGGCCTATGGTTGGGTGACAATATTGTTATATTGTCTATGGTTAAACAAGAACATCCATTACTTTCTAACAGGTTATGGGACCACATTATCTTCGGATAGTCTAACCGTTGGAATATAGATTGGAAGGATTTGCTCAGTTGCAGTTGCAGTTGCAACCAGTCTTTGTGGCAACAATGAAACCCTAAACCTCTTATTGAGGCACCTTAAGTGAAGAGATTGACCTAATTTTTGGATAGAATAGTGCACCCTAGACTAGCGCATCTCTTGGTACTCTCAGCTAGCTAAGATGTCAAGTTTGAGTTTTCGGTCAAAATCAAGGATTGACCAAGTCAAAGGAATTATGACTTACTCTACAAAGTCAGAAAACAAGTTAGAAGGGGTTTCTAACTTCAGAGCATGGAAGACAAGGATTGACCTCATCCTTGCCAAGAATAAAGTGTTGGATATCGTGAAAGGAAAGATTGTGGAACCACAGTTTGAAGAAGGAAAAGAGAAGGAACCTGAGAACGTTGCAGTTATGGAGAAGTTCAAAGGCAATGACATCAATTCCATGAGTATCATAGTAGAATCTATAGAAGACCACTTGATACCCTACATCTCCCGTCTTGACTCATCTAAGAAGATGTACAATTCCCTAACTAACTCTTCTCGGTCAAAAACATTGGACAAGTAATGAGTATGAAGAATAAGCTTCGTGACATGAAACTGAATCATTATGACAACATAACATCATACTTTGTGAGAATCTCTTAGTTAATAGATCAACTACAAGCTATTGAAGAAATCATTTCAGAGAAGGAACTGGTAAATAAATCATTTCAGAGAAGGACTTGTTGTGTACAAGAAGAATCAAGGATTAGTGAAAAAGAGAAACCCCAAAATAAATACGATGAACAAGCCTTCACAACAAGGTTTAATAATTTCAAGAATAAAAGGAAGTTTGTCTCAAGGAAGAAACCAAATCAAGAGAAAGATATGTCAAAAATATAATGCTTCAACTGTCAAAAATATGGTCACTACAAGAATCATTGTCCCGAGTTAAAGAAAAGGAAGGAAACACATGAAGCATCGGTTGCCGAAGAAAGGGAACCCTCAAAGAAGACCAAGCAAGATAAAACATACTTCTTCTTCTAAGACAAGGTAGCAATATCCTTCATAGTTCTTCTACATACCATTTTTATATAGTTTCTGAACATATCTTGCATATCTATTTCTTAGAAGATAAGATGTTCAAAGAGAAACAATACCTATGGAAGAATAACAAGATAAGGATTGCTATCACAATGACTACAAGTCAAGAAATACACATGAAAAGATGAAGTACATTGACAATCCTTGGTAACAATTCCTGGGGAAGCTATTACAAATCCAAGATAATCCGAAATCAAAATCAAACTTGAAGAAACCTGGAAGAAGTAAAAACTGAAAGAAATCATCAATCAAAATGAAAAGACCCATGGCACTTTGCACAAGGCAATAAGGATTCAGACGAAACCGTGGACTCTCTTAGATGGAGGGAGCCAATTATATAATTCTGAAAGAAGAGCTTACATTCATGCATGAAGCAAGGATTAGGAGGGAGCTAATCCTAAATAATATGTTCCATCAAGGATTATGAAATATCTATCCATTTTCCCATTGATGGCAACAACCATGAAAATCAACACGTGTTCAGTTTGAATTTAGAAGAAGTCTTCTTCGAAAAGAAGCCTTAAAGTATCCCTGGTTGTCCATCCACATCCATGATCCTATGATGAAAGGAAGAAGTTGGAATCTTCAAGGCATGGAATCTATAGAAAAACTCCATGGACCCAAGAGCTAAAGAGAAACATTAGGAAGAACATGAAGATTCCAAGAGAGAAAGAAAAGCCAGAACAACCAGTCATTATATCGAGAATCACAAGACTACCAGCTTGGTTTAAACCCACTAGAAGCAATCAAGCTGAGGAAATAAAATTTGTGATGAAGAACAGTGTATGGAAGACTTATGAATGGAAGCATTGCAAGATCCATAACTAAAGGTTCTCCCAGATGGAGGGAGAGGACTATGATGATAGCTTGTTCCAATAACCAAACATACGTCTACGTTAGACATTATATCTCCTGCAAATATCCATGGGTTGGAGTTTATATCATATGAATGCAAGGACTATTCTACAGAGCAATTGAACAAAGAAGCATATGTAGAGCAACCTCAAGGTTTTTAGGTATACTAGAAAGAGACTCTTGTATGCAGATGGAAGAAGACAACTTGGTGCAGAGCCTCTAATGCACAACAAAAGCGTGATGAAAACTTTATATAACAAAGATATTGTATCAGAATGGTTACTCATAAGTCTAGGGTGATGGATTGTTAATTCCATGACAAAATCTCATGATGATAGAAGAAGAGCCACTTGGATATGTTCCAGTTTAAGCATTTCCATGATGTCATGAGCTAAGAAGGAAACAAAAGAGTTGAATCCAACCATGGTATATTATAATGATCAGATCTATATGAAGCCTTCAGAGAAAACCTGTGTTCCAGAGACTGAAGTACATTGGGATTGTTGGAGCCGCCCCTGTTTTTTCACCTTACGCAAATTTGGAAAAATCTGATACTTGTGATCTAGAGCTGTTTTTTCTTTTCCTTTCCTTCCAAAAATCATAAGACTCTGAGAGAACTTTCGTTGCCAGAATAGTAATGCTTT
>ML803693.1:68049-106276 GCA_009831015.1 Picea engelmannii
TCGACCGAATGGAATCAGCCATAAAAATTTCTTTCTAAATCACTTCCATTATTTAACTGTTCCTCGATGACTTTATCCAGAGTAATTCAACCTAATATTCAACTCGGGATATTCGATCAAACTAATATAGCGTTAAATCTTCTTAATACGACTCTTAAAACTGCTGATACCCGAGAAGAATTAGAACGTTCATGGATGGCCATTGAACAAGACATTGTAACCCAGGAACAGTTGGAAGCAAGACAACGTGAACGCAGGAATCTTCATTAGCTTCCGATACCAAGGTTAGCGAAAACCTCTATCAACTATTATCATATTTTCGGATGCCTTGACACTGTACTTTAAGCCTTAGTACAGACTCAGGAACAACAGGGATCAAGAATTACATTCTCCATGATGAGGTCCAGAAAAGAGAAGTGGTTCTCTAATATATCTCCATAGGAGAAGATAAGCCGATATTTTGGTAAATCCTTTGTTCAATATGAAAAGGTTTGCGTACTCAAGAAATTAATAAGTTGGAGCTCGTGGAGACGACTTCCTTATTGAAAAGGGAAGAGATGAATCCCAGTTTGGGGGGGAGAACTGATGTGTTATTGATTTATGGATAGTCATTTTCAGTTTGAAAAATGGTTTAGGATGAGAAATTCCTTTCCAGTTTAGAAAGTGGTTTGATATTTCTAACGGATAGGCATTTTCCAGTTCGAAAAATGGTCCAGATCAGAGGATCATTATCGTAATGAAAATGGTTCGATAGATTGTTGATTTACCATAGACAATGATTCCCCTTGTGGCCAGTGTGGGGGAATGGTCTAGGAAAATATTTCTTCTTGACAGTCACTCTCAGTAGTGGTCAAGAAGAATGGTTTGCCTCGCCGGGCATTCATTCTTTCGAAGTTCACAGTTGTGAGCAGTTTCGAAGAATGGTCCATTTTGGAGGTTGGTGCAGGACAATCATTTCCTTAGGAAATGGTCCAGACAATCATTCCCTAAGGCAAAATCATTCTCTCCAGGTTGAAATTTTTTTAGTGTCAAAATAATGGCCCAGTTAGGTGAATGGTCCAGGTTCAACAATCAGGGACATGCATTCCCTAGGGTAGACTCATTCTCTCCAGGTTGCACTTTTTTTAGTGTTAGAATAATGTCCCAGTTAGGTGAATGGTCCAGGTTCAAAAATTAGGGACATGCATTCCCTAGGGCATACTCATTCTCTCTAGGTTTCACTTTGTTTAGTGCCAGAGGAATGGCCCAGATAGGTGAATGGTCCAGGCTCAGAAATCAGGACAATTATTCTTCTATGCTTGAGAAGAATAGTCCAATATATCATGGATGACATTTTACCTTTTGAGGGAAGATGCTCTTCCAGATCTCACAGATGTGAGTGGAAGAATGGCCCAGATGACTCAATTTATATCATGACATTGTTTTTCTGTGTAGGTTGATATCAGATGATATGATTGCTATGGAGAATGTATGTCTCTGGACAGTAGATGTATGATACTGTGGTGGATGTGTTCCACTAGTTGTGACTATGTGTCATTGATTAAGTAGTTGTGTGCTACTTGGTGTGGTAGTGTACCACTAGATTGTAGTTGTGTACTACTATGGAATGAGACAGTTGTGTACTACTATGGAATTTGATACTACATTGTTCAAATTTCCATGTAGACTATATTTTCCTCAGAAAATTTCCATGTAAACTATCAGTAGTATTGAAAATGATTATCATCTAGATGGATGGTTAGTGTACTGATGGACAAACATTCTCCAGATGGAAAATGGTCCAGGAAATTTATTCTTCTAGGATGTATGTCTGGATTAGAAGAGTAGTCCTTGTAGCCCATGGACTGGCTTCCGACATCTCTTGGAATAGTTATTCTTCTTGTATCACTCCTTGGAGTGAGTGACTTATTCAACATCATGTCTGATTACTCAGATAGAGTATGGTTTTGAGAGATGATGAAGTTGATGTTGTCAGATGACACTAATAGTGATGATGGTGCTCGTGATATAATCATGATATAGTTTGTATGACTATGATAATGCTATCGGTTGAATGGCATGTTTGTGTTCAAGACCATTACCTTCAATACCTCCCTAGCTAGGAGGGAGTGTCACTATTATGGTAGCTGTAGGAGGTATTTACCTCCACATGTAACCATGACGATAATAGAATATTCTGGGAAGAAAGAAGAAACCTTAAAGTATTAAACTTAACCCTAGAAGACAAGTTGTCTCAAGGAAATAATTAATATTAAGTATTTAGCCTCCAGAATGAGAAGTCGGCCCAGACAGCGCAGGAAACAATATAAATACAAGTAGCCAGACCTCATTTTGTACACTACAACTTAGAATTCTAGTTGGGAAGAAGTGCGCACTGCAAAAACTAGGCAAGTGCGCAATTCTGGAGAGCAACTGCAATCGACATCTGCCACAATCTGTATTCCTAGTTTAGGCTCAGACTTTCTATTGGTTATGGTTGGAATTTCTGATTAGTCTTGGTTATATTTATGCATTAGTTGTGGTTAGAAATTGGTTTTCTTCCAGAATCATTCTCTGTCAAGGTTAAGGTGCTCGAGGGTGGCTTCAACCTATGTTTGGGTGACAATATGTTTAGATTGTCTATGGTTAAACGAGCACATCCATTACTTTCTAACAGGCTCTGCACGTCTCCTAGGCAGCATTGTGTTGATGTATCTGATACCACTCGATTATATCATCCTACTTCTTTGTCTCCCTTGCCTACAAAAATCAATTCTTTGTGCTTTGATACCACTTGATGCAACCCCCTACCCTCCTGGGGATTCTACGACCTCCCGGTCTTGGATCTTCAATTTACTTGATATGAATTATCTCTTCGAGCCTTCAACAAGCCCTAAACAATGATACACATGTCCCTTTGATGTTACCTACAGGTCCGAGTTACCCGCAACCCTTCTCTATGGTACTTTGGCAACACCAACCTTGCGAGTGCTAGCCCCCGCACTAGACTCTTTATCCTATGTGACCACGGGCTGTGACAGTGGGTCAACTCTTCGTTACTTTGGGATTCAGAAATATCATGACCTCCATATTTGGTTCTTTCTGAAATGATTTCTAATGAATGCATTGATCTCTGTTGCGTGTACACCTGGATCTAATGGTCCAGCTATATTTAGGGTTTCGTGACTTCGCGAGGATTCAATCTACTCCACACACAAATTTTCTGGACCTCTAACTCTAGGATTTTTTAATCTGCTGCCACATATCCTCCTCATGGCCAATGGTCAGGATCACTTCATGACTTCCCGACCTTGCTCTTTCAACACTTCAAAATACTCCGAACCACGAAGTGCCAAAATGCTTCACGACTAACCTTCGTGTAGCTTTCTCCAGATCTAACAGTATGGGATGATCTCGATCCCTCTTGGACAGACCTTGCTCGTTAATTTTGGGAAACCTTAAAGGATTCCTCCCTTTGAATATTTCTCATCGCTCTCCCTCGTGAGCTTGTTCTTTCTCTAACTTTTTCCTTTTCAGAGTACTCTCTTCGACACTTAATCGAATTTCAACCTATGCACACCTTGCAACAGGTCCTCCTTCACGGCTTAGCTTCTCTTTAGATGAATTTCATTACTCCTCTTGATCCTTTGAGTCAGAAGACTCTGTTTTGCACTCCTTGCTGACAATATGCACTCTCTACATGTAAAGCTCCAAGTTACCTCTCTTGGACTTGCTTCTCCCCAACACTCTGAAATTCCCAAAACGATTTCTCGAAACTTAGCCAAGTATTGACTCTGCATGCATTTGCGACAAACTTACTTCAATATTGACTCTTGAAGGATGACTGTACAATCCTCGCAACAGTCCTTCCATGCTATATTGTTACCTATGAAAAATATGAATCTGAGTGTGTTTCGGTCTACGCACACCTTCAAGCTATCTCTCCTAAACTTTCAAAGTCAAAGTAGACTCTGTCACGCACACCTTGCAGACACTATGCACTCTTTGCAGACATAAGTTTCACGTTATCTCTTCTGAGCTTATGAGTTGAAACAAACTCTGTCAACGCACTCCTTGCAGACACTATGCACACTTGCACTTGTTTGTAGAAGAGAAACAATTGAAACTTATATAAATATTCAAAGATTCATATATTCAACCATGTAAACACATTCATACATAAGAACAAGAAAATAACATAGAATTGCAAATAAACAGAAATTCTACCATTTATTCATTCAGATAGACACAATAAATGCAACACTAGACATTTGGAACAATGCTTCGCTGTTATATTCATTCAACTGAAAATATACATGTATTCGTACACTCTGATAAGCTTCAACAACTTCTACAACATATACAACTACATCAACTACAATTATAGTTTCAGCAACAACCATCAACAACCTTATTTGGGCAACAACAAAAAGATTTATACAAGAGGGACTCTTTGATATTTTCCCTCCAACTACTCTAGGGTTATCCTATCGAAATAAAAGCATTCAACTACTTAGGATTTATTACAATAAATATTTGTGATAGACAGATAAGATCAAACACATTGAATTTGTATTGAACACAACTTCATTAAAAGAAAATACATTCTCCAATGATCTCATGCGATCATCGAGCTCCAAAAAATTAAATATGTTCATAAATTTCAATCCCTTTAGAACATTTGCGTGATACGCCTCCTTTAATTCAAAATTATTTCTTCAAAATGTGTGCTAGTGCACTTAGTTGTCCTCCACTCGTGCTTTGCTGGCGATGCTCCTCCATCAACAATGAAGGTGTATATTCCCGGGGTGGGATATGCATGTGGGGAATGAGATTCTATGAGCAGTGGGCACAAGTAGGCTCCTTGGAGGGGATCCTTCCTGTTGCATTGTGCAGCTTTCCGTAGCCTCAACCTAGCCTAGGATTTCATTTTCCCTAGGTGGAGTTTAGTCCCAGCTCATGGGTGAACCACTGCTAATAGCTTGGAGTAGCATGGTCTAAGGCTGGGAGGTTCGTGGAAGGTCTGCAAACATTTTTTGTTCTTCTCATAAAAAGATAAGTACCAATCTATGTTAATTTTACATGCTATGTTTAAATGATGTGTTTAGGTACACGTCTGAATGTTATCAAAATTGCCTGTATATATTGCATGTATGTGTTTATTGTTGCTTTTGCATGAATATGTGTATGAACAAAATGTCTATCTCTATTTAAAATTGCATTAGATATATATGTATATCAGAGCATGGTAGTTTCAAGTGGTATGACCCAGTCTGGGTGGTTGGGTGTGTTACAATATGGTTTCAAAACAATTTGGTTTTGAAGTAGTGGTGTGTCCCCATCTAGGGCAGACGAGGGATGTTACAATCTGGTCTCAGAGCCCATGGTTTCCACACTGAATGTGGATGGGTCACGAAAGTGGAATTTGAAGTCAAAATTCCATAAGTTAATGATGTGCAAAGTGTTAGGAGGGCGTTTAGAGAACACCTTAGCTATGTTCAGAAGCTCATGAGGTATTGCATTTTGATAAACCATGACAGACGTGGTATTGGGCTGCAAAGTTTAATTTGGTTCGTTGGATTTGTTGGAAGGAGACAAACCCCTCACAACCATCATATCTGGAGAATGTTCTCAGAGGTTAAGCACCGAAGTCCTTCGGGCTTCACCCCTGTGGCTGTTTTAAATCTATAAGCAAAAGAAACTACAGAAGTCCTGAAGTCCGAAACTAATCTAGACCGTCCATTTTCCAGGGACACGTGTTAGTGGATTAAGAAATGTTCGACAATTTCAAGGTTATGGGGTGTTTAGCTGCTAAATCCTTTGAAGTCTGGAGTTATTCTTTCCATAGATCATTCAAGAGGAAGAGAGTCATTGGATTTCTCTTGTGGTTCGACGTTCATGGAAATCTATTGGAGGTTGCACGACGAAGAAATTGTCGAAGTCCCGAAGCTACAGGAGGCATTCACCGGTGGTCGACAATTCGATAGTTTCAAAAAAGTGTCAATGTAAAGAAATCGTTGAAGTCTCGGGTGCTGAAGTGATGTGACATGATGATGTCATCGGGGGTGACATGGAACCGTTCAACAATTGGTGGTTCGACGATTTTGAAAAAGTGTCAATTTGAAGAAATTGCCAAAGTCCCAGGTGCTGAAGTGATGTGGAATGATGACATCACCTGGGGTGATGTGGACCAATTCAACGATTCGACAGTTCGGAGAAAGTGTCAATGATAAGAAATCCCCGAAGTCCCGAAGCACTGGATATGATGTGACAAGATGACATCACCTGAGGTGACATGGACCTACCTAGGTCTACCACGTGTCACTCATTTCCATACTTTTGACAAGCTTGAGGATTGATTGGAACCTGACATGAGTCACTCGATAATGAGGCCACATTTCACCACTTTGATTGGTGACAAATGTACTATGTGGGCTCTGGGAGGTTAAGCAGTTCAGGAGTTAGACGTTTGGGGAAAACTATTGGAAGAACTTCTGGACCTCCGAAGTACCAAAGTCCTGAAGTTCCTTAGTGACATGGCTTCATGATGTCACCTGGGGTGACACAAAAACACAAGATGCATGCCACGTGTTAGTGCACTATGTGCTTTTGAAAGGATGATTTTTCCAGTTAGGACTTGACACGTGTCACCCCTTAGATTGGGATATGTATCTGCTTTTTGGAATCCACCACGTAACACTCGGGTGTGAAGTACTAAGTGGAATCTAGGGGTTTTCCACTTTGGAATTCATATGGTATGAAGGGAGAGGGAAGTGAAAACCCCAAAGCTCTGAAGAGTGGAGTAAATCCTCGCCATTCATCGGGAGGGGACATGCGATAGTATATCCCGTGGTCCAGAGGATTCACAACATAAGTAGTTGCGGTCGAGGAATTCCGGAGGCCTGAAGGCCAGAGTCCATCGTGACAATTGTTCACAAAGGATGCGTGGTGCCAGATCCCATAGTTTGGAGGAATGGTGCTCTGAAGGATATGAGTTTCATTTTTCTATGAATCGAGAACTCCCAGAGGGTCAGAGTTAATCTCGACGTTGATTAGGGAATGACATGTGGAGGAAAGAGAGGGGATGTCTAGTGGGTTGGAACTTTGAGAGATTGGTAGTGTTGTGCTTTGGAAACCACTGAAGCCCAGAGTCCCAGAGCTCCTATCCACTATAGATATAAAGGAGGAATAAGGATCACTGATCTGTATGTCCTCTGAGTATTCAGAGAATCGACATTTAGGGAAAATGTATGGTAATGGGGGCAGATCCTCCAAAGCCCTGAAGTTCTGAAGCCCCAGAGACTCGAAGTAGGATAAGCGCCTAGTTTCTATCACTGGGTCATATCCCTTGGTCACATGAATTTCGGGGCCAAAAAAAAGGGGCTAGCACCTCAATTTTGTTTTTTAGGACCAGAAAAAGGGCTTAGACCATGATCCCGTGAGACTTTTAATTGTACATACCTACACCTAAAGGAACAAGGAAGGCCTGTAAACCTAAAGGATGGATCCAACATGGATCTAAGGGCCAATTCAAATTTGATTTGGAAGAACCCATGTACAAGATTGCATCACAGAGAAGATAAATTTTTCAAATATCCATAACTTCCTACTCAAAACTCAAAATTGAGCATGGAAACAACCATTGGAAAGGTCTTGAATAGTAAAATATAACTGTTCACCCAAAAAAGTGGATCTGAATAGTCAATTTCTCAAGAAATCAATAGAAAACAAGTCTAATATATATTAATGAATCAGAATGGTTCATGCTTTCATGAAATTATTAAGAACAATTAGGCTGACAAAGTTCTGTTGGCTGCACATTTTTGCAAAATTAACAACTTTCAAATCAGATTCAGCATAGAGTGCAGAGTGATGGAGGATAATCAAGTAGTATTCAGTCAAGAATATTAAATAAAAAGGTTTAATGCCCATTTGGATATGGAAGGAACCAACTCCAATGAAAATGGAGGAGAAAATAAGGAAGATACAAATCTAGCTGAGACCCTCAGAAAATTGCAAACAGATGTCCAGAGCCACAAGGATTATAATGAGAGGCTTATGAAGGTTAAGGAACAATAGGAAGAATTCAATATGAAGTTCATGAAAATCCTAGATAGAATTGAAAATAAGTTGGATAAGGAGAGTGGCTCCAACAAATTAGGAAGCCACTAGACCCCTCAGAAGAAAGGAAGATCAAGGAGTGGTAGCAGACATCACCATCACTCCCAAAATAATTCCCATAGGAGATCACAGAGTAGATCAATTCCATCCCTTGTTAGGAAGCATAGGAGGTCTGGGGTGGATGAGTTTAAAGGATAAATGAATAAGATCAAACATCCTACTTTTGATGGAGAGCATAAGAAGGATGAAGATGTTAAAACATGGATGCTAGGCATGAGGAAGTACTTCCAATTTATTAACTATTTTTCCCATGTAGAAGGAAGAATTTATATCATCAGCTGAAAGGAAAAGCATTCATGTGGTGGGATCAACTTGTGCAAGTGAAACACCTCAGGGAGGAAAATATGAATTGGAAGGAATTCAAGAGGCATTTTGAGAAGAAATACATGACCAAGAGGTATTATGACAAAAATATGAAAGAGTTCTTTGAATTTAAATTGGGAAGCATGAATATGGATGAATATGAAAGGATATTCTTAGAGCTGTTGAAGTATGTCTCCTTCATCAAAGATGTGACAATAAAGATTCAAAGGTACCTGAGTAGGATGCCATCTTTCATCAGTGACAAAATCCAATATGATGATCCCCAAGACTCTGGAAGAAACTATAAGGAGAGAGAAATGCTTATATGATCAACAAAAAGGAAATCCTACTTTCCAGAATGCTTGGGAGGAAAAGAAGAAGTTTAAGAAGGAACAAAGGCAGGAGGGAAATAAGCCTCCATTTTTTAGAAACAATCCTCAAGGACAACCATCTTTTAGAGAGCATAGAATGGCTGAGGTAGGTGGAAAAAGGCCAAGGCAAACACCCATTCAATGTTGGGACTATAAAGGAGACCATAAGTATAGAGATTGTCCTCACAAACGTGACAAACTGAGAGATATCCACAATGTACAACAAGATGAAACAATGGAGGACATGGGAAGAAGTATTCCAAGGTTCTATGCAACCCTGGAAAACAAGCAATCATAGTTTCAATCACACATGATTGAAGTAGAAGGTATGATAAATAACCATGCCTTTACTATTTTGATAGATTCAGGAGCTAGTCATAGCTCCTAGATCCTAAAGTTGTGGAAATATTTCTTTTTCCAAGAAGCAAGCATGAGAAATCTTGGCTGGTACAGTTGGCTATAGGAGCCAAGAGAGAAGTGGTTGAGCTACTCAAATCATGTCCAATGGACATGAATGGACTAAGTACCAAGGAAGATTTGAACATCCTGCCATTGGGTTCATATGACTATCTAATTGGTATGGATTGGTTGGACCAACACCATACTGTCTTAGATTGTCATGACAATACATTTACTTTCCTGGATGATGAAGGGAACCCAAGAATAGTCCAAGGAATTCCTAGGGCAGTTATTGTCCGAGAGATCTCAGCAATGCAACTGAAGAAGTGTTACAAGAAGGGTTGCCAAATATTTGCAGCCCATATGGAGGAATCATATAAGGATAAGGTGTTAAATATAGAGGATCATGCAGTCCTGAAATATTTTGAAGATGTGTTTAAGGAGATACCAGGACTACCCCCAAAGAGAGATATTGATTTTTTTATAAATTTGATTCATGGAGCAACTCCAGTATCAAAGACTCCCTATAGAATGAGTACACCATATATAAAGTAGTTGCAAATGTAATTTGAAGAGCTACTAAGGAAGGGGTATATACTCCCAAATGTGTCACCTTGGGGTGCCCCAGTCTTGTTCATGAAGAAGAAATATGGGACATTGATATTGTGCATCGATTTCAGACAATTGAACAAAGTGACCATAAATAACAAGTATCCTTTGCCAAGGATTGGTGATCTCTTTGATCAGTTAAAATATGCAAGGATATTCTCAAAGATTGATCTCATTTTAGGATATCATCAAGTGAGGATCAGAGATGAAGACATCAGAAATACTGCCTTCAGGACAAGGTATGGTCATTATGAATTCATAGTGGTGTCATTTGAATTATCAAATGCACCAACTGTTTTCATGTGTTTGATGAATGGTGTTTTCCGGGAATATTTAGACAATTTTGTCATTGTCTTTTTGGATGAAATCCTTGTGTATTCCAAGTCAGAAGAAGAACATAATCATCATTTGAGAATGGTTTTACAAGTATTAAGAGAGGATCATATGTATGCCAAATTGAGCAAGTGCTCATTTTATCAAAACAAAATTCACTATTTAGGGCATATCATATCTAAAGAATGGATAATAGTGGACCCTGAAAAGATTGAGGCCATTAAAGGGTGGACAACACCTAAGAATGTGACAAACGTTAGATCCTTCATGGGTCTAGCTGGATACTACAGAAGGTTCATTGCATGGTTTTTGAGGATTATCACCCAATCACATCCTTACAAAGGAAGGGGGTGAAGTTTCAATAGAAAACATAATGTGAAAAGAGCTTCTAAAAATTGAAGCATTTGTTAACCAGTGCTCCCATTATAAGGATTTATGATCCAAATGAAGATTTTGTGGTTTGCACATAGGCATGCAAAGAAGGACTTGGTGGAGTCCTCAGCCAGAATGGGTTTGTGATATGTTTTGAATCCAAGAAAATGAAATAGCATGAAAGGCTCTATGCCACTCATGATTTGGAATTGGAAGCCATAGTGCATACCCTGAAGAAGTGTATGCACTACCTCATGGGAAACAAGTTTGAGATGAGGAAAGACCATAATGGTCTGAAATACTTGTTTGATCAACCAACTTTGAATGTTAGGCATAGTGGATGGTTGGAATTCCTCTATGAGTACGACTTTGATATTAAGAACGTCAAAGGAAAGGATAACAAAGTGGTTGATGCACTCAGCAAGAGAGTGTATGAACTGCATGCTACAACCATTAGCATGTATCAAAATGATCTTAAAAGAAGAATTTATGAGGCTGCAAAAGATGATTTGTAGTACATGGAATTGGTAACAAAATTGCAGCAAGGAAAAATGCAACAAAAAGTTGAATATTATGAATTGGGGAATGATGGAATTCTCCAGTATAGGAACATGACTTATGTACCCAATTCTTCTTAATTGAGGAGTACAATTTTAAAGGAGATGCATAATGCACCTTATGTTGGGCACCTAGGATATTATAAAATAGTTTCAACAGTCAAGAGTCAATATTATTGGCCAAACATGAAGATGGATATTGTTGAATATATTGCTAAATGATTGGAGTGTCAAAGGATCAAGGTTGAGAATAGATACCCAGCTGGGTTGCTGCAACCATTACCCATTCCTGAGTGGAAGTGGGAAGTGGTGAAAATGGATTTCATCACCAAATTTCCCAGAACAAGCAAGTAGCATGATTCTATCATGGTGGTGGTGGACAAGATTACCAAATCTTCCCATTTCATTCGTATGAAGGTTACTCACAAGGAAACCAATGTTGTTGATAACTACATGAGGGAAGTAGCACGCTTGCACGACATACCCAAGACAATTGTGTCTGAAAGAGACCCAAAGTTTACCTCAATGTTCTGGAAGGGGTTATTCAAAGGGTTAAGAACAAATCTAAACTGAAACCACAACTTATCACCCAGATTCTTATGGGAAAACATAAAGGGTGAACCAAGTGATAAAGGATATGCTAAGGATGTATGTGATGGACAAACCATCTAAATGGGAACATTATCCACACTTGGTGGAATTTTCCTACAACAATGGGTATCAAGCATCACTGAAGATGAGCCCATTTGAGGCACTTTATGGAAAAAAGTGCAACACTCCAGTAAGTTGGGACAACCTAGCCGTCAGAGTAGTGATTGGGCCAGAGTTTCTCAGAGAAATGGAAGAGAATATGTCAAAGATTAAACATAATTTAAAGGATTCCCAAGACAGTTATAAAATCTATGTTAACAATAAAATAACTCACAGAGAATTTAAAGTGGGTGATCATGTTTTCTTGAAGGTGAAAGCCAACAGAATTTCCCTCAAGTTGGGAAACTGTTCCAAGTTGGAAGCCAGATATTGTGGGTCATTTGAAATCCTAGAGAGGATTGGACCAAGAGATTGTGGGTTATTTCACAATTTTGTCCATCCTTCGCACATTTCACACACGCACTCATGCACTGAGCAAGAATGTAGCCAGAGCCAATTTTTGCCATTTTTGAACCCTCTGCTACCATGAACATCTATAATTTTTGAGTTGTTACTTGCCTTACCTAATTTTACTATTGTGGTTGCCTAGTTGATTTAATATCTGAACAAAAGAAGCGGGTTGTCAGGCCTGTGGTTTGAAGAGATGGGTTGTCAGGACTGTGGTTGAAGAAGCAAGTTTTCAGGCCCGTGAGAAACTCTCTCCAGGTGAGAGAGGTTGTTGGGGAAGTGATTTATCTTGGAGGGAGTCCAACAACAACTACAGAGCTCTAAGAATTCTTGATTTGGCCTGTTGCTGAAGCCCTGGAAGGAAAGTGGAGCAGTCGATGGACTGTGGAACAATGAAGGTGTATATTCCCAGGGTGGGATATGCATTTGGGGAATGAGAGTCTGTGAGTAGTGGGTGTAATAAGGGTCCTTGGAGGGAATCCTTCTAGTTGCATTGTGCAACTTTCTGTAGCCTCAACCTAGCCTAGGATTTCCTTTTCCCTGGGTGGAGTTTAGTCTCAACTCGAGGGTGACCCACTGCTGATAGATTGGAGTAGCGTGGTCTAAGGTTGGGATTTTCATGGAAGGTTTGCACTCATTTGGTGGTCTTCTCATAAAAATATAAGTACCAATCTATATTAATTTTACATTCTATGTTTAAATGTTGTGTTTAGGTACATGTCTAAATGTTATCATAATTGCCTGTAGATATTGCATGTATGTGTTTATTTTCGCTTCTGCATGAATATGCATATGAACATCATGTCTATATCTATTTAAATTTGCATTAGATATATATGTATATCAGAGCATGATATTTTTAAGTGGATGACCCGGCCTGGGTGGCTAGGTGTGTTACAATCTGGTTTCAAAACAATTTGGTTTTGAAGTAGTGGCGTGTCCCTGACCAGTGTGGCTGGGGGATGTTACAATTATACCTTGGTCAAATCAGCATGACTAATATAGGAGAATGTTTGTCCAATGCTGCTAACTACAGAAACATCAACATCCTGGGCCATTCACCACTAGCCAAATCAACATGGCCCCTTGAGTGAATGTATCATTCTCCCTTGGTCAAATCAACATGACCAATTTGGGAGAATGTCTTCCTGATTCTGAAACATCAACACTCCCTCTCAATGAGGGAGACATTATGCATCATTCCAATCTTGTCTATGAAGTATAAAAACTCCCCCATAGACAGAAGCTTCGTGAGAATGTCCACAATATTCTCATCTGTGGATATGTACTGAAGCTTTATTTATCCCCTCTATACCATGTCTCAGATGAAGTGATATTTGATCTCAATGTGCTTTGACCTGTCATGAAATAATGGATTCTCTTAAAGCTTGACACAACTTTGATTATCACAATGTATCAAGGTCATCTCTAGCTCCTGATCAAATAGTCCTGCAAGAAGCTTCCGAAGCCATAATGCTTCACAACTTGTAAAATTGGCTATGATATACTCTTCCTCTGTTGTACTGAGTGCTATAGAAGTTTGCTTCCTACTAATCCAAGATATCATAGTTGATCCTAAGTTGAAGCATCACCTTGAGGTGCTCTTTCTGTCTACCGCACTCCCTTCCGAGTCAGAATGAATATATCCTTGCAATGTCACTTCACCACCTATGACATATCTCAAACCACATCCAATTGTACCATGTAGGTACCTCAACACATGCTTTGTTGCAACCCAATGGAACTACCTCGACTCAGACATAAATTGGTTCAAGGTTCTCACTGCAAAGAAAATATTTGGCCTGGTGTTAACCATGTACAACAAGGATCTAATCAGTTGTCTGTACATAGTGGGATCCACCAAACCTAAATATGAAGCAGAATCACCTAGCTTCTTCAGATTTTTCATCATAGGTGTAGCCATGGACTTGTAGTCCATCATACCAAATATGCTCAAGATCTCAACTGTGTACTTCCCCTTTTCGAGGAAGATCTCACCTAGTCTTTGCCACACCTCCAATCCCAAGAAATAATTCATTAAGCCAAGATCCTTCATCTCAAACTCAGAGACCAACTATCTCTTGCACCTAAAAATGGGCCTCTCTTCCCTCGTAAGGAACATATCATCAACATATAGCACCAAGATCAAAGGATCACCATAAAAAACCTTGTAGTAAAATTTGGGATCTACATCACTCTTGGTGAAGCCCAAACTCATCAAGCATCCATCAATAATAGAGTACCATTCCCTAGGTGCTTGATTGAGTCCGTACAAGGCCTTTTTCAATCTGCAAATATGGGATTCCTTCCCATGTATCACAAATCCTTGATGTTTCTCTATGTACACTTCCTCCTCAATCACACCATTGAGGAAACATGTCTTCACATCCATTTGATGTAATCTCCAACCCATTACTGAAGCAAGAGAAATGATAGTCCTGATGGAAGTGTACTTGGCGACTGGAGAAAAAGTATTCTCATAGTCCACTCCCTCTTTCTAAGAGTATCCTCTTGCCACAAACCTTTATTTGTACTTCTCGATGCTTCCATATGTTGCATACTTGATCTTATAGATCCACTTAGAAGTCACCACTAACTTCCCCTTTGGTCTCATAATTATCTCCCACACATCATTCTTCATGATGGACTGATACTCTTCCATCATGGCATCCTTCCAGACCTGCTACCTCCTCATAATTGGAAGGTTAGGGATCAATGATGTGACTCATCAATGCCATATAAGTTGAGAACCTATGAGGTCGTTTTCTCTCCTTGAAAGTACCGCTGGGAGATGCATTACCCTTTGCATCCTACAGAGTTTCACGAAGCCATGTTGGCCTCTTCCCAGTCACTGCAACATCTCTAGGTAGATCCACTGGCTTTGTTGGCTCTACTAACTCCTTCGGATATTTTGAAGGATGAAGAACTGGACTAGATGGATTTGTACCCTTATCCTTCGAGGCCTACTTCTCCTCACTATAATTCTCCATATGAGACTCTCTATACCTCCTGAAGGCTACCTCTTCATCAAAAGTAACATCATGACTAGCCTCAATCTGATATTGTCCAGGAATATATATTCTATAGGCCTTTGAAGTCTCTTTGTATCCCACAAAAGTACCATTTTTTCCAAAAGGTTCTAACTTCATCCTATTCTCCTTGGGCACATGGATGCATATTGGAAAACCAAATATCCTCAAATGGTTGACCTCTGGCTTCACTCCTGTGAATACCTCCTCTTATCTCCCAATATCCAATGAGGACTCCTATTCTACACATAAACTGTTGTGTTGGATTCCTTTGCATATAAGAACATGGGTAGATTATGATCATGAATCATTTCCTTGAAAACATTTACAATGGACCTGTTCTTCCTTTCCGCAACACCATTCTGTTGAGGGTTGTAAGGAAATTTCAACTCCCTCTTGATCCCTTCTTCCTTGCATAAATCACTTAAGTCAATGGAAGTATACTCTCCTCCATTATCTATCCTTGAAGCCCTAATCTTCTTCCACATCAATTTCTCTTTCTAAGCCTTGAACTTCTGGAACCTGCTGAAGACTTCATCCTTTGTCTTCATGAAGTAGACCCATGTCTTCCAGGAGAAATCATCAATGAATTTCACATAGTAGAAGAATCCACCCAAGGATGATATTGTCATTGGTCTACATACATCTGAATGCATTAGATCCAAGATCCCTTTGGATCTACTATCACTACTTGGATAAGGTCCCTTGGTATTCTTTCCAAGTGTACATCCCCTGCAAACACCCTCATTCTCTACCTAGAGCTCTGGAATACCTGTAACCATTCTTCTTAATACTAGGAAAGCCCTGTAATGCAAGTGAGAAAATATCTGATACCATAACTCACATAAACTGATACTGTCATGTACCAATGCTTGTGTTGGATGGTATAATAATATGTATAGTCCTCCATCTGAAACACCAATCACTCATGTTGAGTCTATGCTCGATACTTTAGGCCATACAAGAACCTGACCATCCACAAATGCAACTTTTTAACCTTTATCCTCCAATATAGAGCAGGTTCTTCCTTAATCAACAATATTTTTTTCCAAGGTCTACTCCTTAGACCTGTTGTCTCCTCAAGGTGTCAGACACTCTTGCGGCCTTACTAGGCATGATCCATCAAGGCACCTACCCAAACAAGAAAGAAATCACATAAATATTGAGGCTTAATGTCCTCTCTTCATGGCTGGAAAATGTCATCTCGGACCTCTTATTCCTCCATGATAACCTTCCCGAAATAAGATCCAAAAAAAAAGACAAGAACAACACTTTTCTAGTGTTGTGACTAATCATTCTTCTAGAGTAACCTTCCCATAACAAGAAAAAGTATAACACTCTTCTAGTGTTGTAGCCAACAATAGATCTGTGACTATGCAGTGGAAAAGTTCAACAAAGCTCTGATACCATGTTGAATTTTCAATTTTCAGATATAATAATTATTTCCTTATGATTTAAAACATAATTTTATGCAATTGTTATCATAGAATAATTACACACTGAAAATATCAACCAAATAACTGCAACATAAACAATAGAAACATAGAAAGACAATTATTCATAGTAGACACAAGATTTTACCCTAGGAAACCCAATTTTGGGAGAAAACCCAAATAATTTTCTTAAGAAGAAATCAATCCAAGTTCATTACCATTTACAGGAAGAATCCCAACACAAGATAATTGCGTACTTGTATGAGGAAGAACCCTCAAGGACAACATACCTCAAAATAACTATTAAGATACTCTAGAAAAATAACTCACCTAGTAGATAACACAACTAGAAACTGGGAATTGTGCACTACAACCGACAACTGGGAATGCACACTGCAATAGATAATTGGGGACCACACATTGCAACTGTCAACTAGGAACTGCACGCTGCAAGTTTCAACTAGGAGTTTTGCGTTGCAACTGTCAACTGGGATCTGCGAACTGTAACTGTCAACTGGGAACTACACACTATAACTGGATAAAGCACACTTGATTAGAAGAGTTGTGTTATGTGACAAGTGAAATGATCCAACCTTTATTTATAAAGTTCTAATCACCTTCAATTTCCTTGTGGGGCCGACTTCTTCTTTTGTCTTCAATTTCTTATTTAATTCTTTATGGGGTTTCTTCAATGGTTTGTCTTGTCTTCTTTGGATTTCTTCTTCACTAGAAAAGTTGTCCATGAGCCTTGTTGATGTATCATCTCCTCACATGCACGTCAAATAGATATAGGGCTCTAATGTTGAGTAGATTTATTGAGAATCCCCTCATCACAAGGGTTCTCTAGAGCCTACATCTTCAACATTAGACTAGAGTTGTAAACAAGTCAAACCTGCCCTATAAAAATAGACCACTCCATCCTGAAGCATGAAATGTGAGATCATCTCAAGTCTTTATATCTCCTCATCAAATCAACATGACTACTGTGATAAATACTACACATGGGCCATTCACCACTATTCAAATAAAAATAGTCCCGTGAGTGAATGTATCATTCTCCCTTGGTGAAATCAGCATGACCAATCTGGGAGAATGTCTACTCAATGTTGAAACATCAACAGAAAGTTGGTACCCAACTACAACAATGAAACACCAACATATTAAACCTCTTTAACCAATGAATTCATAACTAATTTTCTTCCATGGATCCTTGATTGAAAATTCTATCAAGGTCAACAATGCCCTACCTTCATTCTACCATGAAATTAGAACAAGTGTAGGTCCCAACTGATCCTCCCAGGCATCTCCATTTCATTGATGTTAGGGTTCCCTAGTACCTATGTTCCCAACTCTCTCTGAGATCTATGAAATCATAGAAACCATTGATTTGCACATTCACATTAGATAAACATATTCATTTATGGGTTAGTTGATACTTTTTAGTTCAATCTTCTCCATAAGCTCTAAAATGAATAGGACATTGACACATGAACTATGTTGACATCACCAATATGAAACCTAGTTTTTTACTATTATATGCCCTATCGCTCTCTATGTTGCTCCATCATATGTCATATGATTGGATTTAACTACAGAATGTTCTCTAGTATTAAAAAACAATTAAGTATTATTATGCATTACTTCTTCCTATAAACTAGTTGATGTGTGGATTTTGTTCCATCATTGACATGAAGACATCAAAATTCAAACCAATTTCCACCTCAAATGAGAAAAACTCAAACAAACACTAATTGAAACAAATGTTGTGCATGGTGTATGCAAGAGCATAGGTTCACCAAGGATGCTGCTTCATCATGATTGAAGAAAACCTCCTACATGTTGATGGATCTAACCTCCTAATGGAAGCAAAGTAGTACTCTTGACCAACAATGGTAAATTTTTACTTTTGTTTCATATTACATATGATAAACATTGAAAAAGGAAGAACACATTTCAATGACATTTTTATCATAATTTTTAACAAAGACTACTTTGGTACTACTTTATCACTGACCTAGACCTTACCCGTAAGTTCTCATGAAATTTTTTTATGCATGTGTGTACGAAAAACAATATCAATTGATTATTAAAGTTGAGTACAAACTAATGATGACTGGTAAATAGGCCTACACTACTTATAGCATTCCTATAAGTGCATTTTAACACATGAACCAATTAACTATGGATTCAAACAACTTAAACATGATGGTGTAGGGAAAATAAGGTAACTTTTTATTAAGCCAATGGAAAAGAAAATAAGATAACTAAATGTCACCTAGTTAATCAATATGATATGTGAATTAAGACCATTGTTATGCCTGGTCTCTATATGGAGCACCTTGTTCATCCTTTATTCCATATAGCCTTTCCATATGTCATCAGTCTGATATTAGTACTCATATAGGAATTAATAGCATATATGGTAGTAATAAACATGTCACCTAGAAGAAGCTTGCAAAAGTTGTCTCCAATCTTTATCCATGGGAAGGTCCTTAGAATACTTAAATGGACTTTCTCAAATTTTAAATTAAGTAAATAGGTACCACTTTCTCTTTTTCAATAACACTTTGGATGGGAAAATGAGTAGCATGGAGGAAAGGCCAGGTTTATGAGTGGAGGCTTGATGATTCTTTCCTCTTTGGAAAAATATCAATAGTGTAACTTTATCACAAAAATATCTATCAAATGCATGCAACAGCCTGGATTTATAGGACATTATTGAGCTTGAAAGAAACTAGTTTTAGTGTGAATTCCCAAGGCTTGGGTATGGGCATCCATGTGACTAGTTAGACTCTAAGGTGGGACAAGTACTTGTACATACATGAGTAATAAGGTGATGCAAACACCAATAAAGTCCTTGAGTCAACCATAGACATTAATGGGTTATGGATTTTTTAAACACACTACTTCAGACCATAGACATTAATGGGTTATGGATTTTTTAAACACACTACTTCAGAGGTCACCCGAGTATATATATATAAAAAAAAAAGTGGATTGATTATGCTAATATTTAGGGATAATCCATGCAATACTTTTTGTAATCAACTAAGAGTTTGGTTGGGTTTGGTGGCATGGAATCAACCTATACATCATCCACTTGGATATATTAGACAAGGTTAATGTTGATGGGATGTTTTTGGATAAGTAATCAACTAAGAGTTTGGTTGGGTTTGGTGGCTTGGAATCAACCTATACATCATGCACTTGGATATATTAGACAAGGTTAATGTTGATGGAGATGTTTTTGGCTAAAATAACATATGTGTTAGAATTGAGAAGAATTAGAGTGATAACATATGCTCCTTGGTGTATGATGTATGAGGTTAGGATCTTATCATATAGTGAAAATATATTATGTGTTTCTTGTTCATGTTATGAAAAAATAGAGAGAAAGAAATAGAATTGGAACTAAAGGAAGGAATTTTGATAGATAGATAAAGGAGGTCACCTACAAAAAAAATCATCGTGAGGTTGTGTGTACACACACAACAAAGTTATCAACTTAACAAGAACTCTCTATAATTTTCATTTTTTTAGAGGTTACATTTAGTGGCCATTTTTACCTCATTTCAAAAAGTGGTGTTACTAGTAGCACCCCTCTTTATTCAGAGGTAAAATTACAAAAAATTTCAACTGTCATATGTAAAGTCACAAACAAAATTCTTAAAATTAACCTCGTTACAAAAATTGGTGCTCACAACATCACCCATTTATTTTGGGGGTTAAAATTATAACTTGGTTGAAATTGTTGTCTCAACAACCAACACCATTCTGAATAAAAACTATAATATCGACATTCTAAACTAAAAATGTTGCTAGCAATAGTGCTCTTTTTTCTTCAAGGTTTGCATTACCAGTTGTTTGAAACCGTGGTTTTCACCACTAGTATCGTTCTGAACCGAAACCACAAAATCAACCTCTAAATTATAATGTGGTGTTATATATATATATATATATATATATATATATATATATATATATATATATATATAATTGTTTTTTAGATCATTACCTAAAAACCAAAACCAGACACCTTTAAGAAAGAAAAAATAATGAATAGAAAGAAACAAAATTATATATATATATATCTATAAACACGTTTTTTTAAAACTATAATTAAAAAACTGTAATGATTTAAAAGAATTAGAAAGTATAAACAAACATGCTTCACAATACTTAAATTAAAAAATTAAAAATAAAAACATAAAATTAAAAATAACAAAATTAAAACAAAGTTAATTTTATTTTTTATCTAAAACATATAAATTTAAATAAAAATTAGTTATAAATATTTAAAATAAAATAAAAACAATTCAAAACCTAAAAAAAATGGTTTTCTATAAATTTAAAAAATACAATTAAAAGTTAAAAAAACTTAAATTAAAAAATAAAAATAAAAACATAAAATTAAAAATAACAAAATTAAAACAAAGTTTTTTTTTATTTTATGTAAAACATATAAATTTAAATAAAAATAATTGTGAATATTTAAAATAAAATAAAAACAATTCAAAACCTAATAAAGTTTTTTAAAAAATGGTTTTCTATAAATTTTTAAAAATACAATAAAAAAATAAAAAATATTTTTTTTTTTTTTTAATTTATTTTAAAAATCCTAAGAAGGGGGCCATAAACAATTTTCTAACCTCTATTAAAATTTTACTATTTTCTATTGCACTATCGTTTGGAAATATTTAAAACCAACATTTAGGTAACTTTCGCTTCTTTAATAAATTATTTGGCCAAACATAACATTACCTTTCTTCATTAACCATCATTTACCATTATTTGGCCAAACATAACATTACCTTTTTTCATAAACCATTTTTTTTTGCCAAACATAACATTACCTTTCTTCATTAACCATCATTGGCAACAATGAAAACTTTCTTCCTTCTTTCTCAATTTGGTATATATGTATTTTCCATTATGAACTACATTTCTATCAAATTTCCAAGTTCTACCCATGCATTGCATGCATTTATGGTTAACACATCACATAACACTTCATCTTTATAATATCCAATCTATACATTTATTAGGCATTGTTTTGATATCATAACATCCAATTTATACATTTATTAGGCATTGCTTTGATATCATTACTTGATGTCCCTTTTGCATCCATAAACATTTGTAAGCACTAGGATAGTGTATACATTTCAAGTTTAGATTCTTGATTACTCTTGTTATCAATAATCAATGAATAACATTTATTCTAATCTTGTATATGGTTTTAAATGGGTCTTGCATTACCAGATATATTGGTCTCCATCTTGTTTCTTCAGCTTCAAGAACACCCTTTGAAACATTATGTTCTCACCTTGCTCTCATTGGCTAACCTTAGACATGAGCTTCTCACCTTTTCTCGTGTTAATTACCATGAGGTTCTTACCTTGCCCCCACCTTTCTCTCATTGACTATTGAATTTGTTCTTGAATTACATTAGTTTTGGCTTCGTGTCTTCTTCCACCATTCATGTTTCCAAAAAAATCATTTTCTTTATGTACTTGAGAACCACATTTGAAGCATATCCCATGAATCTCCATTTTCCTCTACTATAAACATGTCCTCTATTGGAATTATAACAACCCTAAAATTTTGGTTATTAGAACTTATGCTAGCCTCCTCCTTGTTTCTTCCACTAGATTTTCCTCTTCCCAAAGATTTTCTTCCTCTTCCTCTCGTGCTTAGGCCCCTCATATTCATCTATTTACTTGTCAACTTCTTTAAATAACTTAAGGACAATTGAAAACCTCAGGAATTAAGTAGACATTGTTAAGAACCAACACCTTGAGAATGATAAAAAGTCAAGGAATAACAATTTACTTCAAGGGGGAAGTCGCCTTTTACAATAAAAGACAAGATAAGATGATCCTAAGACTACGTCTCCTTGGTATATATATATATATATAGGAGACAAAGGATACAATTATAGTGAAAGAGTACAATGAAAGGTTCTAGTCGACCTACTAATATAACACTAGAAATGTAATAACTCAATATCTAGGGCTTAATAACATGTTTTATGCTTAATATGAGGCTTTGTCTAGGGCTTAACATAAGTTCATAAAACTAGTCTCATTTTGCATGTTAAATCTCAAACCAATAATATACCTTGCATTTTACCCAACTATCTAAATCCTTTGCATTGAATGAATCAATAGACTATAAAATTATTTTGTATAGTCCTTAACAACCTTCTCTCCATGCCTAAGGTTATGTACCTACCTTAGTAAATTTAAAGCTAAATCAACGAGGAAAAATTTACCATAGAGTATTCCACCATAATGAAGCATGACCTTGTAATTTTGAGGAGGAATTTTTTATTCTACTAGGGAATTGATCTGAAAATACTTAGATGCCAAATTATTCTTTAAACACACATTTCAACATCTAACTTGATTCAGAATAATTCTTGATCGTATTTGACATATTTGCGTAACACATGTGGATCATTTACTCATCCAAAACTTCATGAAATGATGACGCTTTTGTAGAATTATGTGAGATGACACAACAAAAAATAAAAGAACTAAATAAGACAATATTTGATGATGGAGTTCACCTCTCCTAGGCTACATCTCTGAGTCCCTTCAATAGTGAGACTATTATTCATTAATTTCAAATGTCAAAAATTACAATGAAAATGGACTTACAAATCCAAATTTGAAGTCACTCTTTTATTTTGATGCTCAAACCTAGAAATAGAGTTTACTATTGAATTCCTCTCGAAATTCTGAGAAAAAGGAGTATAAACTCGACCATATTCTGAACTTTCTCAAAATGACCCTCTTTACACCCCAAACGATGCATTATGGCTCTCATACATGGAAATCTGGACAAATAATTTCATAGAAAACATATTATCACAAAAATAAGATCGTCATCATTCTCCTCTCAAGAAACTGAGAAAAATGACTATAAACAAGAATATATTTGGACATGGTGCTCTATGGCATGCAAATCAAGATAAACCCATTATGCTTGCTCTCCTTGGCATGCATCTCAATGAACTATCTGTACCCTGCTAATAAATCTATGCATTCTCGTACTCTCATACTTTGTCTCGAGATTCATGCCCATTAAATAGGCTAGGTCGGACAAAATCATGGCATGACCTTAGCACGAACTTGGCATCAAATTAAATGTGTTAACATTGGAATCTCTATAACAACAGGTGCTTTGGGCGCGATGGTTAAAACATTGGAATGTTATAAGGTGGGTCACGGGGTCAAACCCAGCTGACCACGCCATAAATTACAATGTTTTGTTTGAAACTATATGGTAATATATTTATAACATTAAAAAAAACCCATGTGAATATATGGTATGGTTACATGGGATTCGAATGAACTGTGGTCGGGGGCTTAGCCCTTTTCCATTTTCCCATAGGTTAAATCTTCAAGCAACTTCAAATATATTTTGTGCCATTAGTGGCTAAGTGAGATGATGGTGGTGTAATGGTAAAGCATTGGTTTGTGAGGTGAGAGTTCAAGAGTTCGACTCCAGTCGAATCATGAAATTTTTGGTAAACCAAGCCATATAAGGCCAATGTGAGACTTCCATGTAGCAATCTCTCATTGGTCCACCTGTTCCATGTGTCAAATTCTAATTGGTCCTCCTGGACTATATGATCACCATGTCACCTACCTAGTTGGATGTATAATCTACCACAAGTCACCCTATGGTGCTACCACATTAGCATTGTAAGGACCTGTATGGATGTGCCATGTGTCACCCTTCTAGTGGTTCCACATGTCACCTCTTCTTTGAATTTTGACACGTTTGACTGGCCATATATTTATCATACGAACTCTGTTTGAGGCAATTCTTGCGTTGTTGGAAATTTCTTGTCGAGATCTACAAAATAAATTTGTTTTTGAGAACAATTGAGATGATGAAATTTTGAGCATTTATGGATCCTCCTAGACATCTTTGAGTGTTATGGATCCTCTTGGATCACACCTTCCTACTGAAGAAATTTTGGACCTAAAAAGTATAGATATTTCAACAACTTAGTGATGATAACTCTTACTCACTCTTCCACCTTACTGAAATGCTCTTATTTAGTAACTTAGTGATGATGAAGCTTCTTCACTCTTACACCTTGTTTAATATTTTGGGACTAATTTCTTATCTTAGACTTGTTCATTTTGGATCTTCCATCTAGGATCTTGGATCTTTGATACATATTTTCTTTCTAGATCGGTGTACTTTCGTCTGCTTCTCTGAAACATGGCTCTGACTCTTTCTCTTGGAAATCAGTGCTAGCTTAGATATAGCTCTAGTTTTGGCTCATTGATTCCTTCATAACAAAATTCGACTCATTGATTCTCTATGTTTTGAAATATCCAAATATGAATCCTGTACTCAACATCCACTCCCACCTCCTTCTCTTTTGAAGATAGTCTATGTCAACAATCATAAAAACCAAGTTGAATGTTGATCTATTCCTCACCCATTTGCCTTAACTATTACTGTATTGTTAATGTATATGTAGGGGTCTATGAATAAATTATCTATTCATTTCCTCTCTCTTGCCTGAAAGAAAACCCAAACATGTCTTCCACAAACATCTGTACCACTTGACTTGCTTCTCCTCAAGGTATACATCTATATGAACATGGCATAACATCTTGGAGATGTTTATAGAATACATCTTTACAAAGTATTTACCTCTTATCTGTACAAAGAATATTATGTATTTACCATCTCTAGGAATATTTACATAACTTTGATGCTCTTCCTTCTCTCGATCTACATGTTCCAACTGTATGCACTCTTCTACTCCTTCACCTTTGGTACTTCAGAATAAAAATGTTATTACATAGACAATTCGATCCATATGTAGTTCATTAGATGATAATAAGAACAATAACAATTTTCTACACCTTTGCCGAAGGACTTTAGAAATCCTTACAAGATTCCTCTCACTCTCAAATTCTCTAAAAGTGGCTATATAGAAATCCCTACAATATTCCTCTCACTCTTGAAATTATATAAGGAGTGGCTAACAAGACCTCTAATACAACAATAGAAATAGACTTATTAAAGGCATTTACATATGCATACTATTTTTGTTTAATTACAAATATACATATTTACAATATTTTTCCAGAATGAATATTTTATGATAGCTATCCATGGACAAATATAGGTGGCTTCTTCATAGACTTATTCTTCCATTAGTACTGGAAGGAGTCTCACAACTCCCTGTCTCTAAAAATGCCTCTGACGTTGATGCTAAATCTGACATTGAATTAATGTTGATTCTGATGTTGAACCCAAGAAACCATTGGATCCAATTATAGGTCTTCCTATTAACCTATACAACCTCTCATTTTGAACACCAAGCACTATTTTCATGTCCTGAGTAGCTTCCTTTAAATACACAAGCATATTTCCATCCTATAACACAAATTCACATCCTTCATCTTCGAAAGCTACAACTTAGAGTAGGTTTACTTTCAAATCTGGAACATATAACACATGTTATATTCCCAGAAATCCTCTCGACTTGAGTTGGAATATTACATATCCAAACCCTCTTATTGCTTGTATGGTGTTAGTTTCAAGTCTTACATATCAATCTTTGTCGATCTCCGAGAAAGTAAGGAATACCAATCTAATTCCTTTCATGTGGTGAGATGAGCCATTGTCCATGAAATATACCTCAATTTATTCATACATTACACTATTAAGACCAACCATTAAGAATTATTTTCTCTCAAATCTTTCAGCAAGACTATTAACTTCACTTGGGGTTGCTACCCATCTTCTTGTAAGTGCCTTTACATATTCTCGTTTCTTTTCCAGACATAAGTGTGGATGAAGTGTCCAACACTTTTTTTATCTAATGTCCACTCTTACCACAATAAGAGCATAATTTCTTATTCCCATCTTGGAATCACATTCCCTTCTTATCATTCCCCCTTTTCTCTTGTCTTGGAAAATGACCTTTACTTTTATCTTTCTTCTTGGATGGATTTTCTTGCAAGGATTTTCTTCTCTAAAATTTCACTATACTATGGTTACTAGTTCCATAGGAAGCACATGGATACATAGACCATAAATTCTTGCTAGTTTGACTAGTGGGAAATGTCTCCATTCCCTCTTTAAAATGCACATCTCTTCTTGGAGATGTCTTGCATCTGTTACCTTTCCCTGGGATGGAAGGTAAGACTAACTTCTTATGAAGGACCTCTTCATTTGAAGTTCTCCCTACTTCATCCATCCTTGAGAATTCTCCATCTTGATGGGGAGAAGAAGATTATAATGAATCATCTTTCTTGGTTATACCTTTTGTAGGAGACAACCTCTCTTGTATTAGAGATTTTTCATTCTCCACTTTCCCAGCTTCATGGAATGGTGCCAATATATGGTCCTTAGCCTAAAAATTTCTTTCCAATTCATGAAAAATACCTCTATGGAATTCTTCATAACATATCAATAGATCTTGAAGCTTATGCTTCTCCTCCTCTAGAGATTGTAGTTGCATCCTTAATTCAGAATTCTCCTTTAAAATCTGTCAATTAATGTCTTTTTGGAGCTTTAACTTTATGAGATCTTTACTCATGTTGTTCTCTACAACAAGAGACCTATGATACAAAGTTTGAACACCTTCGAAAATTTGAGTCTCGGACCTCATCACATCAACTTGCAAATACTTGTCAAAAACTGGCTCTGATACCAACCCAATCCAAAAATACTTAGATGGAAAATTATTATTTAAACACATATTTCAACATCTAACTTGATTCAGAATGATTCTTGATCATATTTGACATATTTGCATAACACATGTGAATCTTTTACTTATCCAAAACTTCATGAAATGATGATGATTTTGTAGAATTATGTGAGATGACACAACAGAAAATAGAAGAACTAAATAAGAAAATATGTGATGACGAAGTTCACCTCTCCTAGGCTACATCTCCAAGTCACTTCAATAGTGAGACTGCGCTTCATTAATCTCAAATATAAAAAATTACAATGAAAATGGACTTAAAATCCAAATTTGAATTCACTCTTCTATTATACTGCTCAAACCCATAAATAGAGTTTACTATTGAATTCCTCTCGATATTATGAGAAAAGGGAGTATAAACTCGATCATATTTTGAATTGGCTCAAAATGACCCTCTTTACATGCCAAACGATGCACTATGGCTCTCCTACATGGAAATCTAGACTAAGACTTTCATAGATAGCATATTAGCACAAAAATAACATCATCATCGTGCTCCTCTCGAGAAACTGAGAAAAATGAATATAAACAAGGCTATATTTCGACATGGTGCTCTATGGAACGTAAATCAAGACAAACCCATTATTCTTTCTCTCCTTGGCATGCATATCAATGCACTATAGGTACTCTACATAGAAATATATGCATTATCGTACTCCCCTACTATGTCTCAGGATCCGTTCCCATTAAATAAGACAGGTCAGTCAAAACCGTGGCATGACCTTGGCACAAATTGTTAGGAAATGATGAACACTTCCACACTAAACCTAGCAGAAGAGAGGAAGAAATATTTAAACAAGAAAGTAAATAACAAAACAAACATACAATACACAATGATTTTACCCTGGAAACCCAAACGGGAAAACCAAAATTCCTTGAGCATTATGCTATCTTGTTGTGTTATTCATTCAGAATAAAAGGTTACATGCCTAACCTTGGTCCACACCTAAGAAAAAATCGGCATCATACCTTCTTTCTTTACAAAAGAACAACTTTGTAGTGAATTCAAATTACATCTACATGACCAACAACCTCTAAATTATGATTAGCGATTACCTTTTTTTTTAAATTACAAATGCCTTCTTTATAGGATTTACAGTAGGAAGAACCATAAAGAAAAGGCGCCCAAATACAATTACATTTCCACACAGATCATTGGCTACAAATCCTGTGAATCTCGGGATTATGTTACAGTTGACTACCAAGTTGGATTACTAGTCGGCCTTCATTCGGTCTTCAGTCAGTTTCCATGTGCTCGCCTGCCGACCTCTTTTCTGTTGGCCTATTCGACTTGTTGTCTATATCTTCGAATTCAAATTTAATTGGTACAATCACCTTGACCTTCAAATTTTTTTCAATTCCTTCGACTTCGACTGTGAGTTGATCCACCTCGAATAGACTTTCACTACAAAGAATATAACAACCCAATATTCTCCCACTTGTTTCTTTCTTTGTTGAAACTGGGAGATATTTGAACTATTCTTCACATACTCCAGAAAACAATGCCCATTTTCTCTCCGCACCAAGAGAAATTAACAACACTCACAAACTTGGTTAAAGAGTCTGCTATGTTTTCTAACGTTCCTACTTTCTCCAACAACACCTTGTTGTTTTCCGCCACGTCTCTCACAAAATGGTACTGTACATCAATGTGCTCAGTCTTAGAATGATAAGTTGGGTTATTTGCCATAAATATTGTGCTTTGATTGCACAACTTATCTTCATAGCTCTCTGCTCAAAACTAATTCATGAACATATCCTTTGCAACCATACTGCTTCTTTACTTCCATGAGTGGCTACCATGTATTTAACTTTTGTTTTTGACAAGGCTATCACCGCCTATTGCTTAGTCATCTAGTTGATTTCTCTTCCGAACATCTTGAACACGTATCCACTGGCCGACCTTCAATGATCCATATCTCTAGCCTAGTCGACATCAACAAATCCATGTACATTTACTTCACCATCACCTCTAGTTTTTCCTTGGTACAATATAGCATAATATTTTGTGCCACACACACACTTGAATACTCTCTTGACAATTGTCCAGTGCTTCTTCCCAGGTGTTGAGATGTATCTACTCAACACTCCCACTACATGGGAAATGTCTAGTCGAGTGCAAACCATCGCATACACTAGACTACCAACAACACTTGCATAGGTAACACGTGCCACGTCCTCTATTTCCTCCTGTAACCTTGGACATTTTTCAGCAGTTAGACTTGTTCCCACAGGAATTGACACCTTCATAGGTTTGTAATCCTACATGTTGAAACATTTCAAAATTGTTTCAATATACTTCTTCTGGTTCAACCAGAGCTTTCTAGTTGCTCAATCTCTATTGATATCCATTCCTAGAATGAAGTTCGTTGCACCGATATCTTTCATGTTGAACTTGGAGGATAATTGCTTCTTTACCTTCTTTATTGCGTTCATGTTGTTTCCAATAAGAAACATGTCGTCGACATACAATGCTACATATATGGAATTTCCATCTTCTTCTTTGGAATATATAGATCAACTTTGCTTCTCACAAACCCCAAACTAAGGATGTATGTGCCAAACATTTGGTACCACATCCTTGGTGATTTCTTTAGACCATAAAGGGAGCTTTTCAATTTGTACACCAAATCTTTCTTACCCTTTACTACAAATCCTTTAGGATGTTTCATATAGATTTCTTCTTCTAGGTCCCCATCTAGGAATATTGTCTTTACATCGATATGTTCTATTTCTAGATCAAATGTTGCAGCTAAAGACATTAGTACTCTAATGGAGGTTAATTTTGCAACAGGTATAAAACTCTCATCGAAGTCGACTCATTCGACTTGGGAATATCCTTTCTCTACTAGAAGAGCTTTGAATTTCTCGACTTAACCTATTGTGTTCATATTCTTCTTGAATACCCATTTTCTTTCGACAAGCTTTCTTCCACTAGGTAATTTGACTAAGTCCCACATCTCATTCTTGTGCAAGGATTACATCTCTTCAACCATGGCGTCCTTCCAGAGTTTTCCCTCTGCTGAGTCGACTAACTTCTCGACCGACTTGGGCTCATCTTTGGTGGAAATTAACACAAATGCAGAACGAAAGTTGGGTGGAATATACATTTTGACTGGTTTTCTTACTCATTCTGACCTCCTTACAACTGGGTTCAATTGTTCCACCTCTTCTTCTGATTCATTCGACTCATCTTAATTATCTTCTTTGTTCCTCAGTTCAAACCGCACCTTCTATGGATTATTCTTTGTTGGAACAATTTCTTCAGGCTCATACTTACTTCCAACTTCTATGAAGACCACATCTCAAATATACATTGTTTTCCTTGATGCAGGATCCCAGAGCTTTGTTGGCTTCCCAACTAGCATCTTTTTCTTCATTGTCTTTTTGAAATGCAGAGTTGTCTTTTACTCACTGCCTAGTATGTGTGTTCATTAGACTAAGAGATATTTTGTAAATATATGTTGTTTAAATAATGCTAGTCAGTATTGCTTAATTTTTTCCCTATCGCTTTGATGTGAGGGTGTTTTGCATGACATAATGATTACATTCTCTCCTTAATTTCATGACTACAAAGCATGAAATTAAGGGCTCTTTTCATGAAAATCGTTGGGTAAACCCTTTTGACAGTATATTCATAACCCCTTTCCTTGATCAAAGATTATCATTTTGTCTTCCCTAATATTATGTACAAGAAGAAGGTATTAGGGATATGGTTTGCTTGAAGGTTGAATAACTTAAGTATGATTCATTTTTCCTAGATCCAAACTTCAATTTAAAAAGAAATTGTGTGTGATTGATTAATTAATCCTTTTAATGGTTAATGAGGGTCGAGGTTAGACAAAAACATGTCGAATACAAAGAAAAATTAATTAAAATAGGGTTTTTGTAAAACTATCTCTCTCTAGGATCTCGACATATCACTTGATCATACAAATCATGTATTGCACCATGCTCTTCAATGATGCTCATATGCCTCAGCCCAACCTTTTGAGTGTCTGTGAAATAACTACTTTAACCATGTCATTGTCACTGAATTCAGATCAAGTGTTCGTGGTAGGCCATAAGGATTACATGAGTTACTCTGTTTTGAATCCTCTTGTCCTTTGTGTTTTGGGATGTAATCAAGGTTTCATGTGATGGATGGCTTTAGGATGTCCTAAGCTCCTCCGGTTTTCAATTGTCATCAGGTATGTCAGTCTGACTTTTCCCATTACGTATAGCTTTGGTTTGTTGCGTCTACAATATTCTTACCCTTAAAAAAACCACATGTTCATTTTTTGGTCCACCTTAGTTATTAACCCTTCCAGAGAACTTATGGCCCATGTCGTGAGAATAGAGTCAAATGGGTTGCATGCATTACTAACTTATGATGACATGATTGATATTCTCTCCAAGGTTGGATGGTTAGGTTTTATACATTCATTTAATGGATTTAACATCGAAGTGGCCAGAGCAGTCACAAAAAATTTAGATGGTACCTGTTATCACACAAACTTGTCAAAGTCCTGTGGGGTTGTGGTTTCTACCTAAGTCTGTGTTTTTCCTACTCTCTCTCCTTTCACAGACCAATTCTTAAGTTTTTTCCCCTTTGGCTTTTAAAATTGTTTTCGTTTTCCCCCCTTTGTGTTTAAAGTGCCACGATCTCCATGTTTACCTAGCCCCTATCCAATCGTCCAAGTCTTTGTTTACACAGGCCGCAACCGCGGGCTCAAATCACGACACTCAGAGCAGTCTATTCTAGACTTGAATCAAGCAAGAAGACACGTTTATATTTCTACGACGAAGATCCAATTAGGAAAATTATATCAACGATGCGTGGGCATTCGAAAACCCAAATTTTCTCAAAGAATAACACCGGAGCAAAGGCCCGAGATCAAGGTTGAGAAAAGATTAAATCTGGGCCGTAGATATCAATGGGAGAGATCAACGGTGGAAAAGTATCACGAGAATCGGGAGATCAAAATAATGTTAAATTTAATCATCAAAGATGTCGAAGTCACCTAAGCCCCGAAGTCCCGAAGGCCTAAAATGGATCTGATCCATTGATCAACAAGAGTCGTGTGTCGTCAGATCCCTAGCTTCGGAGAATTTTCCTGGAGCAAATAAATTTTGACTATTGAAAGGCCCGAAGGTCGATCCACGAAGAAAATCTTGGCCGTTTTTTTTAAAGGGAAGACTTGATTCATTAATTTGGGGAAATATTTGAGCCACTGATCATGAAATCCGCATCCAAGATCATGATATAGACGACCACACTCCATTACAGGAACACAACATGCTCGGGCGATAATTTTCTTGAGCGGTCCTGCAATTGAAACCATGGTAAGTCAAGAGTGATACGTGGCAAAGGGAGATGTATTGCGGGCCTAAAGGCTGTCTAAATCCAAACCATCCCCTAAATCACGTGCTCATATAACATCCTATCCAAGAGAAGTGTGTGGCCATCCCCTGAGCATTAAGCTGCGTTACAATCCCAAGATACCATTTGGGATAAGGTGTCGGGTCACAACCCGAGGTCACATTGGAGTAAGGCCAAAGTCATAGGGCGCTCATCCTCTGCTTCGCGTCCAAGGCTCTTAAAGCGGAAAATTTGGCACCATCTCCACACAAGGTCTTATGTATCCCAAAATCGGTGAACGGATAAACTTCAACGACTGCACCTCAAATAGCAGAATCATCCCAGCCATATATCTCGATCATACCAATGGCCTCGTGTTCGTATGTTCATTTAGCATCACATTTAATCGCAACAAGTAGTCTTCCCTTGGTTACCTGGCCCAGTCTCGATCCTGAGGAGGTATCAGTTAATGGACACAGAGCTGGTGGTTTAAACTTCAACTCACTCCATAAATGGAAAGCAGGCTGAGAGCAGTCGTGAATGCACACTTATGATATGAAGCTTCCTTATGGGAAATTTTTCCTGTAAAGCACATAACTATGCATGGCTCGCATCTGACATAATGAGGTCTGCACAACCTGACAGAGTGGGCGTCGACTGAAGGCTTTGAAGGCAGTGGTCTGATCACATTCCTGGTAGTTGCAACAGTTTTGAGTATATATACTCAGTTTTAATATTTTGTAAAGGTCGAATGGTTGAGCTAGGCTCCCTGCTATCGTAATATTTTGATTGAGAACAATTGATTCTCTGTTTATGTATTTGTTTTTGAGACATTTTGATTAATCTAAGTCATCTTTATTACTCCATCTTATTTTCCTCTGATGCTGAGAGAGTTCTTGTTTGATTGATTCACATGGATTGTTGAAACTGTATTATGATAAATGTTTGATTATAGTACTATTATGATTTCTTTCATCTTCCTTGAAATTTAAATCCAAGAGGACCTTGTGTTTAAGTTTTTCCTCCTTAGGCTACTGGAAAATATGATGTTCATAACAGACCTCTACACCTTTCTCACTAAATCTTCCTCCTACTCACCCTTACTCCAACTTACTAACTAAAGTTGATTCAAGACCTCAATAGATGGTGCATGATATTCTAGATTTTTGAGTTAGAATGCTATTATTATTGAGTTTTCTCCATTTGACCACTCAAAACTCAATTACATGTGACATATAAACTGATGGGTACCAGGCTTACCTTCAATGCAATTTGAAGGTGACTTCTAGTGCTAACATTTCTGGCATTGTTTCCGAGGAACAAATTGAAAACTTCTCCTTGGGATAGAACGACAAAGAAGCTTCTGATTCTAAAGGTGCATCAGATATCAGAACCATTGAAGATTGCAACTATGCACATGGTGACTCCATTGTTACAACTTCATTATTTCAACTGACCCATAGAGGATTATTTAAGAGCAGTAAATCTTTCTCAGAAAGTTTTTTTCTGATGTCCTGGATTGAAAATCTCTCTGGGAGATCGATAATGACTAGATCTAGTCTTTGATGGTGAACAAAGACTAGACACTTTCAGGCTACGCATCATTCACCCAGTGACTCCATAATTAAAGAACCCAATGGAGACTCCACTGGTTTAAAATGGACCAGATATTAGCTCAGAGGTTTGCTTTATGTGATTTTTCAAAAATAGTTGGTTTCCCTAACCCACCACCTAGTAGAGATGAATGGGAAAGTAGCCTTCCTAGATTCCTAGGAAAAGGGTGGGAAGCACCAGCTGAGCATTTGTTGGAATTTCATGAATTTATTCATCGAATTCATATCATGCATGAAGATATTCAGATTAATCTTTTCAAGTATTCATTACATGGGATTGCTCATGATTGGTGTCGATCTCTTCCCGTTGCAAGCATCAACTCTTTGACCAGTTTTCATGTAGCTTTCAATTCGTTTTATAAAGATTATTTTCCAGCTGAGTGTCAAGTTTATGAAAACTGTTGTGATGAGTTTTCTTTGTTTTATAAAGACTCTTCATGTCACAAAGATCAGTTTTGTGATGAAGTTGTTATTGTGGAAGAAAGTATTTTCTATGAAGAGCACGAGGTGTTGAATGATATTCATTATGATAGAGATAACATAGAAACGCCTGGCATCATATCAAATGTGTCTGTTGTTTTAAGCGTTCATGAAGATCAACATGTCTCTTCTGAATATCCCAATGTCGAAGAGCAAGTGTATTCTGCAGGAGATTTTTCTCCTGACTATGAAGCTAAGATAGATGAAAAGCTAGAAGCAAAATCTAGGGAAGGTTCCTCTATGTTTTTTCCTAGTTTTTCAGAGTCGAAGGCAGAGTTTGTTTGATGCTCTTATAAAGGAAATGCAGAGGATATTCATGTCCTGGAAAATGTAAGTGAGAAAATATCACCTGGGATTAGCCAACCTGCATTTGTCCTCCACCCACCTGTATACTCTGAGAACATTGAACGACGGGTGAGCAACAATGAAGTACAAGAGGTAATTTCTTACCAGTCAAGCTTTCTTGATCATAAATTTTGCGACCCTGTGAGGTTGTATATGGAACTATGTTTTCCAAAAGCATTGGAGCCTACAAAATTGCTCATATTATCATCATTCGGAGGTACTTCCAGTGTTTCAACACATGTTTTATTTATGCTATCATACTTCCCTTACCTTTTATGGATTATTTGCAGTAAAGAGAAGAATTATATTACCATACAGTCTAGGTGGTTATGGTGGAAGTTTTCTTTCACCTAACGCTTTGTAAAAGTTAGTTAGCCTAGGACTGTACACAAATAAGCTCTTTCTAGATCCCATGTATTTTCTTTTGTTTAGAGTAACTATCGGCCTGTAATCTTGAGCGGGACGTTTTTTGAGCATGACTCCATAACCCAACAACTAAGGCACTGGAACTAGTTGTTCTTGGCATCTTGCAGGGAGCATGCCATCCCCTATGGAGCCAAATGTTATCACACAAACTTGTCAGAGTCCTATGGGTTTTTGTTTTCTACCTAAGTCTGTGTTTTGCCTACTCTCTCTCCTTTCATAGACCAATTCTTAAGTTTTTTCCCCTTTGTCTTGTAAAACCGTTTTTCGTTTTCCCACATCTGTGTTTAAAGTGCCACAATCTCCTTGTTTTCCCAAACCCTATCCATTCATACGAGTATTTGTTTACATAGGCCACAGTCACGGGCTCAAAGAGAGACACCCAGAGCAGTCCATTATGGACTCAAATCAAGCAAGCATACAAGTTTATCTTTCAACGACGGAGATCCAATCAGGAAAATCAAATCGATAGTGCGCGGGCATTCATAAACCCAAAGTTTCTCAAATATTAGCGTCGAAGAAAAGGCCTGAGATCAAGGTCGAGCAAAGATTAAATCTAGGCGTAGATCTCATTGGGAGAGATCAACGATGTAAAATTATCGCAAGAATCGGGAGCTCAAAATAATGTTAAATTTAATCGTCAAAGCTGGCAAAGTGGACGAAGGCCCAAAATGAATTAGAGTCGTTGATCAAAAAGAGCCGTGTGTCTTCATATCCCTAGCTCCAGAGAATTTTATTGGAACAAATAAAGTTTGACTATTGAAAGGCCCGAAGGCCGATCCACGAAGCAAATCTCGATCGTTTTTTTGAAAGGGAAGATATGATTCATTAATTTGGAGTGGGAAGATTTGAGTCGTTGATCATGAAAGCCTCATCCAAGATCATGATATCGACAACCACAATCCATTGCAGTAACGCAACATGCTCGAGCGATAATTTTCTTGAGCGGTCCCGCAATTGAAACCATGGTAAGTCAAAATCGATACATGGTGAAGGATGATGGATTGCAGGCCCAAAAGCTGTCTAAATCCAAAGCACTTTTGAGCGGCCCCGCAATCATATGCTCATATAACATCCTATCCAAGAGCAGTGCGTGGTTTTCCCCTGAGCATTAACCCGTGTCACAACCCCGAGATACCATTTGGGATAAGGCGTTGGGTCATAGCCCAAGGTCACATTGGAGCAAGGACAAAGTCACAGGGTGCTCATCCTCTGCTTCGTGTCCAAGGCTCTTAAAGTGAAAAATTTGGCATCGTCTCCACGCAAGGTCTTATGTATCCCAGAATTGGTGAACAGGTAACAACGACTGCACCTAAAATAGAAGAATCATCCTAGCCACAGATCTTGATCAGACCAATGGCCCTGTGTTCGTATGTTCATTTAGCATCAAATTTAATCGCAACAAGTAGTCATCCCTTGGTTACCTAGCCTGGTCTCGATCCCGAGGAGATATCAGTTAATGGACACAGAGCTAGTGGTTGAAACTTCAACTCACTCCATAAATGGAAAGCAGGCCGAGAGCGGTCGTGAAGGCACACTTATGATCTAAATCTTCCTTATGGGAAATTTTTCTTGTAAAGAACATAACTATGCTTGGCTCGTGTCTGACATAATGAGGTCTTCACAACCTGACAGAGGGGGCGCCGACTGAAGGCTTTGAAGGAAATGATCCGATCACATTCCTGGTAGTTGCAACAGTTTTGAGTATATATAATCAGTTTTAATATTTTGTAAAGGTCGAATGGTTGAGCTAGGCTCCCTGCTATTGTAATATTTTGATTGAGAACAACTAGTTCTCTAGTTATGTATTTGTTTTTGAGAAATTTTGATTAATCTAAGTCAACTTTATTACTCCATATTATTTTCCCCTGATGCTGAGAGATTTCATGTTTGATGGATTCACATGGATTGTTGTAACTGTATTACAATAAATGTTTGATTATAATACTGTTATGATGTCTTTCAGCTTCCTTGAAATTTGAATCCAAGAGGACCTTGTGTTTAAGTTTTTCCTCCTTAGGCTGTTGGAAAATCTGATGTTCATAGCAGACCTCTACACCTTTCTCACCAAATCTTCCTCCTACTCACCCTTACTCCAACTTACTGAATAAAGTTGATTCAAGACCTCAATGGATGGTGCATGCTAGTCCAGATTTCTGAGTTAGAACGCTATTATTATTGAGTTTTCTCCATTTGACCACTCAAAACTCAATTACCCGTGACATATAAACTAATGGGTAATAGGCTTACCTTCAATGCAATCTGAAGGTGAATTCTAGTGCTAACAGTACCAATGTTAAGGTCGGGGATATTTAGTTGCAAGTTGATGAGGAATTTATTTCTCGGACCATGGATCTCCCTCAGTTAGGGGATAAATGGTTCAAAAATATGAAAGTGAAAAATATCTCGTGGTAGTCTCTTTTGGCATCAAAACGTTCAAAATACCACATTAAGTGATCCAAGTGGATATCGGGGGCCACCCACATTTTCCAAATGGCTCAAAACAATTTTCTGGCCATTTTGGCAATTTACTATTTTTAGCAGGTTTTCACTTCCGGGGCCATTTTGAGGGCCTAAATGAATTTTTTTCGAGATCGAGGTTCTC
>ML803693.1:109113-126319 GCA_009831015.1 Picea engelmannii
TAGAAATCGTGTATTACTGTATCTCTGTGTTTATGGTTGCATCTCTGATATATTTCTGTTATATTACTGGATATACACGATATCTCTGTGCATTTATTTATTATATCTCCGCTCTCATTTTGTGCCGAAAATAATCCGGATCATTAAGGGTATGTCAATAGAACTCTTCCATAGAAGGTGGCACAACCTCTTGTCGATAATTAAACAACTTGTTACAAGTGAAGGATGCTACGACCTTGTTTTCTATTACCACATTCGATTAATCATGACCTTTTGAGGGTTTCATTTAAACCTACCCTTGTATCTAAATAGGAGCCTTCAAAAAAGGTCTAAATTTTACCAAAGGCCGAGTCAAAACCCTGAGACAAGTCTATTTCATCATGGTATCATTCGTACCTTAGTGGAATATCACCTTACCAACACAGGGGAAAATTGGGAAAAATTTCAGCAAAGAAATAAATTCTTGCCCTAACATATTGACCCTATCATTGATTTAACTCAAGTCGCTGAGGAACCCAAATCTCCTCAAACTCTGCCTCAGGAGATTCATCTTGAATTCGGACTCCATGAAGATTCCCTTATGTCTCTCGATGGTCAAGTAGACGTAATTCCTATATCACAGGTGACATGAAATAGAAAAGGGTTTCTATCCAACCAGTCGCTAGAAGAAATTCTCAGCAGATTAAAGAACCAAATGTTGGATTATGTTGATCAACAAACACATCCCATGTGTCCAAAGGTTGATATAAAACCCAAGGAACGGGGTAAATAAACCAGAAAGTTTTAGGATATTTATGGAATTGATTTTAAAAATAAAAGGGCAGGTTGTATTTTGTCCAGAATGATTAGAAACAAACACAAGAAAAGGGATAGCCCAATATGAATGATAACAGTGGAGGATGAGGATTCCTCCGAAAACACAAATGAAGTTTGTGAAGAGGAAAGTCACACTCAATATGACTTTTTTTCAAATCTACCTCCCTTTCTTCAAAATTTTGAAGGGTTCTCAAACATTCAAGCTAATTTAAAAGAAAAAAATATTCAAGAGAATCCCTCAGACACAGATAAAAAACAATCAATCCCAAATTTGGAACTTGAGTGTTGTTGTGACTGCCTAGCATGGGCTCAAAGGTATTACACAGATGTCCTATATTTACAAATGCACATCAACTAGATAATAAGACAAAATAGAGAACTGGAAAGGGATAACCAGAAATTAAAGAATGAAACACAACAAAGCATGTCTCGGGCAAGTAAAAAGCCCATAAATTCTAGGGATATTATCATTAAGAAATCCACGAATGTCAATATCACTATTGGATTAGAACTACTGTTATAGCAAGATTTGCCTCACCCTAGGCAAACTTCCACAAAGGGACTTTTTCCATTTCCCTATGCAAACTTGAAGTTCCTTTTTTCAAATCCCAGAGCTAAAAACATGATTTTTCCACATATACATGCCCTGCCTATATTACAACATGTGTATATGTAGGTTACACCACTACGGCCCATGTACATTGGGATTTGTGCCCAAAATTAAAAAAAATGGTGTCGAGTTTCCATGTCATGTCACGAGATCTATGATCCTTGGCCTTCCATATACTCGAAACATTATGACTCGACCCTTTAGTTCTACTTAAAGGATACAAATGGGCCAAATCTGTGTTATGGAAAACAGGATAAGAATTCAACTTCGAGAGCAAAGTTACTTTGGAGAAATTATTTGCTTCACATTGAGTCTGCATCCCTTTGTCCTTTAATTCTGAAAAATATTGTTCAACCCCCAATCTCTTCCCTTATTGATTGAGAACCTCATTGTCTCTCTTATATGAGCTTGCCTTTGGTGGAGGATTGAAGTGGTGGAGGCCCAACTGGAAGGAACTTAGTTTCTTGGTTCTGAACCACGTCGACATGGAATTTTGTAACTCATTCACTTCTGTTGATTACATCTTAATAGAAATACTCTTTTCTTGTCCAATTAATATCTTGCTAATATTTGAATTGTTATTCCATCGACGTGTTTGTTATGAATATTGATGGATTATGTTATTGAATGTGCTAAAATTATATATTATCACCATATGCCTGTGTTTCTTGGTTGTTGAGGACTAGTTGTAGGTATATTGCTTTGGGTCGAGTGCTCAATGGTGGCCTTCATCGAATGCCTGGAGGAGGTAGGCCTTTTATATTGTCTTGATATCATATTTGTTTATATAGCATACTTGAAATTAGAGTTGATTTCTGCAATCATTTTCGTCTGTTGTGGTTTACCCCTAGCCATAGAGAGATTTTCCTCGTAAAAAATGCACACATATTCAGTTTCAAATGCCTAATTTGGGTAATGAGATTTATGGATTCATTTCAGTTGAATTTGTTTTGTTTTGATACTAGTTGGTTTTTATTATGATTGTTTTTAGACTAGCTACAGAATCATAGATTCTATAGCTAGTCTTAATTAAGTTTGATATGATTTCTAAATAAATTTTATTTTTATTTCAAGTCTCTAAATGAACAAAAGGATGCCATCTACACTATCAGGCCGTTAGAAATCGTGGAGTGTTTTGTTAGTTTTAATTTGTAATAGAACCAAGTTCAAAATAGTTGGTGATATTTTTGGTCGTCACAACAAACTTTGTATAAGTTGTTACAAATTTTTTTATTGTAAACTCAGATTAGGATTTGATATTCCAACTTCTCTATTTTTAAAAATATTTACCTCTATCATGCGGATATGAGAGTCAATCCTCATTTTTTTTAAATACTCGTTTGTTTTTTGAGTGAAAAACATGGTGAAAATTTTTGGATAATGGACAAGTCTATATTAGAAGAACGTGTTGTGAAAGATTGCCTCAGGTTTTATTCCTCTGAGAGAATTTTGTTATGTTTTCAATATAAAATATTTCATGGAATGATATGTTTCATTTTTGTTTTTCAATAATATGGTGTTGTTAATCTCAACTTGTGTCTAGTTTATCCATGCACTGATATTGTAGATTTTAACCTTGTACAATATTTACTGCAAACAGATTTTCAGTAAAATAACAAAAAAGATACAATGGAAAATACAAACATTACACAGAGATTTTTCCCCTGGAAACCCAAACCGGGAAAACCAACATATTCTATATTCATTCATAGTGATACATTGTTTAAAATACAATATACATATACGAGCCATCGACAACCAAAACCCTAACCCAATGACTTGGATTAGTCAACAACCCTAATTCCTTAACCGAAAATAGAAAACAATTGGTAAACCCCCCTGTGTGCCCCACGCAATGCAGACACTACTACTCGTCCAAAGAATATAACACATACCCAACATATATCACTGCATTTATATTCACTTAGTTTAATTTTAAATTTTAAGATTTATTGTTCCAATAATTAAATTTATTTATGATGTAAATCAGTTTATCACATATGTTATAGCATATCAAGTTTACTTGTATGATATATTTATACAATGATTAATATTGTCAATGTGATTGTTTTCCTTTGAGCAAAATAATTATAGTTCTTCATAAATAATCATATCTTATTAGTTGTTCTTTCTGTACCTGCATTAAAACCTCAATAACATGTTGGGATTATTTTCTTCAGATGTTTTGTATTTTTCAATTCCACAACTATTTTCCATAGTTTTTAATCAACAGAGAGATTGTTGGAAGATATTTCACACAGGAAGGCACAACCAGTTGACATTTTTCGCTCCAGGCTTAGATAGGTTAGTAATTTTGTTTCTTTAATTTAATTTAATGAATGTGAATCATAATTCTTATCAATTAGTCAAAATGCTTTGTTCATTAGACTTAAAATTATTATCATGATTTACATTCCTATTGATGATTAGGTTAAGTTTTGATTTAGTTGCTAGTTAGTGTATTTAAAATAGAATCAGTATGGTATATTTAGTTTCCTCAAGTTATAATTCTGCCTGAGATTTGGTTCTCTTTTACAATCTTAGTTTTACAAGGTTTCTCGCAAATCTTGTGCCTGTTTATTTTGTATATAAAATGTGTAAACAATAGATGTATATAGTAGGTATTTATTAATGAATAATTAGTTATTTTTCTTTCGTATCTTAGATTAGTTCCCTTTGTCAGCTAACAGAGTCGTTAAACTTGTCAGGGTGAGTTACCCCAAACGACTTAGGTTAACTTAAACGACCTCGGACCAAACTCTCCCTTCCACTTGACGAGTGTTCATATATTCCTGTCAACAAGATTATATCCTTTCATTCCTTCTTTGTATCCAATGAAAATGCACTTGACTGCCTTCGTGTCCAGATTGCTCCTATTTTCCTTGGGAACATGCACAAATGCATCATAGCCAAATACTTTTAGATGTGAAACCAAAGGCTTCTTACCAGACCATACCTCATGTGGAGTCGTGCCGAATAACATCGTCGAAGGAGACACATTGACTAGATATTTTTCAGTGTCGACTACCTCCGCCCATAATTCTTGTGTGAGCCCAACACCACTGAGCATGCTCCTTGCCTTGTACATCAATGTTTTGTTCATTCTCTCAACAACTCCATTTTACTGTAGGGTATATGGTGTGGTATTTTTTCGTGCTATGCCACACTACTTGCAGAACTAATCAAATCCTTTTCCACAGAATTCACCACCATTGTCAATTCTCATCACCTTAATCTTCTTATCTGTTTGATTTTCAACAAGATATTTAAACTCTTTGAATTTCTCAACAACCTTTAATTTCTTCCTCAATAAATATATCCATATCTTCTTGGAAAAATAGTCTATGAAGGAGACATAATACAGGGATCCACCAAGTGAAGGCACTGAAACAGATCCAAACACATCACTATGAACCAACTCTAGAATCCCCTTTTCCCTTGTCACTCCAGATGGGAACCTCACCCAACTTTGTTTTCCATATATACAATGTTCACAAAATTAAACTTCTATTTTACATTTAGGAAAATCTTCGACCATACCTTTGTTATGCATACCTCGAAGTCCTTTTTCTCCAATATGTCCCATCCTCTTATGCCATAGCATGGTCGGATCAACTTTATGATGACTTGTCGAGTCGGTTTGAATTGACTCAGTCCAAGTCGAGTTGAGTCGATTCAAATTTAAGAACAATGATGTTTTTTCATCTAGTCAAGTCGACACTCCCTAATAACTTGTATAGGGTTCCGATCCGAACTCCTTTCATTAAGACCATCACACCTCTTACCATCTTACACAAATCCTTCTGAAATAGAGTCATGTGCACCCCTACATCACTCAATTTGCTGAGAGATGTCGAGTTTCTTTCCAAACCTGAAATGTGTAGCACACTTGTAAGGGTTCTCCTCCTCCCATTCTGTAGTATCAGTTGAACTCTTTCTTGTCTGACAATTTTAGTTATCGATTCGTCCCCTAAGAACACATCTCCTCCTTCATATTTTTCATATTCACATAACCATTCTCTATGTGGTGTCATGTGATAGGATGCTCCTTAGTTGATCAAACAAACATCTTGATCCGACTGTGTACTGTTCCATACTAGGTACACATCGCCTCCCTTTTATAGAGTCATCTTTCTCTCAGTTGATTGCTTCTCATCGGATCATGTACTTACTTACATTTCCTTCGAATTGTAGTCCCTTTTGTAATTCCCATATGTACTACATTTCTAACATCTTGATCTCATCAACTAAAAAATGGGATTTAGATCTACCCTTCGACTTATACTTTCTATCAGAGAGTTTTCCTTTATCTCTGTCAACAGATCAACCTCTCACCACTAATGCATCTTTGGTTGATCCTTCCATGTTCTTATTTATCATTTCCTCTAATAGTAGATGTGAAACCACATCTTTTATCACTAATGTGGTTGTATTATTCCCTATAACCATAATTAATCTATCCCAGGAGTCTGTCAAAGAATATAACATGCTAACAAATTGCTCCTACTAAGTGATTTTAATATCCACATAAGATAATTAGCTTGTAATGGTATTAAACTCATTTAAATGTTCATTCACCAAACTACACTCACTCATCCTCAGAAGATAGAGTTTCTTTATGAGAAACAAATTATTTACTAGTACAAGCTTCCCAACTTGTCCCACAATTTCTTGGCTGAATATTTACCTGAGTCATTCATTAGTATTGAATATGCAAGAAAAATTCAAATCGTACTCCTTTCCCTTTTCTCAAGTTTCTCCCATTCTTCCATTGGAATACCTGTCGGAATGGTACCTAGGAATATTTCTACCCATTATTCTCGATCTACAAGGAGATATTCAATTTTAATCTTCAAAAGCTCAAAATTATGGCCATTGAATTTTTCTATCTCTATTCTCGAGTTTCTCGCCATTATTTAACATAATCTTTAAATATTTATGACGTACGACTCTTATTGAACCTAGGGTTTAGCTCAGATCTAAGGTTTTTAAACCAAGCTCTGATACCACATGTTAAGAAATGAGGAACACTTCCACACTAAACTTAGAAGAAGAGAGGAATACAAATTTAAACAAGAAAGTAAATGACAAAGAAAACACATAGTACACAAAGATTTACCCTGGAAATCCAAATGGGAAAACCAACATATCTTGAGAGTCCTTCTCTATTGTTGTCTTATTCATTCATAATAAAAGGTTACATACCTAGCCTTTCTCCACACCTAGGACGCAATCAACATCATACCTTATTGTTTTACACAAGAATAACCCTATAGCCAATTCAAATTACATATGCATGACCAAGAACCTCTAAATTATGATTAGTGATTAGATTTTTTACAGCATTACAACAGGCCTTCTTTATAGGCTTTACAGTAGGAAAAAAACTAAAGAAAAGGAACCCAAATACGGTTACACATACACACATATCATTGGCTACAAATCTAGTGAATATTGGGATTCTGTTATAGTCAACTACCAAGTTGGATTACCATTCGACCTTCATTTGGTTGCCACGTGCCCGCCTTTTGACCTCTTTGACTTTATATCAATGTCTTTGACATTAAATTTACTCGGTCAAATTACCTCGACCTCTGACTTGTTGTTGATTCCTTCGACTTGAACTTTCAGTCAATCCACCTCAACTACACTTTCACTTCAAATAATATAACAACCCAACACGAACTTGCCATGAACTTATATGTATTAACATTAGAATCTCCATAACAAAGGGTGCTTTTGGCATGGTGGTTAAAACATTGGAATGTTATATGGTGGGCCGCAGGGTCAAACCCCATCGACCACACCATATATTACAGTGTTTTGTTTGAAATTATATGGTAATATAGCTATAATATTAAAAACCCCTCGCGCGAATATATGGTATGGTTACATGGGATTCAAACGAGCCATGACTAGCGATTTATCCCTTGTCCCTTTTCCCACTGGCTAAACCTTCAACCAACTTCAAATATATTTCATTCCATTAGTGTTTAAGTGACACGGTGGTGGTGTAATGGTAAAGAATTGGTCTGTGAGGTGAGAGGTTGGGGGTTTGACTCCAGTCGACCCATGAAATTATTGGTAAAACCAAGCCATATAAGGCCAATGGGAGACTACCAAATGCCAATCTCTCATTGGTCCACCTATTCCATGTGTCAAATGCCAATTATTCCACCTGAAATGTATGGTCACCATGTCGCCTTCTTAGTCAAATGTACAATATGCCATGTGTCACCTTGTGGTGTTGCCACATCAGCATTGTACATACCTATACGAATGTGCCACCTGTCACCCTTTTATTGGTGCCACATGTCACCTCTTATTTCACTTTTTACTTGTTTGACCAAAACATTTGATTTTCCATATCTTTCTCATATGAAACTATGTTTGAGGGATTCATGCACCGTTGAGAATCTCTCACCGAGCTCTATGCAATGAAGTTGTTTTCGAGAACATTTGAGACGGTGAAATTTTGAGAATTTTTGGATTTTCCTGGATCTCTTTGAGTGTTCTGGATCCTCTTGGATTGGGTATTCAATTTCATTTTTTTTAAATTAAAAAATGTATGCATTTCTCCAATCCAATCAAGTAGTTCCTCTAGATTAGGATTCTAGAATAAACAAGTGTGTTTAGCCTTGGTCTTCTTCCCAACTTCAAGTAATTTCTCAAATTTCTCTTTCCTTTGGTAAAAGTGTGGCTTCTTCATCAACTTATGTAGCCTCTTGTTCCCTCTCATCTTCACTTTCTTCATTCAATTTTGTGCATCCTCTCTTCATTATGTAGTCTCCATAGTGTCCTATATTTCTAGAAAAGTACACAACATTTCCACATCATATTCAACATTTACCTTTTCTTTTGCTATTCTTTTTGGTCCTTTTCTAAGAGGAATTCATTTTCGTCATCTCTTTTCCATTTACATTCAAAAAGAAATTCACTGCAAGTATTCTTTTTAGTCACTTTCACTCTACAGTTGAAGTGAAAAACCCTTACACAACCATTCACACACATGAAACAAGGAACAAGTTGATGAAATAATTAACACTATTAAAGGTTTATGAGAAGAAATGAAAGAATCGATAATTGTTCAAAAAGTACTAAGGTCTCTTCCAATGAGAATTGATCCTAATATTTCAGCCCTATAAGAAAGAGAAGATCTTGCTACATTGAGCATGGACGAGTTGCATGGAATACTTACAACTTATGAAATGAGAATAGAGAAGGGCAATCCTTCCAAGAAGGAATCAACTTTCAAAGCATCCAAGAAGACAATAAAGAATAAGAAGAAGTCAAAGTCAAATTGCAATTGTAGCGATGATTCAAATGAAGATGAATAAATAGCCAACTTCATACGGAAGTTGAAGAGAGGAACCGGAAAGTACAAAGGTAAGCTTCCCTTTTAATGTGTTTTAATTGTGGAAAAATTGGTCTAAGTGTCCTTATGCTAAGAATTTAGATAATAATGAAGAATAAGTTCCCAAGAAATAAAAGAAATATCAAAAGGGAAACAAGAAAGAAAATAAAATTAAAGTATTCAAGAAAAGCCTCTACTCAAAAGAAGATGGTACTTCATCTGATGAGGATAGTGATAATGATAGTGACTTAGAAAGAGTGCTCTTTATGGAAATGGAAAATCATAAAGAAACCTTTGAAAGTGATGGAGAAGGAGAATTAGATCTTGAGGCATAACTCATCAGTGCCTTAAGTGAGCTAAAAAGAGAAAAGGAATAAAAACAATTCACTCAAGGAAGAAATGATCAAGCTAAAGGAAAGTTCTCAAAATCCCAACAAAAATTATGAAGAAGTTGCTCGCTTAAGAATCAAGGTAAAGGAAGCAGAAAAGAGAGAAGATATTTTGAAAAATCATCTCAAGGAAATATCTAAGGAATTAAACAAGCTTGAAGCACAATTTAGTCAACAAGAAAGAATACTTGAAGAAGAAATCATCTCCTTGAAAACCCAACTTGAATAAGTAAAGAGAATGAAAGAATTAGTGAATATCCAGATGATGAAGAAAGAATAATATCGTGAGAAACTTGAAGAAGAAGTCATCACATTAAGGTTTGAAGTTAACAATCTCAACAAGAACTTGAAGAGCTCTCAAGTGCTAGAATATATCCTCAGTTGTCAAAGGTCACCCTTCAATAAAGCGAGTCTTGGATACGTTGGTGAGGCCTCATGCAAAGAAGATGCAAATTCCAATCCCAGCAAGAGCATCAAAAAGAGAGGAAGCTCCACACAACTAGTAATGAAAATTGAAGAGAAGTGTTCCAAGTCTCTGGAAAATAAGAATGAAGAGAAGGCTAAGAACTATGCAGACATTCTCAAAGGAAGGAATCATGGTCCACAAGATTCAAATAAGGATGAATGCATAAGAGGTATATTCCAAGAATACCGTATATATCCAAGAATCAAAGAAGCTCCATTCACCATGAAGGAAACAACAAAAGAAAATATCATGATCAGTTAAGTCATCAATTCAGAAGGACTACATCACAAAGAGGATCATTGGCTTCCAAGTATCAAAGTTTATTTCCTGGTTATTGTTTTACTTGTAATAAATTTGGACATAAAGATGTAGATTGCAGATCATATGAAAGAAATGTTAAAGAAATAAATGTTTATGTGCCCCCTTACAATATTGAATGTTACAAATGACACAACTATGGACATATAGCTTGTGATTATAGAAGCATGATGAAGTATTCCTTGAAGGAAAACACTGATATCATATACAAGAAAGTTTGGAGAAGAAAGAAAAAACAAGAAGAACATGTGAATGAAGAACTCTCAGAGATCATACTCACAGGATTTGTATATATGCGAGATCATGATGAATCTATAGGTAAAGAGGAATATGTCATAATTTAGAATGATGATCCTGCAACAAAGTAGGCTTATATATTGTTCTAATTCATCCGTCCTGGAGACTCCCAGTAATGTGAATGTTGAAGAGAGGGAGTCTAAAAAAAAACTATTACAAATTACAGAACTATCTTCCGGGCAGTCTGAAGTATTTGTAGATTTTAGGAAGGCATATTTTGAATGGTATGATGGAAGAAATACATAATGTCTCATGACATATTGGTTGATTAAGGAGAAGGTTTCCTAACAAATCACCATGCATGTATGGATAGGTCAATTGGCAGTTATGAGGAATATCATTGGCATACTTTTGAGGAAGACATTCATGATTATACAGAAGCAGTAATATGTCATGATCATTTGCAGAAAATTTGAAGAAGCTCTCAGAAGAGGGAAGTGACATATGGGTTAACATTGTGTGCATTTGAGTAGCAAATTCATGGACAATTTTGTGACATATGGAAAATGATGAATTAATGAGATATTTGGTAGGTATAGAAGATAATATTTGACATGAACCAGATAAGATACATGACATTGGATGAAATCATGAACTCAATAGGAATTGAAAAAAGACTTGTTGTCATTGTCATCTAGAGGAATGTTCAGAAAATAAGCATATTGACAAGTGGAACTAGCTAGTTACAAGAAGGTGAGCCATGAGAGGCACCACAAGATAGATGGAGAGAAAATGTCAGGGGGATATTGCTAAATGGCTATGTCACTAATATCATCTTAGTGAAGACATGACAAGCTACGAGTATTTGAATTCAAGTGATGAAGTAACTTTGACATGAACGCTTTTAATATACATCAATGTATTACACCAATATATAACAATGGAAAATAAGTCTTGGAAGAGATGAAATGAATCATATAAAAGGAACCCCATTTTCATCTACACGACATTTTTCAAATATTACAGTGAGAGAGAAATTGCCAGGGGGAGTTACCCTTTTCCATTGATGTCAAAGGGGGAGAGAAAGAACAAAATCAAGAGAGAAAGATCAGAAGCATGAAGATAGGGGGGAAAATGATCACAGGTGGAGTATGAGTGTTGCCATCAATTCCAAAGGGGGATGTTGTTGGAAAATTGGTTGTCATTGATTTCAACCCTAGAAGAAGTCTAGAATCCTATAGAAGTGATGGGTGTATTTGAAGAAGTCTCCAAAGTGGTCCCCTTATGGCATAGCTTTAAGCATGGACCTCACAAGAAGAAGCTTTGAAGAAGTCTACAAGAAGCCTTAGAAATATGGTTAATTGGTTAAGTGGTTAAGAATCCCCAAAGGTGTGGTCATGAATCCTGAAGTTGATTAAATAAAAAGAGTATGAAGGACATTGCAAATGCGTGCAAAACATCCTTTGATTGATATTCCTCATCAAGCCATCTCCAACGTTAGCTGGCACGCCACATGGTTCCTCATGGTTGAAGATTTATTCCCTCTTAAATATGAAGCCCTGAAGTATGGTCAAGAAGCCCCAGATCTAAGGTCAATAATTTATAATTTGGCCCTAAAGTAAAGTAAAGTAGAAAAGGTTGTTGCAAACAAGAAGTTACATGTCGGTTACGGGTCAAGTAAAGAAGGTGTTTGGAAGGGTATAAATACACATTAAGAACCTCTTATTTTCATCCTTCAATCTTGTGATCTCTTATCACAATATTGGCAGTGATTTTTAGAGGGAATATGAAGTGAAGAAGGGAGGAATGTCAAGGGAATATGAAGTCGTGTAATGATGTGTTCTAAGGTATGGTTTTTAAAGGAAAAATTACCATTTTTGATATAATTTTTTTTCTAGAATAATTCAGATAGTGAATATTGGAGGATATTTATAATACATATCAAGGTACATTTGGTAGGAATTTCAGCTTCTAGGTAGTTTTAATTTTGGATATACACTCTGTGGAAGATATGGTTTTTGACTAGTCCTATAACTAGTCTCAACCAGGTGTTCAGAGTAAAAGAATAAAAAAATATTCATAGAGGATCCAAATTATGTGAGACCAATTTCATTAGTAAGAATACAGTCCTTAGTATTTTTTTTGTGAGTTTTATAATCATATATCAAATATTGAGCATGTGGCATGTTGTACAAGTTCGCTCTCCAGAATAGGCCAGAATTCAGGAAGGTCTTCCATTTTCGCTATCACTATTTTTCAGGGACGATTCAAGGAGAGAAATGTGGAGGAATTTTATATAATATATGAAATAATATTAGGTAAAATTTCCATACATTTATTCATTACAAGTACAGAGTTATACTTGTTGAAAGTTAGGGTTTGTGACTAATCCAAAAAACTAGTCCCAAATAGTTGTTTGAGATAAAAAAATTATATCTGAAGCTTGGTAGGTCCAAATTGAATTCCACTTGTTGCATCAGAAGGAGAATAAATCTTGATATCTGAGGTCCAATTTTTAGAATCACAAATGAAAAATTGCTCTTTTGGTGAATCTTACAAGTTTGCATATTTGAGGTATAGTTCTGAGCAACTTTGTATGTTGATTTAAGAAGTGATGTTAGGGTTTATATGTGGACCCATGTGGACCTAGGATATTTATGTGGAACCATTATCTAAGTGGACCCGGGTTGATGATTTTGATGCATAATTTGTGGTGGATCTATTTTTGATATGTTTATGTATCAATTATGGTGTATCCAGTTTTGATGATGATGATATATCAATTGTGGTGGATCTAGTTTTCAAAGATGATGATGATGTATCAGTGATGGTGTATCCAGTTTTGATGATGATGGTGTATCATTATAAATGATAGTAATAGTTTCAGGTTGATGATGATGTATTGGTATCAGTCACTGTGACAGTGGCAGTGACAGGTTGAGTCTCCTTTTATATTTCAGGGAGGAAGGAAGGGGCAAGGAAAGGGGATTGGAGCCTCCTTCTAGTTGGCATTAGAGAATAAAGGGAGTCATAGATTCCTTTAGGTTGGAGCCTATAAAAAATGGGGTTGGATCCTCCTTCCAATTGGTGTTGGTAAATCAAGGAGTTGGAGCTTCCTTTAGGTTGGATCCTGTAAACTAGAGGGGTTGGAGCCTCATTCCAATTGGTGTTGGAGAATCTAGAGAGTTGGATCTTCCTTCAGGTTGGATCTTGTAAAATAGGGGGTTGGAACCTCCTTCAAGTTGGTGCTAGAGAATATAGGGAGTTGGATATTCCTTCAAGTTGGAGTTTGTAAATAGCGGGCTGGTTCCTCCTTCCAGTTGGTGCTGGAGAAGTTTGGAAGTTGGTGATTCTTGTGGATGTGACATTCAATATATGTATTAAAAAACATTCTATGGTTTTCTCCCATTTGGGTTTCCACGTAAAAATTGTGTGTATTGTGTATCTATGGTTATATGTTGATGATATATTGAATGCAATCATATGTGATAAAATGTTGATAACTTAATGTTTACATGTTATGCTTGAAAATGGTAAGAAGTACTCAATACTAATTCAGCCCCCCTCGCCCTTCTCAATATTTGTGAATCAAACACTCTTGATGGGTTCTTTTATTTCATTGTTTCCCTCAGGACATACCCCTCTACCTGGGTATTTTCTTTCATTTTTTACATTGGAACACTTAATAGGGTTTGATGAATGTCCTCCCATATTCAAACTTTCCAACTTACATAAAGTCTTGATTTTGTGTGATACTTGAAAGGGATACTGAAGTGAATTATCCATATGGCTTATATCTTAAGTAATAACTTAATTTGCATGATTTAAGGACTATTGTATCTTATTAACATTGGTTTACTTGATTTCATGTTCTATTTTGATTTGGATGCCCCTGACATGGTTCTTTGAAGGATGCCCCATGATTTCACCCAGGACGTTGTGCCTTTATCGTATAATATAGCACATGTGATGCAGAGAAGGGAGTCACCCAATCATTTGAAACATTCACACATGGGATGTCACATCTAAAATACCTTGGAAGATGGACATATGGGATTTATTTTGACAGATTTTTTTATGGTGGCATAGAGATGGGTAGAGAGCCCACACCCTGGGATATACACCCAAGAGGCTATATTTCACTGGATGGAGAATGTTGCATAGAGATATTATTGGATGACACATAGATATTATGCACAACCTTCTCCTCTTTGGATGCCACCCCTTGCACCTTAGACATTAGGCATATAGATGATTATGTCATGCTAGGGTTTGATGAAGATGATGGGGTTTGTTTCCATTTGGACACTGGTGATTATTTTGAGAGGGGATGTAGCATGATTCCACCACATTTTAACCTCAAATGATGACACATGGCCTTGAAAAATCCCTCCTATCCCATTGGGGGCATGGAGTCACCACACGTGTGGCCATTTTTGTATTATTTTTTCACTTTTTTACATTTGTATAGAAAAATATGAGGGGTCAGTCCCACCAAGAGACATGTCTTTTTACCTTGGTTAATTTTGGAGCATTATAGTTTCCTTATAAATAAGGCTAGAAATCCTATTATTTTTCATCATCACTTCCTCACTCATTTGAGTGGAAGATGTTGATTATTTGGGTTGGTTGTCATTGATGTCAACCCTTGAAGAAAGTCCGGTAATGAATTCCAGTAGCACAAAGGTTTGGGTAATGGACCCAAATTTTCTCGATGTATAATGGTATGAGTTTTAATATATTTGAAACTTCACATAACTCCTCATGGTTAGAGAGTTATGGCCATGTGAAGTTGGAGAACCCTCATGAGTCATCTAGAATCCCTAAAAGGTCAAAGTAGTCAAAATGGTTGCAAAGAAGAAATTATTCAAATAATAAAGTGAAGTGATGAGTGCACTATAAGTCAAAGTAGATAAAAAATAAGTTATTTAAATAATAAAGTTAATGGGGAAATTACTAAACGAACAAGTGGTTAGAAGTGGGTTAGCCCTAAAATAAAGAAAGTGGTTTAGGATGGTTAGAAGGTAAATAATAAAGTGAAGTGATGATTGTACTATAAATCAAAGTGGATACAAAATAAATTATTTAAATAATAAATTTAATGGAGAAATTACTAAGTGGACAAGTGGTTAGAAGTGGGTTAGCCCTAAAATAAGGAAAGTGGTTTAAGATGGTTATAAGGTAACCCCTTGAGGAAGCTACATAAAAGTATAAATAAGAGGCAAGGTTCTCTCATTTAATTACACTTGAGCATATTGAATATCTATAAGTGACTGAGGTAACCAAAGGATATATAAGGAAAATTTCAGAGGGAAGGTGAAGTAAAGAAGGCCGAAATTCAAGGGAGGATAAATTAATTTGATGATGTTTTCTAAGGTATGTCATTTATAGGCCATCTCACTCTTAGAAAAACAAGACCGCGGAGAAATAAAATAAAACAAATGCGGAAACAAAAAACACAGAAGATACACAATACAAGAGAGACACAGATTTACGTGGTTCACCCAGTGTGGGCTACGTCCACCAGAGAAATTGCCAGGTCCTTCCTTTATTATTATCCAACAAATGAAGGGATACAACCTACAACAAACCTGTTGTAACTTCCTCTTCTTTCTCTCACAGTCTCCTATCTCAAAATACAATATTCACCATCATACATAGCCGTAATACATTTCCCACATAAAAGAGGGTTGCCTTCTAGGGCAAAAAACCCTAACATAATTTCTACCGTTAGATCTGCAACCCTATAATGAACGGTCCAGATTTAAAATGAAATTACAATATACTTTTACAAGGAAATTTTTCCTTCAGGGGATTCTCCCCTGAAACCCCCAGCCGGGGGGATAGCCCCCCTAGACCCCACAGAGGGGGTACCCCCCCCCCTCTGCACTCCCCCATGTGGAAGAGTGTACATACTTCTGGGGTGTAAATACTTCATGGGGTATAAAAATGGCTGAAAGTAAAATACCTCTGAATCAAGAAGATAATTAGGCTCCACAACCAACAATATCCCACTTGGAGACTGATCTCAACAAATCCATCGTTGTTGTATATGTTGGACTCTGAACCTTCTTGGACCTGGAAAATTTCTCATCTTCATCTTCATTCTTGAAGACCAACTGAAACTGAGCAGGAACTCAGTTTCTCCCTGGTTACTCCCTTTGTTAACATGTCTGCAGGATTCTGGCTAGTGTGTATCTTTTCCAACTTCAAATGTCCATCTTCCAAGGTGGATCATATGAAGTGGTACCTCAATTGTATATTCTTAGTATTCAAATGGAAGGCTGAGTTCTTTGCAATATGAATGGCACTCTCACTATCACAGTACAACCTTCTATTCTCTTGCTTCTTTCCCAATTCCTCCATAAACCTATGTAACCAAATCATCTCTTTACTAGCCTCTATAGCAGCAACATACTCTGCCTCTATTGTTGAAAGTGCAACAACCTTTTGCAATTTTGAAATCCAACTTACTGTTGTTCCACCTATAGTAAACACATACCCTATGGTACCCCTCCTACTATCTTTATCACCTGCCATATCTGAATCAACATATCCTTGTAGAAACGTGTCTGAACCTCCAAAACATAATGCATGAGTAGTAGTACCTCTCAAATACCTGAGAATCCACTTTACTACCTCCCAATGTTCTTTACCTGGACTGTTCATATATATGCTCACAACTCCCACTGCATGTGCAATATCTGGTCTTGTGCAAACCATTGCATACATTAAGCTACCAATTGTTGATGAATAAGGGACCCTGGACATGTATTCTATCTCCTCCTGTGTCTTGGGAGACATTTCCTTAGTTAATTTGAAATGGCTGGCCAAAGGTGTACTAACTAGTTTTTCATTCTACATTCTAAACCTCTCCAACACCTTCTATGTGTACTCACCCTGAGACAATGTCAATTTGCGATTTTTCCTGTCTCTTGTTATTCTCATACCAAGGATTTTCTTTGCAGCACCCAAATCCTTCATCGCAAATGAATTGGCTAATTTCTTCTTGAGCA
>ML803693.1:126369-156745 GCA_009831015.1 Picea engelmannii
ATTGAAGTCATTTTAACAACAGGAGAAAATATTTCATCAAAACCTATACCTTTCTTTTGTGCAAACCCCTTTACAACAAGTCTAGCCTTGTACCTCTTTTCTCCTCCATCTTCTTCCTTCAACTTGTAAACCCATTTATTCTGTAATTCTCTTTTTTCCACAGGCAACTGAACCAAGTCCCAAGTCTGGTTATTTGCCAAGGAATCCATTTCCTCTTTCATGCCTTTCTCCCACTTTTTTTTGTTGTCTACCTGCATTTCCTCTTCATAACATTCTGGTTCACCAGAATCAATCAACAATAAATAATACAATGAAAGAGAGTATCGTTCAGGGGGTATACTTAACTTGGTAGATATTCTAACAACACTTGCAGGTGTTTGAGGTACCTGTTGCTCCTGTTGTTGTATATTTTGATTTTCAAGTTCCTTTGGAATTTCTTTTTCAGTGATCTCATCAAGCACTATGTATTCTTGTTTTTATTCTTCCTGTTTTTTTCCCTGCAACCGATCTTTTTACATGACCTTCTCATTGAATATGACATCTCTACTCCTAATGATTTTGTTATTTTCATAATCCCATAAGCGATAACCAAAATCATTAAGACCGTATCCAATAAAGGTACACTTCTTGGATTTAGACTCAAGCTGTGTTCTATTTTCTTTATCAATATGGACAAATGCTTCACAACCGAAAGTTTTCAAAAAAGAATAGTTTACCTTTTTTCTTGTCCATTCCTCCTCTGGAATTCTACCATCCAAAGAGCTTGAAGGTCCTCTGTTTATTAAGTAAATAGTAGTATCTACAACATCTTCCCAGAAATGTAAGGGCAAACTGGCATGCAATCTCATACTCCTTGCACGCTCCATGATTGTCATGTTCATCCTTTCTGACAAACCATTTTCTTGTGGTGTTCTTGGAACTGTCTTCTCTCTACGAATCCCATGGTATGAACAGTAATCATCAAACTCCTTGCTGCAATATTCACCTCCATTATCTGATCTGAGACACTTCAAACTTTTTCCTGTCCCATTCTCAACTAAAGCTTTCCATTTCTTAAAAGTATAAAAAGCATCAGATATTTGTCGAATGCAATAAATTCAAGTTTTTCTAGTTGCATCATCAATAAAAGTAATATAATAATGAGATCCACCAAAAGATGATACTTGAGATGGTCCCCATACATCTGTATGCACAATCTCTAACCTTTCATTCTTCTTTTCTTTTCGGACCTTGAGAAATCTGACTCTCTTTTGTTTTCCATAAACACAATGCTCACAGAAGTCCAAATCAATTTGTTTAAGATCTGGCAGCAAATTTATTTTGTGAAGTATCTGCATACCCTTCTCACTCATGTATCCAAGCCTATGATGCCACAGTGCTCTATCCACTCTTGTAGAAGCTAAAGAGATAGAAGAGTCAGTATTACCTTCTCTCTTTTCGCTATCACCAATGATCCTTTGATGACCTTCCACGTCTTATCTATAAATATGGATATACAACCTTCACTTTCCAACTACCCTATTGAAATTAGATTTTTCCTTAAATCCGGAACATGTCTTACCTCTTTCAACAACCATTGGTTTCCATTGCGTTGCTTTATTTTTACCTTTCTCATTCCAACAATTTTGCATGGTGCATCATCACCCAAATGAACCTGTCCAAAATCACCTTGAACATAATCTAGAAAATGTTTCATATGGGGTGTGGCATGAAATGAAACCCCTGAATATACTACCCAAGACTCAGAAATATTATCTACAGAAAGAATCAAAGCATCTTGTAACACATTACCTGTTAAATATGCTTCTTGATTTCTCTCATGTTGTCCATCTCTTTGTTTCTTTGGAGCTCTGTAGTCTTTCTTCAGATGTCCTTTCTTCCCACAATTCCAACACTCTATCTTTCCAAGTATGGATTTGGATCTACCCTTCCTAGAATTCCCACGGTTCCTGGAACCCTTTCCTCTATCCTTTTGTCTTCCCCTTTTTTCCATGTTCAACGCATTACCTGATGTCTCATCTATGCTTTTCCGTCACATTTCCTCACTGAGGATAACACCAACAACATCATCAAATTTTAAAGTATTTGAACCAGAGATAGAGTTACTTACAGCTATGACCAAGCCATTCCATCTTTCTGGCAATGAGCACAAGATTAGAATAGCCCTAACCTCATCATCAAAGTCCACTTTTACAGAACTTAGTTGATTAGTAACCATATTAAATTCATTTAAATGATCTACAACAAACCCACCTTCTGACATCTTCATATTAAATAATCTATTCATTAGAACTACCTTATTGGACGCTGAGGGTTTTTCATAAAATTTGGCCAATGCATCCATCAAACCCTTCATTGTCTTTTCTTTGGAAATATTGAAAGCCACCGACGCTGCCAAGCTCAGCCGTATCGTTCCTAAAGCCTTTTTGTCAAGAATCTACCATTCTTCGTCCTTCGTAGCCATCGACTTCTTTTCTATTCTTCCCAATGGTAGGAATAGATCCTTTTGATATAAATAGTCTTCCATCTACATCTTCCATAATTGGTAGTTTTGGCTGTTAAATTTCTCGACCCTAAACTTTCCATCTTTCGAAATTGCTCCCACTCGAACCAGGAACCCTCTTTTCCTGCGAGTTACCTTTCACTTTGATACCAGTTGTTAGAAAAACAGGACCGCGGAGCAATAAAATAAAATAAATGTGGAAACAAAAAACACAGAAGATACACAATACAAGAGAGACACAGATTTACATGGTTCACCCAATGTGGGCTACATCCACCAGAGAAATTTCCAAGTCCTTCCTTTCTTATTATCTAGCAAATGAAGGGATACAACCTACAACAAACCCGTTGTAACTTCCTCTTCTTTCTCTCACAATCTCCTTTCTCAGAATACAATATTCACCATCATACATAGATGCAATACATTTCCCTCATAAAAGAGTGTTTCCTTCTAGGGAAAAAAACCCTAACATAATTTCTACCGTTAGATCTGCGACCTTATAATGAACGATCCAGATTTACAATGAAATTACAATATACTTTTACAAGGAAATTTTTCCTTTGGGGGCCCGCTTGCCCCCGAACCCCCCAGTTGGGAGGATAGCCCCCCCAGACCCCGCAGAGGGGGTACCCCCCCTCTACACTCCCCCGCGTGGAAGAGTGTACATACTTATGGGGTGTAAATACTTCATGGGGTATAAACACGACTGAAAGTAAAAGACCTCTGAATCAGGAAGATAATCAAGCTCCACAACCAACACTCACTATTTTCGCAATAACATTTTTTTCTAGAATGATTCAGATTGTGAAATCTCTATGTCACTGAGGAAACATATTCAAGTAGATGTGATAAAAATTTCATCTTGTGGGTCGTTGTATTTTTGGAATTACACTCCATGGAAAATAGGGTTTGTGGCTAGTCCTGAAACTAGAATAAAACATGTGTTTCGGGTAAAAACATCATAACTTCTTCATAACATATCAAAAGTTAGTAAGAACAAATGTATTGGTTATAGTACAGTTTGTAGTATTTTTTGTACCATTTTCAAATCCATACAACAAATATTCCGTGCGGGGCACGCTCTACAAGTTCTCTCTCTAGAATAAGTCAAAATTCAACAAGGTATGCCATTTTTGCTATAACTCATTTTCTGAGAGTTTCCAAGTAGTGAAACCTGGAGGAATTGCATAAAATACATTGAAGAACATTTTGAACTATTTTCAGATCTTTATTCATTACAGGTACATAGTTATGGATATTTCAAGTTAGGGTTGTTGACTAATCCAAAATTAGTCATGTGAGACTAATGTAAAGTTTGATGAAAATGCTAGTCTTTTTTTGTTAAAGTTAAGAAAGGTTTGCAGGTATGTGATAATATACACCAGGTCTATTATAGGGTTACAAATCAGATTTGGATAATGAAATTGATGAGGTATTTTGGTTGAGGTACAGTTGGGTATATGGTTGAGACAAGTAGTTGATGCGTTGGAACATACATGAGGTGTATAGTTGATGATGTTGGTACATATTGATGAGTCATAGTTTATGTGTATTTGATACATGATTGGTACATAGCTAGTGCATGATTGATGTAGTCAGTTATGGTACAGGTTGAGGTACAGGTTGGTGCATGGTTGATGCACTTGTTTATGGTACATGTTGATTACAGGTTGTTTGGTATAGGTTGGTATAGGTTGTTTGGTGCAAGTTGATTGGTATAGGTTTAGAACATTATATCTCACAATGAAAGTGTGACAGTGGTTCCATCATTCTAATTTTATTTCAAGGCAGTTGGATGGGGCAAGGACTAGTGGTTGTAGCCACATTCTAGTTGTAGCCAGAGAACATAGGGGGTTGTAGCTAGAGAATTAGGGAGCTGGAGCTTCCCTTAGGTTGTATCTTAAGAAAGTAGGGGGTTGGAGCCTCCTTCTAGTTGAAGGTGGAAAACAAAGGAAGTTGGTTCTTCCAATGAATTTAATTCTTAAAGACATATAAGAAAAAAACATTATGTGGTTTTCTCCCGCTTTGAGTTTTCACGTAAAAACATTGGTTTATTGTGTATGTGTATGATTTCTCATTTGCTCATTGTTTATTTACTCTAAAACTATTGGATGATAATGATACATTGATATAACACTTGCATTTTATGGTTAAAAAGGATTGCATTACTTTATTAGTGATTCACCCCCCCTCTTAGTAATCCAACAATTGGTATCAGAGTTGGTTCCTTCAGGAAATAGTTTAACTACTAGAAGGAGATCATGGATTATTCTGAGAATCGAATACCACTATTCAATGGTCAGAATGGTTTAAAGTATGAGATGTGGAGTGGAAGGATAAAAGTATTTTTACAGGCAAAGGGGTATTATATTTGGATATCAATCATTACAGGATATGATAGTTCAAAAAGGGAAAAGACTACAACCAAGAAGGAATTGAAGAAGAATAACAAAATAGCAATGGATTTCATCTAGGAAGGATTACCTAATCCGGTAAGAGAAAAGGTTGGTAAATTTTCATCAGCCAAAGAACTTTGGGATAAGTTACATGATATATATTCTTCACCCATCACAGATTCAGAAAATTCCAAAGAAGATGCAGGTATAGATCAAGAAGAAATTTGTTCACCATGTCAAACAGATTCAGAAGATGAAGAGTACATAATCAATAGATGTATGTTGTTTTTATTTAATTGTGAAAAACATGGACATCTTGAAATTGAATGCCATGAGATAGAGAAACTAATTGAAAAGGAAGACAATTATGAAGAAGAATTGATCAGTTCTTTAGATGAACTAAGAAAAGAAAGAGAACAAAACAAGTCACTCAAGAAGGAATTTATGAAACAAAAGGAAAGTGCTCACATTTTTCAAGAATCTCAATAGGTCATCAAGAACTTAAGAACTCATCTAAAAGGAGCCAAAAAGATTGAAGAAAATCTTAAAGATAAAAAACAGTATTTGGAAGAAAACATAGAAACAAAAAAAGAAGAATAAAAAATGAGAGAGAAGATACTGAAAGATCATCTCAAGGAAATAAACAATGATCTAAACCATCTTGAGTTAGAGTTTGGTCAAGAAGAGAAAGTACTTGAAGAATAAATAATCACATTAAAAATTCAACTTGAAGAAGCGAAGAGAACATAAGAAGTCATGAAGTCTCAGATATTAAAGAAAGAAGAAGAGGTTGAGAAGCTTCAAGAAGCAGTTGTCACATTGAGTAGTAAAATATCCAAGCTCAAAAAGAACGTTGAAGAGACAAAAACATCCATATCAGTTGTAGAGATTGAAGAGAATCACTCTAGGTTGCTAGAAAAGAAGAATGAAGAAAATAGAAAGAGTTATGCAAAAGTACTCAAAGGAAGGAATCATGGTCAACGAGAATCTAAAAAAACTATTGAAGATACATCTTTAAGAATACCATCCATGTTCAAGCCACAAAGAAGCTTCAATCATGATCATGATCAGTCAAGGCATAAATTCAAAAGGACTACACCACAAAGAATATCATTCACTCCTAGGTATGAAAATTTCTTTTATGGTCATTGTTTTTATTGTATTAATTTTGAGCATAAGGTTGTAGATTGCAGGGATTATAAAAGAAATGTTCAAGCAAGAAATGTCTATGTGGCCCCATGTAACATTGAATGTTACAAATGTCATAACTATGGACACATAGCTAGTGATTGTAGAAGCATGATAGATACTTCCATGAAAGAGAACACTGATATCAGATATAAGAAAGTATGGATAAGAAAACATGAAGAACAGGTGAACAAAGACCAGGTCCCAAAGATCGCAAGATTGACAATAAAACAAGATGAAGAAAATTCTATAGAGAAAAAGAAAGATGTTGTTAGGACCCAGAAATGTCCCTTTTCACTATATCTTTTACCCTTTCAACCTTATCATTTCTATGCTAAATGCCTACTTTAATGCTGCCAAGACCCTTTTTCCCAGGGTATGAGTCATTAATCTTGATTTGATATTCTTATTTACTTAACACGTTTGATTGGTAGTATTTCTCATATTTTACCCATAAATGTGCAAATAATGATCAAAATGTGTAGAATAGCCAAGACTTGAAGAAAGATCGTTGTTGTTACACCAATTGTTACAGTTGTGCACTAATCTTGCATGTCGTTACACGACTGCACACCTTTTCTAGAAGTTTCCATACTTGTTTCAACAGACGCCCACTGATCCTGGAAGTTGTTACACCGACTACAACATATGCACACCAATCCTAAAAGTTGTTACACTCGCTACAACAGATGGCCACCGATCCTAAAAGACAAATCTTGAATAATGATCCTATGTTGTTACACGTTTTGGCTCATGTTGATTCTTTCTCCAGATTTGGTGAATATGACAGATCTCTTGTATCTTACAAACAACTTGAGAATCTGGGGTTCTCAAGGCTGTTCTGAGTCCATTTTGAACTAAATGACTCTGTCTTTAAATAGCGGAGCTTTTGTAATCATTGATACATTAGTTTTCTTTTCTTAGGAATGATTAGTCTGCATGAATTGAAGAAAAAGAGGATGTATCCCCAAAAATAATAACCCTACAGGTACCATAGGACGTGGAGGATGGAACCCTGCACTAGGAAGGCCAAGCTTTGTTGATGATATTATATCCAGAGAACATTCTTCTTCATGATCTATCTTTCACCCTTCAAATCCTCCAAGAAGACATATTCCTCAGTCATCAAAATTACCTCATTTTGAGACATCATTTTTATCAGGGGCTGAAACTGAAGATTTGTCACCAACAAATCAACAAGCAACACCGGAGAATATTGAAGATCAAGGAAGTGTACTGCAGAATAGGGAAAATCCAGAAGAAGCGGTTTATCAGATCAATGGATAGATAGTCACTAAAGAGGAGTGCGACGTTGTTCATATTGAGTGGAGAGAAATAGCACATATGGAAAATCAAGGGGACAATGAAGAAGAGTTCCACTGTGAGATTCCACCAAACAACTAAGATCAGGCAAATGATGAAAATACAATCTCTACCCTGGTCTTTCCTATTTTTGATATTCCCACACGAGGGATGGCTCCTATGAAAAACATACCTCTCTCAGCTCTGCCAAATTTTCATGGATTATATATAGAGGATCCAGATGAGTTTCTGTTTGAATTTGATATTCTGTGCAGAAGCTATGACTACACTACCACTGTGCAGAATCTTAAATTGTTTCCATCTACATTGAAGGGTAATGCGTTTAGATAGTTCACGAGCCTTGGAGGAGAGAATATTTCAAAATGGGGACAAATGAGGCATCTTTTCCTGAACAAGTACCAAGACTACTGCCGAACAAGGGAATGAAGAGAGGAATTGTTCAAAATGTCTCAGAAGGAGGACGAGACCCTTGAATATTTTGTGGATCGATTCCAGTATAGTCTACAAAGGTCTTGGCATCTAGATGTGAGTAAGGACATTATGAAAACTATTTTGCTAAAATAATTTAGAGATGATTGTTTAGATATGTTGAATATGTTGGGCAAGGGAGATATATGTAAGGAATCCTATGATGACATTGTAAATCTTTGTAAAATATGCTCTCAAGGATGTACACAGAATAAGTCAGCTACCAGGGATAGCACTTTTTCAAGGGTACATAAATCAGCCAATGGAGGGGAAACCAAAGCAGAAATAGGTAATCTGTTAGAAGATTTCAAAACATAGATGATTAATTATTTTGCTTCACAAATTGATACTCTACAAATTAAACAGAAACAAGAAGAATAAGAAAATGCATTGTCCATTTTCTGTCCAAAGTGCAGAGACAAACATCCAAAAAGGGAGTGCCCATTGAACAGTGTTCAAGTATGTCTTATATGTGAATTGGATCATCCCACTAACAAATGTCCCTCCTTACCAGGTGTAAAAGAATCAATGAAGGTGACTAATGAGGAAGCAGAGGTTTCCTATATAATTACACCAAGGAGACAATGGAAGCCATGAGGTCAAGGTACAAACTCTCAATTCTCTCCTGCAACACTTAATTATTGGAATAATATGAACAATTAGCTTCAATATGGCGAGATGGATGCCCCCCTCCGAATTAGATGCCACCTCCTTATCAGGATCCCAATGCATGGTTATCTATGCCCCAACAATAGAATCACCTTGGGAAATGGAACCCATATTGGAGAAGCCCTAAAAAACAACTTATTTATAAAAAACATCACCAACCGAACCCCGATCAACAACAGTTCCAACCTCAGTACCAACAGTAACAGTTGCAGTTACCTCTCAATGCCCCACAAAACAATCCTCCCTTACGACCTCAGATGACTGTGCAGCCTAACCCTAATCCAAATAATAAGGTCGTTCAGAATATTGATATACACAATGTGTCAGCTCTATCTATTACTCCTATGCCTTGTGATGAGATAAAATTGAGATCAGGGAGAATAGTCGAGCCAATAATTGAAGATGCTCCATCTTCAGAATTAGACAAGGAATCAGGGGAAAAACCATCTTCTGATATAGAATAAATTGACCAACCGATCATAGAATTAGCAGATCCCCCATTCCCTGAAAGACTGGAAATTACCAAAAATGTGGAATTACCATCCTTCAATCTCTTAAGAGAATTGCAGAATTTGCATGTTAACATTCCATTATTGCAAGCGATTAGGGATGTCCCTATTTATGCGAAGACCGTGAGAGACCTCTACATCAAAAGGCCCGGAAAGAAACCTAGGGACCCCCTCACAGTACACGTAATGGGAGAATTGTCTGAACTAATGTTAGGAAAAACTCCACCTATTAAATATGGCGATCCAGGAAACCCTACAGTTACTATCAAGATTGGACAGACATTTATTTCCCATGTGTTAGTTGATTTAGGGGAAGCAATTAACATTATGCCAATAGAGACTACACAATTTTTGCAACTTAGAATGCAAGTCCAACCTACTCCTACTATATTAGAATTAGCTGATCGTTCTACCATCCGACCAGAAGGAGTAATTGATGATCTAGTTATTTTAGTTGACTCATGGGAGTATCGTGCTGATTTTGTCGTATTGCAACCCAAAACCCATTTGGGAGGCCACACTCTAATTCTAGGAAGACCTTGGCTAGCTACAGCCGATGCTTTCATTAGTTGTAGATCTGGTTCAATGACCATTTCTGGTGGTTATGACACCAAGAAACTTACCCTTTATCCTCATGCTACACCCAGTGTGGAACCCATAAATTCTTTATGGATGGACATTGAGGATGAAAGCACTCTGCTTGTGTTAACCATAGGAAAATCCCTGATTTTCAAAGACAAGATAGAGGATGATTTAATCAATTTCTTTATCTGTGACCCCTCTATCATTACACAGAACACACACCACCTATTAAGTAGAATATTTGACCCTATCCCTTGGGAAGGAATGAGCCCATAATTGTTTTCTGAAACTATTGTAAATCAAATTAATTCAGCTGAAACATCAAGCGCTGAAACAACCATTACTGAAACAACTAAATTATTTCCTAAATTTAGTTCTAAGAGCATCATTGTATAAATTGAACCTGGAAAGACCCTGAACATCAATCCTGATTGACCTTCTGCTAAAACTCGTTGTTTGATGAAGTTATCGCTTGACCATAAGGAAACATTTGCCTGGGATTATATGGATATGAAAGGGATTTCCTATAACCTATGCACCCACCATATATACATCAAGGAAGAATGTCGACCCATTTTCCAACCCCAAAGGAGGTGAACCCTAATCTTAAAGAGATCGTTAAGGAAGAACTACATAAACTTCTAAATGTTGGCTTCATATACCCTATATCAGACAATGAGTGGGTTTCACCATTGGTTATCGTACCTAAAAATAATGGTAAGTGGAGAGTGTGTGTGAACTATAGATCCCTGAATAAGGCCACGCAGAAGGATCATTTCCCTTTGCCATTTATCGATTAGGTTCTAGACAACCTATTTGGGAAAAGGTTTTTCTCTTTCCTAGATGGCTTTAGTGGCTATAACCAGATAAAAATTGCTCCACAAGACCAAGATAAGACCACCTTTACTATCCCTTGGGGTACATTTGCCTACAAGGTTATCCCATTTGGCTTGTGTAATGCACCAACCACTTTCCAGAGAGTTGTGATTGGTATTTTCTATGATATGGTGAACGACTGTATGGAAATATTCATGGATGATTTTACACCTTATGGTACTAATTTTGATGAAGCTTTGACTAATCTGGAAAAAGTGCTCAAAAGATGTATACAGTCTCATCTTTATCTAAGTACAAAAAAATGTCATATGATGATGAGTGAAGGTGTGGTGCTTGGACACTTCATTTCTTATGCAGGAATTCAGGTAGACCCGGCCAAAATCTAGGTAATTTTGGACATTCCAACCCCATCAACTCAGAAAGAGGTAAGAAGTTTTTTAGGGTATGCTGGATATTACAGGAGATACATTAAAAAAAATTCCAAACTTGCAACTCCCTTATTTTTCCTATTAACAAAAGATGTTGACTTTCGTTGGAATGACAATTGTGAACTGTCTTTTGCAGATCTGAAACAAAAATCGTCCACAACTCCCATTTTAAGAGGGCCCAATTGGGCTCTTCCTTTTCAAATTTCTTCATATGCCTCAGACACTGCAATTAGTGCAGTACTTGGGAAACAGGAGGATAAGGATCCCTATGCTATCTACTATATCAAAAAAAGCATGGCTCCTACGGAGTTAAATTATACAGTTATTGAAAGAGAATTCTTGGCAGTAGTTTATGCGATCAATAAATTCAGGCATTATATCACTGGTTATCCTACTTTTATTCATACTAATCATACAACAATTAAATATCTGATGAATAAACCTATTACTAATGCAAGAGTAACAAGATGTTTGTTATTACTTCAATAATTTGACATCACTATAGTAGATAGACCAGGGAAATAAAATGTGGTTGTTGATTTTCTCTCAAGACTGCATATAAATGATGATAATTCACCAGTAGATGATTCCTTTCCAGATGAACATTTGTTTGCAGTATCTATTCACTCACCTTGGTATGAAAACATTGCTAATTATTTGGTTGCAGGGAAGGTACCTCCACATCTATCTCCAAGAGAAAGAAGGAATATCATTTAAAAGAGTGCTCGGTATAGTTGGATAGAGGGATACCTTTTCTACACAGGCCTGGATCAGGGAATCAGGAGATGTGTGAGGTATGATGAATTTTATGATAATCTTAAAGCTTGCCATGATGGCCCTTGTGGAGGTCATTTTGCTAATAAAATGACTGGCATAAAATTTTGAGGATGGTCTATTTCTAGCCCATAATATTTCAAGATGTGAAGAAATATGTCCAAGCCCATGACAGTTGTCAATGCATGGGTCAGCCACATCATAGGTATGATGTGCCTCTTCAGCCTCAAGTAGTGTTAGAGCCGTTTGAGAGATGGGCCATGGATTTTATAGGGCCCATTAACCCACCTTCAAATCAGAAATTCTATATATTGGTCTGTACAGATTACATGACCAAGTGGGTAGAGGTAAAAACACTCATCCGAGCCTCAGAAGAAGTTGTCTTATCATTCTTGTTTGAATATATATTTGTTAGGTTTGGAGTTCCCAAAGAATTAGTAACTAATGTGGGACTACCTTTCACATCACATAAGTTTGAAGCCCTCCTCAATAAATATCATGTTTTGCATAGAACAACTTCTCCATACCATCCACAAGGTTATGGTCAGGTAGAAAGTACTAACAAAGTCATAGAAGATATTCTTGCTAATACAGTGAGGGCACATCATAGGGATTGGTCTGACAGATTGCATGAAGATCTATGGGCTTATCGAACTACTTGGAGGAGCACAACTAGTTTTTATCCTTACAAGCTGGTATATGGAAAGAGCCTTGTTTTTCCCATTGAATTCGAAATCAAAACCCTAAGAACTGCATCATCATTCAACCTTGACTTGACTATGGCATAGAAGGCCAGACTGCAGTAGCTCAACGAGCTAGATGAGAAGCGTTTAGATGCTATTCATCAAACCACAGTGATTCAACAACAGAGAACAAAATGGCATGACCGAGTCATTAAGAAGAAATTGTTCAAAAAGGGAGATTGGGCTCTGTTGTATGATTCACACTTTAAATAATTCTAGGGCAATTTGCACACACGATGGTTAGGACCTTATGAGGTGGACATTGTTTTCCCCAACGGGACAGTCAGGTTGATCACTATTGATGGATCCAATATACAGTTGCATGCAAATGGTCATCGCTTGTGCCTGTATCAGTGTCCACTTTCAAGACAAAATTTACATCCATATGTGCAGCCAATATAGGTTATCAATTTTTGAAGGAATAGGAGCTTGCTCCTTCCCCTTCTATTTCTTAGAATTTTTCGCTTTTTCAATAAAACATTGTATATAAATAAACTCTGCGAAATTGAATTTTTATTTTTCAAAATTTTTATGCTTCATTAATAAATTTAGCCTAGAAAGGTATCAGGCAGTTGCTTGTGTACAGATAAATTGAAGAACAACAAGATAGATTGCAGCATAAGAACCAAAGGATTAGTTTCTAGAAGTTGAAAAAATTCCTAAAAACTAAGTGATTCTGTGTTCGGAGAGGTTACATGTTGTTACACCATGTGTCATTACACTGTTTTCAAACCACATGACCATGTCCCATTACACCATTTCCTGAACACATGACCATATGCCAACCACATTATCGACTCTTTTGCCTTGCATGTTGTTACACTCTTTTACAACAAATTGGCCAATTTACATACTGCTACACCTAATTCCACCATCCTGGCCAAAATATATGTTGATACACCTACTGCTATTATCCCTTTTGGCTATTTTCTACGCTGCTTCACCCACCTTCTTTAGCATTTCTGCCATTTCTACATACGACAACATTGTTGTTTTGTCCAAATTTCTGCCATTTTTCAAAAATACTTTATGCTCTCTCTGTTCCAACAAGAGTCACTTCATCATTACTTAACTCCACATCCGCATATTTCCAACTGTTCAACCACAGAAAGGAATCCACTTATGCTCCACTTGTCATATCGTCATTTCTCATGTTCCAGAGCCATCTCTCATTATTACAGCTATTCCATGCGAATCAAATGGTGGTTGGATAGTGCAGCTAATACGACAGATAAGTTATGGCAGTAAGTTATGAGGTTCGCTACTAATCTTACGTGTCTAAGTGATATAGATATGAAAGCACGCTTTGATGCCTACCTGTTGGTTGTCCTAAATTCATTAAACCGCGATCCAATCAGATTAGTTGGGGGGGAACGAAAAATCCACGTTAACCTAACAAAAAAATCCCTTTTTAAATTTCACCTCCACCACCTTTCAACTATGCTTATTTTCGCTACGACACTGTGCTCTTAATAAAAATGCACATTCGAACTTGCTCTGTCTCTAGTTAAGGTGTTGGTTTCTCCTCCTAATTCACTGTGGAATACAAACGCAACATCATGGGAGGAACGCCCGTGAGATATGAACCAAAAAATCTAGACGCATTGTTGCTACACCCGGATGTTTATCAAATATTTCTGCAGGCTAGCTGGATTTCTTATTTTAAGAAGTTGTAGGGGTTTAATGAAGCAGAAGTCTTAGAGTTTAGTCAGAATCTTGCAGACGGCTATTCCATGGTGCATTGAGAGCGGATTCCAGTGACAGAAGAGAGAATAGCCGCTATGACAGGGTTGCCAACCACAGGAGAAAAATGGTTTAACAGGAAAGCACATCTTCCTGACGCACAGAGGAGTTTTCCCATGGGCAATGAGCAAGTACAGATGAAAGTCCGGGGTGCATATGTCATTTCCTTACCAAAGCCATGGGGGAAGGTATCATAATTCTTCAAAAGGTATATTACATGCGAAGGGAGATACCAAGTTGTTTGTTTTTCTGATTTTGTTCTATTGTCACATTTGCGACATTAGAAATTAATAAACATTCCCTATTACCTTTTTCATTGCTTGCATAATATGGCTCACTTTGTCAAGAAATCCAAGCACCCCATGAATTTTCTTTCCAATCACAAGCTCATAGGATTATTGATTCAAAGAGGAATGGGAATCCCTAATGACCCATTACCAGAAGTGCTTGTGCCAACTCCTGTGCCTACTATCATAGCCAACCCCGAACAACCAATTCCTGTGCCTGCTGTTATAGCCGAACCAGAACAGTCAAACCATGTACCCGCGACTACAAAAACAATTAACACCTCGATTGTAACTACCCATAAGTCAAATCTGAAAACCAAACGCAAAATCACAAGCACCTCCCACACCGCTCAGAAATGCCTTGATAGTATTGAACCAGAACAGTTGAACCCTATGCCTTCAGTTGCGATTGAGCCAAAAGTTGACAGCACAATCCCTGGACCAAGTAATGAGCCGCAACCCTCTACTACAACAACATTTGTTCAAGAACTCCCTCTGACCCCTAAAGCTAAGAAAAGGAAAACCCTTCCTTCTATCTCTACACTATCCAGGACAAGAACTAGGTCAGAGAGATCCACTGAAATAACAGATCCAGCTTCCACTATAACTGCAAGTACCTCGACTTCTTCTCCTATGGCACCAACAACAACTCAAAACCCTCTTGTTTTTGTAACAACAATTCCAGCACCTACTATATCTCCCAATGACTCCATTCATAACACCAACTAGACGAGAATCTCAGAGGGGAATCGATAGAAGCAACCCTCCTCATGTTGCAACAATAGTTCATACCCCTACTGTCACTGCTACTGACTCATATCAGAAAAGAAAACATTCACCTACAAGAAAATCTAAGAGAGGAATCAACAGGGTTGTACCAAATGTTACCACAAAGTATCCTGATTTTTCTCATACTCAAACCTTACCAGAATTATAGAGGTATGTATTCCAGGTTTCACCTTGTGTAAGGAATTTCAAGAAACCATTTTATCATTACAAGAGGAATGTACATGAGGTACAACAAAATCATCGGCTCCGCTTGATGATTTTGTTCATCACTCGATGAGTGATGAAGTATAGATTATATCAGACCCCAACATCCCAAATTTCCTCCTTGTTTGATTGTTGAAGAACGCCCTCCTTGTGAGATTGTTGAAGAACACCCTCCTTCTCCTAAAGAAATGAAAAAGATAGACCCTGTTTTTGTCTCTACCTTACCTAGGAGGGTAACTCGGTCAGCGAGGTCTATTAAAGCATCGGTTGGTTGGAAAGATATGGAACATGAAATACCTATTCTTCATCCATTATCCTCCATTGTTAAAGAGACTACCACAAAAGAACCAGTCCCCTCAAATAACATGATTGTTACACAAGAACCAGTTTCCCAAGATGACATTGTTCCATAAGATACAGCCATCCCAAACTTAGTTGTTACACAAGAACTAACTACCTAGAGAAAGACTATTCCACAAGAACTAGTCAGGCCATAATCAACTATTTCAAAGGAACAAGTCATGGGTGCATCTGCCACAACAGAACCAATTACACAAAATAGTGAGGATGTGCCACTTGGTCATCTTTTTGCTCAAATTGAGAAGAAGATCAAGGATACAAAAAATTCTAGGATTACTGAACTATTGAAGGAAAATGATAGCCTCAAAGTAGAGTTGGCTTCCTTAAAGGAAGAATTGCAGGTTTCTCATTAGAAGAATCCAGAGGGGATAACCTTAGACATATTATCACTCACAAAAGTTGTTATGGACCAAAATAGAGAGCTCATGTGCTTTGAATGTGGTAATATTTATTTTCAGACAAGGTATAAAGTAGTGAAAGTACCAGTCATTAGTCAACCTGAAGAACCAATCAATCTCTCAGTCAAGACAAAATATGACCTTACTGTTCCACAAGAACCAGTAAGGCAGAGAAGATCTCAACGGACTAGAGTAGTCATTGGTTCACCAACAGCTCAAACACAAGAACCTCTTTTACACACTTAAAATAATTATGTTCTAGAATAAAAGGAAAGTAGGACAAATTTTTGAGATACCATATATTGGGGGGTACACATAGTTTTCCATATTGATACTTAGCGATTTGTCTTAACAATTTACATGGGAGGGAGTCATCTCCCTAACTCAAATTGAGTGTAAGGTTTGAAAGTGTTTTGCATGAGGACATGCAATGTCTTCAGTTGGGGGGCATGTTAGGACCTAGAAATTTCCCTTTTTCACTATATCTTTTACCCTTTCAACCTTATCATTTCTATGCTAAATGATTACTTTAATGCTGCCAAGACCCTTTTTCCCAAGGTATGATTCATTAATCTTTATTTGATATTCTTATTTACTTAACACGTTTGATTGGTAGTATTTCTCATATTTTACCCATAAATGTGCAACTAATGATCAAAATGTGTAGAACAACCAAGACTTGAAGAAATATCGTTGTTGTTACACCAATTGTTATAGTTGTGCGCTAATATTTCATGTTGTTACACAACTATGCACCTTTTCTGGAAGTTGTCATACATGTTGCAACAGACGCCCACTGATCCTGGAAGTTGTTACACTGACTACAACAAATGCACACCAATCCTAAAAGTTGTTACACTCGCTGCAACAGATGGCCACTGATCCTGAAAGTCGAATCCTGAAGAATGATCCCTTGTTGTTACACATTTTTCTCACATTGATTCTTTCTCCAGATTTGGTGAATATGACATATCTCTTGTATCTTACGAACAACTTGAGAATCTGGGATTCTCAAGGCTGTTCTGATTCCATTTTGAACTAAATGACTATGTCTTTAAATAGTAGAGCTTTTGTAATCATTGATACCAAAATATAGTATCTGAACCATTTTTCGAATCAATAAAGAAGTGCATTGAGTTTCTTTAACCTATTGTAGCCTATTTTCGAGTGGATTTAGTGAGAAGGAAAGGGCCCACCTTCCTCACAGACTCCCCTTTGTTTTGATGTTTTGAGTCTTAGCTTAATTACTTTGATTTTTGTGATTAATCTGTTAAGTATTCTTAGAGTACAATTGTTGTTACAGTTCAGTCCCTTCCTGTCAAATGCGCATCAATGTGTCTCATGAGAATTGAAATTCAAGTGTTGTATACTGCTGGAGAATCGTATTTCTTCACTAGGTAAAACTCTTCTTGCAAGTAAAAGTAATTAGAAGTGTGAATTTCCTTCCTGTGATTAAAGTAGATTTCTTCTTGGCAATTAGCACAGAATTCCCTTCTGCAAGAATAAAATAGAAAATTAGAATAAAAAAGATAATCCAAGATTCTTATACACTCATTAATTTAGATTTCAATTATGCAACAGTAGATTAGAACTCTAGTTGTGTCGACAACTTGTGTTAATGCTCAGTTTTCAAAACTTTGTTTCTTTCAATACTGCAACTTGATTAGAGTTTGCTTTCATCAATCTAGCATAGACTGTGCACAATTATCTTGCAATAAGAAAACTTCCTTGGGTTTGACAATTTATATTGAACACCTTAATTATCTATTTATTTAGACAATTAAAGTAACCAACAAATGTTAGATACAGAAAGGTTTGGAAAATAACTGAAAGAAAAGAAGGACATGTAAAATAAGGAACAGGTTCAAGAGATTGTACTTTCAGGCATTCTAGTGAAATATGAATCCACAGACATAAAGAAATAAGTCATATCTCAGAGAGATGATCAATCTACCAATGAAGATGATGATGAATACACATCCGAGCAGGAATTGTTCTGATCCATCTGGCTTAGAGACTTCCAGGTAACATGAATATTATATAGGGGGAGTCTATGTGATAGCTATGAAATACCAAAGAACCATCCTTTGAGCAGTTTGCAGAGTTTGAGTAGAAAGATCCAGAGCAGTCAGTTAGAAGAAGTGTAGTTTGGTAGTTGTAGTAGTGAAGACTTTATGATAGTATAGTAATAAATGGTTCAACATTATGGACAATTGTGCAATAGAGTCTTGGATAGTATGGACAGAGATGGATTTATAAGAACACTTAGCATGTTTGGACATATATATGACAGTGGATGAGAGAATGGATTCATAGATTGGTTCAGAGAGTGTTTCAAAGATAAAGGAACATTATGAATGTTAATTACACATGAAATGGCTCGAACAATGCTAATGGATTCCAAATTGACAGATATTTTTTGGACACATGTAGTTCATACAATAGTTCACATTCAAAATAGAGTAATGCTCAGAAACAACAATGAAAAAAGTCCCTATGAGCTATGGAAAGGAAGACCAACAAATGTGAAACACTTCAGAATATTTGGAAGAAATTGCTACATCAAAAGAGAAGATGGAAGAATGGGAAAATTTGACTCTCGTGTGGAAAAATGAGTACTAGTTGGTTACTCAAGTACAAGGAAATCATACAAGTGTTACAATTTGATATTGAACAAAGTTGTGGAAAGAATCAATGTAGCAGTTGATGAAACAGGTGGACGAGAATAAAAGGAAGAAGAAAATGAATCAGTGGAACAACTTTACGAAGAAGAAGCAAAAGATGAAGAAGAAGTAGAAGAGGAAGATGAAGAAGATCATAAAGAAGTAGAAGAACAAGTTCAACAAGTGCCTCCAAAGACACCTATCAAACGAGTACAGAGGAATCATCATTTAGATTAGATTATCAGAAAAAAATATGCAAGAGTTGAGACTAGAAGAAGAATATGTTCACCAGAACAAATGCACCTAGCACTACGATTGAACCAAATATTTTTGAAGAGGCTAGCAAGTATGCATTCTGGAATAAGGCCATGGATGAAGAATTGGATCAAATAGAGAAGAATGGCACTTGGGAATTGGTTCCAAGACCAAAGAATAAGAATGTTATTGGCACAAAGTGGGTTTCCAAAAATAAATTCAATGAAGATGGACAGGTTACAAGGAACAAAAATAGATTGGTATGTAAAGGATATGCACAGGTTGAAGGAATCGACTTTGAAGAGACATTTTCCTCAGTTACCAGAATGGAAGCAATCTAATTTATTTTAGCTTATGCATTCTCCAAGAATATTAAATGGTATCAGATGGACGTGAAATCATATTTTCTAAATGGGGAACTTGAAGAAGTCTACGTTGAACAACCAGAAGGATTTTAGTTGTCAGAGAACACAGATTATGTGTGTTAATTGAATAAGGCCTTGTATGGTCTAAAACAGGCTCTTAGAGCATGGTACTCTAGACTGGATAAATATATAGAGTAGGCATGGTTAAGAAAAGGAAGTGCAGACATCAACCTCTACATCAAGGTAACTCAATATAGTATTTTATTAATTGAAGTTTATGTTGATGATATTATTTTTGGAAGTACTGATGACAGGTTAAGCAAAAAATTTGCAAAGGATATGCAAATTGAATTTGAAATATCATTACTTGGAAAACTATCCTTCTTTTTGGGTCTTCAGATATGTCAAAGAAAACAAGGAATTTTATTTCTCAAACTAAGTATATCAGAGAAATGCTAAAGAAGTTTAGAATGAAAGATTGCAGACTAGTTACCACTCTTATGCAAACCAATTGCAATTTGAGCAAAGATGGTGATTCAAAGTATAAATACTAGAGGAAATATAGGTCAATGATTGGTATATTACTATATGTGACAACATCCAGACCAGATGTAATGCAGATAGTTGGACAGGTGGCATGATTTCAAGCAACACCAAAGGAATCACTTTTCTTAGAAGTGAAAAGGATTTTCACATATCTCAAAGGAACAAAAGAGTTTGGATTATGGTATCCAAAAGGAAAGGATATATCACTTATTGCCTCTATAGATGTAGATTGTGCAAGTTTCATTGATGACTGACGAAGTACCAGTGGAGCATCGTTCTACTTGGATATACAGGTTGAGTATGATGAGACCATTCCAATCTATTATGATAATACAAGTGCCATATGTATCTCAAAGAACCCGGTGATTCGCTCCAAAAAGAAGTACATTCCAATAAAGTATCACTTTCTACGGGAACAATTTGCAGAGAAGAACATCATAGTTGAATATGTGGGCACAAAATAACAAGTGGAAGACATCTTTACAAAACTGCTTCCAAGGGAAGCCTTTGAGTATCTTCTCCAGAGACTCGGAGTAATTTCTACTCCAAAATAAATGCTTATCTTATATGTCTTAGATTTACATGAGGAAGCACCATAAAGAGGAAAATTCAGGTTGGGATATCATTTTCAGGAAGAGTTCACTCAGGGGGAGCAGCCCTGGATGGAAAGATACCTTTGTCATTGATGACAAAGGGGGAGAGATATATCAGATGCATAGAAAAATGCTTGGAGAAAGAGCGCATAGGCATGGTTCCAGGGGGAGCAATGGTCATAGGGGGAGAACAAGTGACATGACTTCAGTATTGCATCAAAGTGTTTCCATCAATGCCAAAGGGGGAGATTAATGATTATTTTGGTTGGTTTTCATTGAGGTCAACGCTTGAAGAAAGTCCAGTAGCGAATTCTGGTAGCACAAAGGTTTGGGTAATGGACCCAAGTTTGTTTGATGTATAATGATGTGCGTTTCAATATATTTGAAGGTAATACTATTCTAGATGGATAGTACATGTCATTCCATTTCTAGTGGTATATGGAACATCACATAACTACGCATGGTTAGAGAGTTATGGCCATGTGAAGTTGGAGAACCCTCATGAATCATCTAGAAGCCCCAAAAGGTCAAAGTAGTCAAAGTGGTTGCAAAGAAGACATTATTTAAATAATAAAGTGAAGTGATGAGTGTACTATAAGTCAAATTTGATAAAAAAAAATATTTAAATAATAAAGTTAATGAAGAAATTACTAAGTGGACAAGTGGTTAGAAGTGGGTTAGCCCTAAAATAAGGAAAGTGGTTTAAGATGGTTAGAAGGTAAATAATAAAGGGAAGTGATGAGTGTAATATAATTCAAAGTGGATACAAAAGAAATTATTTAAATAATAAATTTAATGGAGAAATTACTAAGTGGAAAAGTGGTTAGAAGTGGGTTAACCCTAAAATAAGGGAAGTGGTTTAAGATGGTTAGAAGGTAACCCCTTGAGGAAGATACATAAAAGTATAAATATGAGGCAAGGGTCTCTCATTTAATTACACTTGAGAATATTGAATATCTATAAGTGATCGAGGTAACCAAAGGATATCTAAGGCAAATTTTAGAGGGAAGGTGAAGTAAAGAAGGTCGAAATTCAAGGGAGGATAAATTCTTTTGATGATGCTTTCTAAGGTATGTTATTTACAAGTCATCTCACCATTTTCACAATAATGTTTTTTCTAGAATGATTCAGACCACGAAATCTGGAGGCCGTTGAGGAAACATATCCAAGTAGTTGTAGTAATAATTTCATCTTGTGGGTTTTTTTATTTTTGGAGTTACACTCTGTGGAAAATAGGGTTTGTGGCTAGTCCTTAAACTAGTCTAAAACGGGTGTTTCGGGTAAAAACATCATAACTTCTTCATAACAGATCCAAATTCAGTAAGACCAAATGTATTGGTTAGAGTATAGTTGGTATTATTCTATGTACCATTTTCAGATCCATACAACAAATATTATGTGCGGTGCACACTCTAGAAGTTCTCTCTATAGAATAAGCCAAAATTCAATAAGGTATGCCATTTTTGCTACAACTCATTTTCTGAGAGGTTCCAAGTAGTGAAACCTAGAGGAATTGCATAAAAGAAACCGAAGAACATTTTGTAATATTTTCATATCTTTATTCATTTTACATAGTTATGATTATTTCATGTTAGGGTTGTTGACTAATCCAAAATTAGTCATGTGAGACTAAAGTAAAGTTTGATGAAAATGCTAGTCTCTTGCTGTTAAAGTTAAGGAAGGTTTGCAGGTATGTGATAATATACACTAGGTCTATTACAGAGTTACAAATCAGATTTGAATGATGAAATTGATGAGGGATTTTGGTTGAGGTACATGGTTGAGACAAGAAGTTGATGAGTTGGCACATACATGAGGTGTATAGTTGATGATGTTGGTACATATTTATGAGTCATAGTTTATGTGTATTTGATGCATGATTGCTACATATTTGGTGCATCGTTGTTGAAATAGTTGATGGTATAGGTTGAGGTACATGTTGGTGCATGGTTGATGCACTTGTTTATGGTACAGGTTGATTACAGGTTGTTTGGTGTAGGTTGATTAGTACAGGTTTACAACAGTATATCTCACAGTGATAGTGTGAAAGTGGTTCCATCATTCTACTTATATTTCAGGGTCATATGACGGGGCAAGGATAGGTGGTTATATCCACCTTCCAATTGTATCCGAAGAACATAGGGGGTTGTAGCCTCCTTTGATTTGTAGCTAGAGAATTGGGGAGTTGGAGCTTCCCTCAAGTTGTAGCCTGAAAAACTAGGGGGTTGGAGCCTCCTTCTAGTTGTAGCTAGAAAACAAAGGAAGTTGGTGCTTCCAATGAATGTAATTCTTAAATACATATAAGAAAAAACATTTTGTGGTTTTCTCCCGCTTTGGGTTTTCATGTAAAAACACTGGTGTACTGTGTATGTGTATGATTGCTCATTTGTTCATTGTTTATTTACTATGAAACTATTGGATGATAATGCTAAATTGATATAACACTTGAATTTTATGGTTAAAAAGGATTACATTGCTCTATTACTAATTCACCCCCCCTCTCAGTAATCCAACAGGAGAAACTCTAAAAATTTTGGTATTTCTCTCTCTCTTGTCTCTTGATCTCATGTGCTATCTTGGAGGAAGGTCTTTTGTGGATGTTCTTGGTTTCTTGGATGATGTATTTCTACAACTAGGGTTTTTTCTAACCTAGCAACTTGGATAAGTAATTTATGCAATTTCATGTCATTTTCTAATTTTTAAAGTGTTGATTACTATCTTGTTGCATGTTACTTTGTCTTATGGAAACCCTAGGAAGGAGACATAAGTGCTTCTCTCCTTCACAAATTTTACCGTCCAAATTTTGTGAAAGCATTATTTCCTAGGGTTAAGAACCTAAGGCCCAAAATTGTTTGCACCTTATGGTTTTAATCTTAGTCTTTGACCCTTGATCTAGTTGACTTAGAATAAGGAAAACGACACCTAGGACCCAATAGTGTTTGCACTCTAGGAACCATTTTCTTCAAGGGATAGTCCTAAGGCCCAAGAGTGTTTTCACCTTAAGGTTTAGACATCATCCTTCTCATTCATCTAATTCAATCTTCAAGGTTGTGCATGTTTGACTCCATAATCGCTAGAGGAGGACGAAACTAGTCTAAATTTGTTCTTGTGGTGAAAGTAGCATTTAAAATTAATATTCTCTCTCTCTCTCAACTATCCTACTAACTTATCTAACCCTAATCTTAGAAAAAAAAATATTGCTATTGTTACAAAATTTTACTACAACCACTTAAATTTACTTTAATTTGTTGCATACACACTTGGAATAGTAGCTTAAGCCACTCAGAAATTTCATCTAGTAATGGGATAATATTGTACATGTTGAAGGCTTAATTTTCATGCTAATTCACTACATTTCTGAGTAATGTTTCTCACTATTGTTGAAAAATACTAATTGTTGTTGTACAATTGTTTACTACTGTAATTTGCAACAACTAATGCATGTATGGATCATCTAGTGCCTAAGAGATCATTTTTTAGTTTTATAACTTGGTAATTATCTATGTTATACTTGAAAATTGTTTATTTTCTCGTACAAGTGAAAAAATTACCTCATTATCTCCATTTCCTCTCCCATACCTAGACCTAAACATCAGGTGACCAAGAGAGGCGTTGTAGGCTTGACTAATCTTGTTATTTGATCCCTTGAGGTCACCAGGGAAGCCTCCCTTGTGGTGGACCTCCTTCCATCACTAAAACAAGGGAATATTATACTTAGGTGATAGTGATAGACACTTACAATTGTTACACGAGATTGGGATCTTCTGGAGGGCTTTGAAAAAGTACAAATCATGTGATAACACATCCCAAGGAAGCTCAAAAATTATAGCGAACAAGTAGAATGTGGCCCAGAGGGTGAGTAAGGAACATGGGGATGGAAAATCACTGAACCAACAAGCAAAACATGTCCCACGGGGGGAGTACAACCCATGGGGATTCAAAAATGCCCAGCCAAAAAAAAAACATGGCCTTGAGGGGGACTATGACCCATGGATATGGGAAAATTCTTAGCCAACAAGAAAATTTAGCTCAAGGAGTTAGAGGGTGACCTACAAGAGAAAGAAATACACCAACATTTCCAAGGAAACCAATTTAAAAACTCCCCATTTATTTGCAATAGCTTCAGAATGGGAACCATTGATTTCCCATTTCCAAAATCATGCAATGGTGGAGGACAAAGAGTTGTTGGGATATGTGTTTGCAATTAAAACACTACAATATGAAGAAAAAAATCCACGCTACAAAGATTATCGATTTTTCAACTCAATAACTATTAAAAATCCTCGAGGAAACCATTAAAATGCAAATAATAGCTTCAATAGACCGCAAATGCAAGTAAACATAGCAACATACACAACACAAAGGGAAAAATCAATAACATGGAAACATTATTTACCATGGAATCTCGAATGGGAAAACCAACATTTAATTGGTTACATACAAGATCTTTATTATGCATCAATGGGTAGGTTACAAACTCTTTATTTCATCTCTATTGTCCTCAATGAAGTCTAGGCATCATTCCTCTTCATTCTCAGCCAAAGAACCCCTCTTCTTTCTCAAGGAAATAGTAAATAAGAGGATGGCTCAACTAGGGGGATAAATGGAAGGTCAAGAATCCACCAGGCTCACTTCTCGTCCTTCTCTTTCTTTTGTATTTTGTTTTTTGTACATTAGGGAAGAGGTCTTATGAAATTTTTATTTTTTTAATACATGATTTTATTTTATTTTTTACAAAAATATTCGTCCTTGAATTTACATATTTTGTGTTTTCTTTATGATTTAATTAAATTCATGGGTGGACATCGATCGTGATGGCATGGGGCCCTTCATGCCAACAAGCTAGTCTCCTTCATTGTATGTAGCCTCAAAAAAATTTGATGTCGATAATCATATAGATCGTTTCGATAATCATTTGTTATTGTGTGGATCAAATTCAAATAATGGGCTCACCTCTAGGTCCATGTGCATAACAAACTTTTATGAAGTTGAGACCCAATTGAACATGTACAATAGGAAACAAGTTCCTTCTAATATTTTTTAGTACTCTTCACTTGTTGCATGTTGACTTCATTGACTTTAACCACTCTAAAAACATGTACGATGAAGTAATATATTTTGGTTTAACCTTCCAGTTCAAGGAAAAACACAAGAAGTTCCACATGGTCAATGTGTTAAGTAAGGTAAATGTAGCCTCCCCAACTGGAAAAAACCTCAATATTTCCACCCAAATTAGCAGTGATGGGTACCTTATCACCTTGCTTATCTCTTATCACTCTTCAGAATTAAGTTTGAGGATGTCTACAATGTGCTCTACCCAATTATACATAGTTCCATCCTCAACTATATGTCTAATTTCTTCCAACATATTTAACTTTATGTTAGATGCTCGACCAAAGTTGGTTAGGAACGAAGTGACTACATTGTGTGTCCATTTAACTTGATCTTCCTTGATTTGGCTTATCTCCAAACCATTTGGGTTCTTTGCAGTGGTTCTCCTAGTAAAATTCTCAATCTATTCAAGTGTATTGGTCATCTTTGGGATAATTTATCCCATGCTTTTCAAACCCATGATTCATCGGATCAAATTTGGGTTAATTTCTATAGGTTCATCCAACCAGATTTGTCCATTATGGTACTAAATAAAAATGAATGTTGATGTCTCTTATTTCAATCCATCAAATATATCTACTTGTGGGGAACTTAGATATGATCGGATCTTCACCTTTACTAACATGAGGGCTTCATTTCTCCATTTTCTCCTAACTACTGCCCACTTATTGTAAATTTTCTAGTGTTTATCCCAGTTAATTTCATCCACCTTTTTTGGTTGAATCATATCCAGTCTTGGTTCTATTTCCATCATGAGTTTCTTATCATGCCTTTTCATGGTTCTAGGTCCAACTATCTTAGACGTAGATTCTATCAGTACAAGTGGGATTCATCCTCTCATTTTAGTGACATAATTTCATAGTTTTCATAGACACCTATAAATAAGGAATCGATGGAGTCATTATGAAAGACATCCATGTGGTGAGCTACACATCTAGAAATTTAAAAGAACATGAAAAGAATTGTGTTGCTCATGACCTGGAACCTACAACTATAATTCATGCATTGGAAATGTGGCATCATTATTTTATTTTCCAAGATTTGTGTTAATGACATATCATAGTGGGCTAAAGTATTTGCTTGATTTGCCTCATTTGAACGAAAAATAGGCCAAATGGTTATCCCTTATTAGTGAATATGATTTCAAGATAAAACATATAAAATGTAAGGAAAATAGAGTGGCTAATGCGCTCAACCAAAGTATGCTAGTGATCCACTTGAAAACAATCAGTACTTGTGAATCCAATCTGAAGGTTAAGATAAAAGAATAATTACATGCAGATGATTACCTCATCCAAATGAAAGATCATTTGCAAAAAAGACCATTAGAATAGGAATACAATGGTTACCAAATAACAAAGGATGGGTTGTTGACCTATAAAGATAGGTTGTGCATACCTAACTTTGTAGAGTTGAAAAAACTCATTATGGATGAAAGCCACAAGAAACTGTACTCAAGGCTTCTAGGCTACCAAAAGATGACCACAGTAACACAAAATAAATACTATTGGCCTAGAATGAAGAAGGATATTGCAAGATACATTTCCAAATGTATCATATGTTAGAAAGACAAAGATGAACACAAACACCCTACAAGGTTACTACAACCTTACAAATTCCTAAGTTGAAATGAGAAGTCTTATCAGTGGATTTTATTATGGGACTACCAAAGACAATGAGACAACATGATTTAATCTTGGTTTTGGTTGAAAAGTTGAGTAAGTTTCTCACTTTATCCCTATAAAGTCAACCCACAAGGCATTCAAGATTGCAGAAATTTAACATTGCATGGTATGCCTAAAATGATCATATCTGATAAAGATGAAAAAATTACATCTAAGTTTTGGAAAGAATTGTTTGAGGAATTGGGAACTCAATTGAACTTCAGTACTACTTATCATCCCCCAAAAAATGGTTAAAAAAAAAGGATGAACCAGATATTAGAAGACATGCTTTGCATGTACATCATGAATAAACTAAAAAGATGGGAGGACTACTTGCATTTGGTAGAATTTGCATATAACAAGGGTTATCAAGAATCATTGAAGATGAGTCATTTTGAAGCACTCTATAGTAGAAAGTGCAATACTCCAGTCAGGTGGGACAATCTAGTAGAATTTTTTTTCTTGGATCGGATATGTTGAGGGAAATGGAACAAGAAGTCATTAAAATTAAACCAAATCTAAGAGCATCCCAAGATAGGCAACAAAGTTACATAGATAAGAATAGAAAACACACAAAATTTAAGGTGTGAGATCATGTGTATCTCAATTTCAGACCACAAAGGAATTCTTCGAGGTTGTTATCATGTGCTAAGGTGTCACCTTGATATTGTGGAACCTTTGAAATCATAGAAAGAATGGGATCCATAGCATGCAAGCGTGCATTATCTCCTAATGTTAAAATGATTAATGTTTTCCATGTCTCATTGCTTAAAAATTATGTGTGTGACTCTAACCATGTCATTGATTGGGTTGTGATATAGGTGGAACCATAGGGAGGGTTCCAGCAAGAACCCATGTGTATATTATACAAGAGGGAAACATTGCTTCGGAACCAAGCCATCACCCAGGTAAAAGTGAAATGTAATAACTTTAAAAAAATGAAGCAACATGGGAATTGGACGATGCCATGAGAGAGGAATATCCATGTGTATTTTCATCTTAAATAATTGTTGTAAATAGAAGAACATCAAGGACAATGTTATTCCAAGGGGAAGGGGATGTAACATCCCAATTTTGGTTCCTTTGTTAAGTTTTAATTAATTATGTTTAATGTTGTTTTATTGTAGGCATGGATATCTAATTACCATGCCACAGTGCTCTGTACATATTAAACATTATATATATATATATATATATATATATATATATCAGATAATGAAGAAACCAAACAAGTGGTTGAGCACAAGTTCCCATAGGGACCATGATACCACAAGTGGGGAAAAGTAAGGGGGCCTAAAGGGGGTTCTACATGTCAAAAGTCCCAAACCACCTTGCTAAAATTATCTTTGAGAATTACTATTTATTTGTTCCTTCGACTTATCCAAATCCAATCATCAAATGCATGTAAGGAAGTTGTTTAAAAAGTGATATCTCCCTAGTTATGAGGGAATGGGAAAAGTACCCTCATGATGGGAATGGTATTATTGAATTCATGTAAAAGGTGGGTGAAAGAGTCATCCCACTCAATCATGGTAGCATGGGATGAGTACCATCAATTTTGGGAATTATGAGAGTCAAATTATGAATAGAAAAAGAGGGAGAAAATTTGAGTGAGGGGACAGGGTGAGTTTTGGGGGAAAGGAGAGAGAGAGAGTAGAAACATAGTGCATGCAAAGAAAGAGAGCCAGCCATAGTATGTGAGGAATACCATCCAATAAAAAAAGTGTTTACCACCTTGAGAAGAGAAGGGAAAACTAAGAAAACTATTGGAATTACAGGACTACAACTGGGACCTTGTTGGGCATGCACTGAAGAGCACTGGAGGGGGAGGCTTATGAGGGACTCTGTAGTAGAGAAGGAAGTTATCTTATTGTGTTGTGTGGGATAAGAATTCTAGTTTTGAGTTGAGAAGCTACCCAAAAATTTCTTGAGAGTATCAACCTCGCCCTTGTGGTATCACGACCTGGATAGGAGATGGCCTATTGCAAAAATATTGATATGAAATGGAGCCTACGGTTGGGTGGAAAATTTCTCACTGTCAGTGAGTTTGTTTGGACAAAAAATTATAGACATATAAGTCTCTCATTTTTTCTTGGTTTTTTATATCCATGTTTAAATCAATAAATATATATATGTTAAGTACCTATACCAGATCTGCAAATATACTTCAATAATACCAAGCATAAACCATAAACCATTCACCATAACATGAACACAAGAAATAGAGAAAACCCTTGAGGTAGGGTAACACCATATATTAATCCTTATGGAAGGATAAAACTCCTCAAGCAATCCTTGCCTGTACAATCACAATATTCTTCACTGTGTTTCATTACATTGCCTAGACTTCTTTATATATCTCTCTCTATCTCATAGGAACCTTCTAGAGAGTCTTCTCACATTTATTACATCCAACTACCATAGTGGGTATTTATTAATATAGTGGACCTAGTCCACCTTACATTGAATGACCACATTCCCATATATTAAATGACTTCCACTAATAACACATAACTACATTCTCATTGGGTACCTCCCTAGGTACCCCATATTACCTCCCTAGGTATACCACATTTCATCCCCCTTCACATGTTTCTTCCTCGAAACATTAGAAGAAACCATACAATATGACCGGCTAAGTAATGTAGCCAACTGGTACCAAGTACGACCATCCATCCATCCCAATGGAAGTCGAACATGATGTCTATCTTCTACCTTTGCACCCTTATCTTTCTCTGCATCATGTCGCGGTTGCCATGGGATTGTTTCTGTAGCTTGAACTCTTCCCATAGTGTTGGTAGTCTTCCATGCACCTCTTGATTGGTTTCCTGTCGGGTGCCCTGCTGGTGCATAAATGTGTTGATGCATATGCCCTTGCCTTGATGACTTTTGCATCTCTATATGATGTGGATGGTGATATACAAAAACTGTAGGAATTTGTTCTTTTTTCTTCAAATCTGCAACACTTTGTGCCTTT
>ML803693.1:157903-172275 GCA_009831015.1 Picea engelmannii
GTACCTCCCTAGGTACCCCATATTACCTCCCTAGGTATACCACAATATATATATATATATATATATATATATATATATATATATATATATATATATATTGTATTCGATTTGTTGTTTCTCTGTGAAAAGAAATTGGAATAATGGGTTTAATAATGGGATGAAAATTGTTATTTTTGTTTATTTTGTGAGAGCAATTATTTACCTCATCGATTTTCCATCTTTTTAGTCTATGCTAGAACAAATATGCAATTAGATGCTAAGATTTATCAAGTTGTAATCTTGGGGATGTAAGTGATTAATGTGGTACATCCTTTATTTGTTGAAAATTGAATAAGTAACCAACTTGACATTTTTTATTATTATGGGACTTTCATGGTTTCGATAGTTGCATGAATGAACTCCCATAGTCTACGCCATGTGAATTTTAGAGAGTAAACCTCGTTGGGATATAATTTCTTCTATCCATTGCTTATCATAATGAAATAAGTCACCTAGTTGTAGAAATGCCTTGAAAATCCATTATATAGAGTCCCTAGAGAGTGGAACATGAAAACATAATTCCTATAGATTTATGGGATCCATGGTATCTGGTTCCCTTGACTTACTCTTACCAATAAGGTGGGTTGTATATTTCACCTTCTTCATTTCCTGTGGACAACTAGTTCACACCTTACTTTGAACTCCGGCTCAGGAACATTCGAACTGTTCAATAGAGGTACGTAACTTTTTGTAAATTCAAACTTGGTGTAACCCAGTGAATTTCTAGAGCTTGAAGTGGATGAATGGGAAATGACTTAGAATTTACTTTACCAGATCTCTGGTCGTCTCTCATATTTTTTCTTACCATCGGTGTTTTGAATTATTGAATTATTGTCGATGCTCAAATCTTCTCTTAGGTTTCCTTCTATTTGTTTTTATTTGTGTTCTCCAATTCAATTTTATCTAGCTTGTTCAAGTTGGTGTGTGCTTGATCTGGTTAATCTTTTCTGACTATAGTATCTTCTCCTTCAATTGGTGAATTATTTTAAGAGATGGGGTCAGATTGAGTTGGATCCTATGTTGAATTATTTTTCTTTTCATTTTCATATTTGTTGTTCAACTAATTTTCTTAATTGTTTACATACTACTTATATTATATTTATTGTTCAATTAATTTTGTTAATTGTTTACATCTTATATTTGGCTAAAGGATTAGATATGGAATGCTCTATATCCTTTTCTTTATGTCATGTTTCTTACTCATCGGTTCCTTTCTCAATTGGCTCCTATGTTTCTTGATCTACACTAGTCAAAAAATCAATTATTGTTCTAGTCGACTTCTTTATAAAGACCCTTGGTATCTTGTTTGCTTCATTTTACTTGAATTTTCATCCTCTCCAATCTGCTTGGTCAATTTTTCTCTTTGTCTTCTCATCTCTTCATTGAATTGCCTCTCAATTGTTATTTTGTTCTTTAGTGCCGCAATAATTATTTTCTTGGATATTTCCATTGCTTCATGAAAGTCCTTTCCAATTCTCGACTCAATAATGATTTTTCTTCTTAAATACTCTTTGATCATTTCATTCATGCTCCTTCATTCATTCATATAGAGTTTCTCTAATGTCAATGAAAATTTCTTTACAATCTAGAGGACCTTTCTTTTCATTTTGGGCTCTATAAAATTACTTCTTCTAAATATTCAAGGATTTCCTTTCTCCTCTTTTCTATCGAACCTTTTAGGTGATTTATTTTCTATCAATCGAGCTGTGAGGCATTTACTTGAGAAAATGGGATCGTGTCTTTTTATGCTTCATTTTCTTCCTTGATCTCTCCATCATTAAGTGGCATAATAACTTATTGGGTAGTCAACTTTGATGTTGAAGCTACAAGGAACACTATATTTGACTTTCTAAACAATTCTCTGAAATCTAGTCTACCTCTAGCTAACATTGTAAATTTTTATGTTCTCCACCAACACCATGCTTGTACCAATTTTTTTTTAAGCCAAGCCCGGTTCTATATGGGCACTCATGTGAAATGACATTTCGATTAGTTTTTTGATCCTCCATCTATTTATGGGTGGCCTTGATACCTTTCATCCATTTTATAAACATATGTTGGTGTGAGTATTCAACTATGATGCCCTTCCAAATTGATGTGAAACATTGATAATTCCTCAGATGTATCCCTCCATATAAATATATATGAGGAGAGATAACTACTTATTCCTTTGTTGTTTTCTCAACACATCTCTTCATAGTTAATCTTCAATAATCTTGCTAAATGGTCTACCTAATTGTACATGATGCCTTCTTACACATGTCCTCCAATTGATTCTAACATGTGCATGAATATGTCTAATGATCAACATGAATTGCTCAATCAAAGAGCCATGATGAGAGTGCATGCCCATTCCACTTGTCTCCTTTTACTTGACTAATCACCAATCCCTTTGAGTTCTTGTCATTAAGCACACCAATGAATTTTACAATATAATCTTTGGCATTACTTGTTTTAAGGAAACTTTGTCCTTTGTCTAGGAGACCTATTATTCTTATTATGATTTGGGCCTTAATCTCTATTGGTTCATCTAGTCATATTTTTCAGTATGGTATTGAGTCACGATCACATCACTATAAACTTAGATTCTTCTTCCTTAACCTTTCAAACACTGCAAATTAAAGGGTGGCCAAGTAAGTTTTGATTCTTGCTTTGTATAACTAAATGGTTTAATCTCTCCATATTCCTCCAATAATTTTCCATTGTTTATAACTCTTCCAGCTCCTTTCTAGTCAATCTTCTCCACTTTAGCATCCCTAATTTATTGAGAACAACACTCTATCTCTATTAGTTATCTCTTGTCAAATATTTTCTTGGTTCAAAGATCAATTATCCTTGAATTTGTGGTTTCTTTCAGTATTCTAATCACCTCTCTCATTTTGGGTGCCATTTCTGCTGTCTCAACAATATTTCCTTCAATCTCTCCTACGTTTAACTTTTCAATTTGTTCACTATACCTCTTTTCTTGCAAGCGTTTTTCTTCAAGTGTTGATGTAATATCCATTGTGTGATTAGTAGATGTGCCACTATCTTCATTTATTGTAATTTAATTATTCGTACAATTATCAAATCGACAACATGGTTTTTTTAATGTGCATTAACTCATATATTTTTTTTCAACTTTCATTTCTTGCTTATTTCATCAATGTATCTTTGACCAATCTATCAATTCTTTTTTCATTGTCTCTAACGAAAATCTTCCACATTTGTATTTTTGTGTCATGTCAATTCCATTTGTGCATGCCATTGGATCCTTTGGTTGGGATTTTGTCATTAATATGTTGTTGTCAATTTTCATCTATGCATACTACTATTCTTATCATATGGTTATGCACTCTATTATTTTAATGTGTGTGTGTGTGTGTGTGTGTGTGTTTTAAATATCAAGGATGGTACCTCATAAGTATGGCAACACTAAATAATTTCTTTGAAATATTTCCTTAGAATGTCTAACTTATACAACTCCATTGGCTCTTATGATCTCCATTACATAAGGTCAAAGGCAATTTGTTTTAATTTTTCTTGGCTTTCCCTTGAGTTTGTGTCATATAGGAGTGTTACATATTCATTTTCAAATTCATTTTTTTTACAAGCCTATCATGCCATACTTTCTATTGTTGTTTCTAAACCTCCTAATGATGTAATGATACCATTATTTCTTCCTTAGCTTGTATAATAGGTACACTCAATATTCTTTTTCTAGCTTGTATAGTTGGTATAATCAATGTAATGATACCATTATTTCTTCCTCTAAATTGTATAGTGGGTACAAAAATATTCTATTTATTGAGCTAAATCAAATTTTAGTGCTCTAGCATCGTTGTCTACATCAACTTTAAATGTAGTGGCACTATTTTTTCTTTCTTGCCCACATACCATTTTAAATCAAGTCTCACTATATGATTTATTGTATATAATTATATGTACCCAATGAACAACAAGAACCTTATCATACCAAGCTAACCTATCCACATTTTTATTTTTTTAGTCCTTTCATTAAAATTTTATTAAATGATTCGAATACTCCATCCACTTGATGGTGATGAGGGGAACTATTCATATGCTCTATCAAAAATTCCCTTATTAATGTGTCTATATTATTGTTCATAACATGTGTCCCTTGATCACTTATTAAAGTAAGTGTACAATCGAATCTAGTGACTATATTTCATACTACTTAGCAGACGGTTGATGGCTCTTGAGCTTCCAGCTCTGTAGAGATTCCGCCCAACAACCAACAAAAGTAAGGGGTGAAAGAACTATCATATTTATGGATTAAAGAACTATACTATTTAGTAGGTTTAGGTAACTTAATCTAACATATGATAATTCAACTAAATTTCCATGGAACTTCTTCAGTACAATTATTGATTGGATCTACTTTAGCATGTTTTATTAGATACTTGATTCTTGTGATGATGTAATTCGCTCCTTTTCTATTTCCTCTTTTGGGGAATGGCCCTACAAAATCAATGCCCTAAATCTAAAAGGGAAGACTTGGATTTATCAACTATAATGGAATCTCATCTATTGGTATCAGTCTTCCCATCCTCTAACTCTTGTCACATTTGTTTATCTTAGTACTAGAATATTTTCTCAAGATAAGCCATTGAAGTCCTACTTGTAAGATCTTTCTAGTTGTGGTGTCGTATTGTCTGTATGGTAGTTACCACTTGTAGGGCCAAAATGCGCTTCTTCAATTATTTGTTTCCTCTCATGGTTTAATACACATCATCAAGTCCAATGTTGTATAAATTCCAATCAATCAATGTATAAGGAGTAGCTTTCATGGTTAAAACTTTTCTCTTTTTATCTAACACCTCTTGAGGAGATTTTCCTTCTTGTAAGAAATGTACAATCACTACTAATTCTCTAGGAGCATCTTTGATTTTGAACAAGTGTGAAAGCATGGTCTCCTACATTATTAAACACTTCATCCACATGGATAGCAAGTGATTATCATTCTTTAAATATTAATGGGGAGAAGGAAGTCTACTCCATCTTTCTAAGTGTTGGTGTATTTAATTGTCTTATTAAAACATTCAATACATTTAATTATCAATCCAAGGAATGTATGGAACTTGTGAACTATCATGCACAGTATATGCAGGAACAACGATTATTTCTATGTGTTGTATTCATAGTATAAATGATTATATTTGTGGTTAGAGTATAGACAATTCTAAAGCTCTGGTAAGGATCTACAGAAATCCACACTTGCAGGAATTGAAAGCACACTTTCACAGAAAAGTAAATATCACACTTGCGGAAAAGTAAATGTCACAGATTTAGAAAAGGGAAAAACACTTGCAGGAAAGAAAATTTCACACTTGCATGAAAGGAAACTACACTTACTTGAAAATAAATACACAATTTGCATATGTATCGGGAGTATGACTCAATTGTTTTCCAAAGAAACCCCAGCTATATGCAGTAAAACCAATTGCAAAATTGAAACTCTAAATTACTCTTGCAGAAATTGAAATTCACACCACACTTGCTTGAAAATAAATCACACATGCTAAAAGGAAATTAAGTAACTAGTTGTTGGAAAAGAAATTAACTAAGTCCTAAAAAACAGAGCCTAGTCCTTGCCAAGATGATCCATGTCATTACCCATACCAACAAATATAGTCACTGCATTAAGCACAAATAATTAATGGCATAAAATAATGCAACCCAACCTAAAATGCATTTATTAGAAACAAATGAATAAATGAAATCTGACATGAATACATGATTGCATAAATAAATACAACCTCGCATGAGTAATCTAATTACATGAACAAATTGAAACAAGAAACTAGTTATAGAATTAAATAAAATAAATCCTATGTGAATTCATAATAAAATTAAACGACAAGAAATCAAATAAACCATCTAAGCTACACACCACCCTATTCTATATCAACATAAATTAATCAAATTAATTAATCCAATCAAAAGAAATAAATCTATTACAAATATGCAAAGGAAATAAATCAAATTAATTAATTAAATCGCACACTACAAAAATTATAAAACTACAATTAAAACAAAAACTCACTAAATTATTCCATTGTCATTCAGACATTTCTATAAGAGTCCTCCCCGAACAATGGAGATAGGGCTCTCTTTTATACATAAATTAAATGGAAACTAGAAATAACAAATATCTCAATAAACTCACTTATTGATTTAAAAACTCCATAGTGGTTACAACAATTTCCTATATAATGAATGGTTTCTATGACCCTTGCTAACAATTAGCAATTAATAAATAACTTCCAAGATCTTTTCCCCAAGAATTCCAAGATTCTTGGTTAACCACTTAAACTAATCTTATTAACGATTCCAATATTCTTTTCATATCCAAAATGGTTGTTGATAGTCCAAATCCATGGTAGGTCTTTGTAAATGTGTTGAACCTGCACAAAATAGATCTAGCTGGGAATTGACATACATAGTTGCAGAGAAAATAGAAGAAAAGAGAAGCAGGAGAGAAAGAATGGAAGAATTCTCATTAACCAAATGAATGAATGATAATTTATACATGATATACTCTATATAACTCAATCAATGTGAACTGGAGCAGAAGCCAATGCACCATAGTGATGGTCTAGAGTGATATGGACACACACCAGTAGTTACGGGAGTAAACTGCCACCTAGTCTAGTCTCTCAGGTAGTTATGGGAGTGAACTGCACCTAGCTGAGTTAACTAGTGTATCAGTCTTTAGTTAACTGACTGAAACAGAGTGAAGTGAGGAGGAGATCAGGGAATCATGGGTAATGCGCTAGTCTGGTGATGATCCCAAGGAAAATGTGCATTGGCTAGTGATGATCCCAATGTTGCATGATGATAATCCCAATGTAGCATCTAGACTCCACTCAAATGATCAAACTGAAGTGAAAACTAAAGAAAATATTCTCCTTAGAGGAATATTATTCTTAACATATAGGAGAGTGAATAATGACTAATAAACAAGGAAAAACCTTAGGATAAATAAATCCTAGGTGTGTGTGAAGTAACTCCAACACCCCCCTGAACATCACTATGGTGAAAATAAAGAATGGGTCCTGGAAACGAGGCCATGTTAGGTACCCAAATAAAAAAGATACATTGAAATAAAGTGAGGAAAGAGGGAAAACCTCATGGGAAAAAATCCCCCTCAAAGTAAATTGTATGTAAAAAAATAGAACTGGCAGTTGCTAGGAAATTGTGTCCTTCACTCCAATATGACTGCACAGAGAATGGAACTTATGCTCAATGAAGGTATTGGTGAAGATGTCTGTATTTTGTTCTATTGAAGGAAATAACTGTAGGTCGATGATCCCCCCATGTACTAAGTCACGGATGTAGTGCATGTGGATCTTGATGTGCTTCGTCTGCTGCCTCTAAAATGGATCTCTACAAAACTTCAGAGTGCTCTAGTTGTCACACCATATGACAATTGGCTGATGAAATTGAATGCCCAACTTAGTGAGAAAATGTTGTAGCTGCATAGCCTGAATGGTTATGTTAACTACCCATTTGTACTCTACCTCGATTGAGGATAGAGAAATAGCATTCTGCTTTTTGCTCGACCAATAGATAGGACCAGAACCAAGACTGAGTGAGTAACCAGATGTGGACTTGTGATCAATGCTATCCCCAGCCCAATCAGAATCAGTGAACCCAATGAGATCCAATGTAGAGTTTGCTGCATAATGAATCCCAAAAGTGATGGTGCCCTATACGTATCGAATGATGTGCTTTGCAACCTTCCAATGTAGCTCATGTGGCTCCTGCATGAACCTGGAAATTGTGCTAACTCCAAAAGAGAGGTCTGGTCTGGAGTATCTGAGATACAAAAATCTCCCCACTAGCTATCTGTACAGTGTGTTATCAACCAATGGAGTGTCCCCGGCATCCTCAAGTTTGACTCCTGAAAGGAAAGGAGTCGGAGCAGACTTGCAGTTTGTCATGTGAAATCTCTCAAGGAGATCTCATGCATACTTGGCCTGAGATAGTTTGATGCCTGATGCATTCTGATTGATCTCGAGTCCAAGGAAGAAGTGTAGCAGACCCATTTCTGTCATCAAGAACCTGTCATGCATGATTCTCTTGACTGCAACAATTGTTGAATTCGAGCAACCAGTGATCAACAAATCATCGACATACATAACTAGGAGTAAAAGTGAGTCAGTTGTCCTAAGCATGTAAACATTCAGGTATGAATTAAAATGTACAAAGTTCTGTGACAACAGGTAGGATTCCATCTTGGCATACCATGCCCTCGGAGCCTTCTTAAGGCCATAAAGAGACTTCTTCAGTCAACAAACCAAAGATGAATCCTGCATAAATCCCTGGGGTTGATCCATATAGATCTCCTCAGAGAGATCGTCATGAAGAAATGAATTCTTCATGTCCATCTGATGGACTTCCGACAAGTTTCCTTCCAAAAGGAAGGGGAAACAGATCCCAAGTCTAGTTCTCAAGGAGGGATTTTTACTCCTCCTGCATGGCGGATTCCCAAAAGGGATTTCCAACAGACTCTCCATAAGACTATGGATCTGAAGACTAAACCAAGAAAATATGCATGGGTGGCAATGGTTTAGTGGCAGTGAGTGCAAGAGGAGGATCCTTGAAATCAGATCGAGTCCTCCTAGTAATAGCTAGATCCCCAACATTATCCCCTGCATCCTGAAGAGTAGTTTGAGCCCACTTGGGCCTCAACTTTGGCTCTACATCTGCATCTGCATGCACTAACTCTGCATCTGACTATACTGACTTTGTATTTGGATCATCTAAATCCTCTGAATCAGAACTCTCATCTAAATAATATTCGACATGATCATTTTCATCATCTCTGACAGGTGGAAAAACAAAGATGCCTACATGCGGCTTATGAGGTACATGCGAGACACTTTCCTCAAATTGGACACTTCGCTCAATGATGATTCGGTCCAAGGAAAGATCAATAAGTATGTATCCCTTCACACCGTTGGGGTATCCAACAAAGATACACTATGTGCTCTGTGGATAAAGTGCCTTCCTCTTTTTAGAGGGAATTTGGGCCCATGCACTTGAACAAAAAATATGAAAGTGGGTCACTTCCTATTTGAGGCCGCTCCAAGCCTCATAGGGGGTCTTATCCTTGACAGATCTATGGGGATATATGTTTTGGATGTAGGTTGCACAATTAAGTGCTTTGGCCCATAATCTCTGTGGAAGTGACTTTTCATGTAACATGCAAGGTGTCATGTCTTTTAGAGATCTGTTTTTCCGCTCAGCCACTCCGTTTTGTTGTGGAGTATAGGGAATTGTGTGTTGCAACTGAATCCCTGCTTCATGAAAAACATTCTAGAACTCATGGTTGACATACTTTCCCTCGTTATTAGTTCGAAGGACTTTAATTTTCTTTCCTGACTGCGTCTTAACCAGGGCTTTAAAATATTTGAGGTGTTGAAAGACCTCTGATTTTTTCCTGAGAAAGAAAATCCATGTGAAGCGTGAGAAATCATCAACAAAAATGAGCATGTACATTTCTTTATTGATTGATGGATTTGGAAAAGGGCCCATGAGGTCACTATTGATTAGATCTAAAGGAGAGGAAGCTCTCTGAGTCTTTCCTTTGTCAAATTTCTCTTGAGGGTGTTTTCCAAGAACACATCCCTCACAGATTGTGTTGGCCCTCGACCAAGTTTTGGAGAACCTTGGTCCTGTTTGACCACTTTTTGGGACTTCGATAGGCTGGTTGAAGATGAATCGTTAGGCGAAGTGGAGATCGCAGGATCTCGCCCCTTTTTATGGGATTTTTGGGTTTAGGGTTTTATGTATCGGGATGGGATGTCGGCCCATGGGTCTTACCCATGTTTAGGCCCTTTTGTAATGTATAAATAGACATCTAGGTGATGTAAGAAGTACAAGAGCACTAGATTACTAGATCTAGTATATCTAAGGTGTTATGCTAAGTGCAAGTGATTCGTAGTGCTTTGTGCACAGAATGAGTAAGGATTTATGCTTGGATCTAACTCAGGGAAGGAGGATCTGGAATGGTGCACACAGATCTTCTGTCCTATGCGGATTAGTTTTTGTGGCTATGTGCATGTAAGAAGATTGAAAGAAGATAATAAAGAAGACAAAGAGTTGATAGACGTAGCCCCATGCTGGGGGTGAACCACGTATATCCCGTGTTATGATTCTTTGTGCTATGTTATTCATGTGTTTATGTATTTGTTTGCTTAGTATTAATGTTTAAATTCTTAGTGATATGAATGAATGCTAGATCATAACTATTTCTATGTGTTAAGTGCTTGGATGTGTTAGATCTTGTCGAATATTGCGTTGTTCTGTAATTAGGGTTTTACCTGCAATGTGAATAGAGGGTTAAATACTAATGAATGTTAACTGCTAAGTGCTCTGTTAAGTATTGTGATCACAGATCTATGTCCTAGCTAGGTTGTAGACACTTGAGTCCTACAACCCCCCTGCCTCTACCTCGGGTGAGACTTCATCTGCTTCGGAGGTGTTGCCGAAAGGGACGGTAGTTAGGTTTTTTTTGGTGCACTTTTGAAGTGTTGAATCACAGGTCTGCCCTTGTGCCAAGAAATGGTTCTGTTGTCGAGACCTGAAACTGTGTTTGTTGGGAACTGAGGAAATGAGAAAGCTCTGTGCGTAGATCTTTTGTTATAGTGCGCAGTATTCTACTTGACTTGGGAAGATCTGTTCTAAGAAGAGAAGTCTGATCTGAAGAAAAGAGGTAATATCTTAAATCTTTGTGCTCTGGAAAAGGTAAGCTAAGTGGAAAATTTTTCTTCACAAGTATGAATCTAGATATGTTTGATAGATTTTGTCCTAGTGTGAAAACTAGGGCACAGCTAAAAGAAAGAAGATTTGATCTAAATAGATTTTATAGAAATAGTGAAAGATATGTTATTCCTATGCATAGAAGGAATTTTTGGACTAATAAGTGGATGCAGGATCCTAGAAAGAATTTTTTGCAGGACCAACACTGTGATCCCAGTGCGCAGTATATAAAAGGTTGGGGATTGTTTAAGAGGAAGAGAGGATTGACATTGTATTATAATTGCAAAAGACTGAGACATCTTGCTAAGGAATTCCTTGGTAGAGGTCCTATTTTCCTTTGTTGTAAAGATACTGGACACGAAGTTTTGGATTGCCCTAGAATGATTGCTAAAGTTGAAAAGATGAACATGAGACAAGAAAACCCTGAGGAAGGCCAAGAGACTAAGAATATGCTAGAGAACCAGAAAGAATCAGAGGCTATATTATTACAGATAAAAGAACCACTAAATGATCATAGAGACATCAGTTTATCAGAGATCTTAAAAGAGAAAGAGTGCATAGAAACAAGAATAGGAGACTTCGACATAGACCGTGTATTGGATGCAGAAACACAGGTGAACATTATGATAGAAAGTACTTGGGAAATCTTAGGAAAGCCTACTATGGTTCCTTCATTAGGAGGAATAGGATTATTTAAAGGAAATATGATAACCCTCTGTGGAAGACTTACTTAGGTACCTATGAGTGCTCATGGAACATCGACAGAAGAAGAATCTGAGGTAATTAATTTTGTTGAGAACAATGCTCCTTTTGCACTCTTGTTAGGAAAGACTTGGATTGAGAGAGATCAGATTCAAAGGAAAGAAGGAGAGGAAGCTATAGAACAGAAAAAGAAAGAATTAAGGGATTTCATGGCTAGGAGAATAGTGCACTTAATAGAAGAACAAAGGGACAAGTCGAAGCAACTAAGGGCCAGATACCTGGTTGTCGAAGTTGAAAAGAACCTATCCATGCAAGAGAGTAGAGCACCTACTCTAGAAATAGTAAGAGAAGATGTGTTACCCTCAAACCCTGTGAAAAGTCCTCAGCAGTGCAAAGTTACTATGCCAAAAGGAGATAAGAATAAAAACGGAAAGAGGAATCCAGAGATGCAACTCACAGGAAAGAAAGCTAGAAATCTCAGTAAGAAGAAATCAAAACTAGAAACATTACAAGAGGTTCTAGAGAGGACTTCGCAGAAGGAAGGTTTGTAGAACTTGAACCTCGTTGAAATAGCAGAACATCGCAGATTGGTACTTCACCACGACGAAGCAATATGACCGTTGGAAGTGTCCCGACCGTTAGAACGACTCTCTAGAACGTCTAGAAATGCAGTTATTGCCAGAATGTTTGCCATGGGACCGTTGGGACCGCACCATAATGGATGGAATCGCATTGATTGAGGCATTCCTACCCATTGGAGGAATTTGTTACGATGTTATCTATTTAACCCGTTGAATGTCTTACCGCGGACACTTTTTCCAATTGTGATTATCCGAGCCCGCAGAGAACTAGTTGCTTTCGCGCAGTGCTTGTTGTAACCTCGCCACCTGTTCTGTTTACCTTAAGTGTTTGTCCACCGACCTGAGATATCTGATCTTGAGCATGTATGTCAGGTGACCTTAGTGTAGTAGATAAATCCATCGAAGAAATCCTCGTAGACCTCATGGCTGAGAAGGTAATGTCCGCAGGAGTACAGGCCTCGTCGACGAGAGGATTGGAAGCATCCTTGTTGACTGCACAATGTCGATCTGGGCCATCTCGAACTATGAAAAAGAAGAGAAGCAAGCAACGTGATGACTTGGTGAACGCAAAGCTCATCCCATCAGTACTTCCTGACTATATCCCGCCTCTGGCTGGCGCGGTTAGTTGTGACAGCGTCCTAAGGGACTTCAACTATACACTGATCAGTACGTACCTCTTGAAGGGGATACACACAGTTAAACCACAGTTGGAGAGGATTCTAATGCTAAATATCGGTGACTTCAACTTAGGAGACCGCAAGAACTATTTCATGCTCGCACCACACAAGTATTTGACCAAGACAATGGGGAAGAAGTCAAAGATAATCCCCCATCTATGGACCATGGACATCACGAGGTCCACCATCCTTAATGTGATGAATCTATCGCACTTTGGAAGACATCAGGAGGTTAACATGTGCATTAAACTCCTCCTTTCATGCTACCATGGCAGATACCTGTGGTTGGACAGGCACATCATAGTAGATCTGGCATTGATCCACTGGATCACTGGATTGAGCATTAAAGGACCGGACCCACAGAATTTTTATCGAGGGAAAGCTGTAGACCGTGCCCTGGTGCAGCGAATCAAAGACACCTATCGTGATGTGGAGAAAGGGAAGCGGGGATACAAGGTAACCTCCATCCAGAATGATGCAGTGCACCTAGCTTTTCAGCTGATTGTTGGTAAGCTTGTCAGGAAGAACAGACCAACGCAGGTCAGGAGGTTTGTCGTCGACCTCGCAAGAAAATGCGTTGAGGGGATGCAAATGAACTGGGCAAGCTACCTCGTCAACCAGTTGGAGAAATATTGTCGTGAAGAGAAAGACAAGGGCTATGAGTTTCACTTCAGCTAGTTTTTGATTCTCATTGCCTTCATTGGTTGGGAGATACTGGAAGGAGAAACCTTCCCTGAAATCGAGCCATCCGAACCACTGGCCACAAAGTTCACCACACTATGGTATTCGAGCAACATGGTGAAACAATTGTAGTCCAATGTGGTGTTCCACACCTATTACTTGCATATGAAGAGAGCCATTGAATCCTTCCCTCGCATGATGTCGAATACACTGCATCGGTTCAGGCCATTTGCAAAATTTTTCATAGATAGGGATTTCATATATATCACTGCGTAGATAGGGATTTCATATATATCACTGCGGACACTAACTAATCTTCCTAGATCCACCTAGATCTAGAACAAAACACACCAGAACATGACGCTTCCCTTAAGTTTTAGATATTGAATTTACTAACTAAAAAGGGATAGGTGACATACTGTTTAAACACTGATTCATCTCACCATCGCCATCCTAGCTTTGTTCCAATGCTCATACAATGATTAACTTGCAAAAGAACGCAACCAACCAAAGTGATAGTAATAGCATAAACTCAATATAAACCTATGTATATGATCAAGGAATCATACAATAAAACACAACAAGATTTATAGGAAAGAATTATATTACTGTATCATATTAAATGTGAAAGAGAGATTACAACCGTGGCCTTGATGTCGTAATGTCTCTTCCAACTATCCTTCATTCCCCACACACTTTCACTCCAAGAATTCTGAGAGCATAGATCTGATAATATTCACAATCTATCTTGACAAAGTGGCTCATCTAGCCAAGTTAACAATCTCCAAAGCTCAATCCAATCCAAGCTCCAAAATCAAAAGCCAAAGTTAACTTTCTCCTGTTGGAAAATACTGAGAGGGGGGGGGGGGTGAATCAGTATTTGAGCTATCAATCAATTTCTAACTTTTCTTTTACTGAAAAA
>ML803693.1:182932-211274 GCA_009831015.1 Picea engelmannii
TTCGTTGTCATTGTTCACAATACTCGTGAAACTCCGAAACCCGATTCTCCGATGAAGCCTCCTGTCTACACGTGGATGGTCACGATCTCTGCTTGAATTAACGGTTGCGATTGAATCGCAATATCGCGTTTCGCGATTTCGGGAATTTCATTGACGAGTGATTTGGACATTTCAAAGTCCCGAACCCCGATCCGTACAGAGCTGTGATCAACGGTCCTGACCCTTTCTGGATTTGACGGTCCAGATTCAATCGGGATTTCTCCTTGGCTTTTCCCGATGGAATTTCTCCCTCGCAGCTTCTGTCTGATCTGATGACCCTCATTCTTTCGGGAAATTTGGATGAGATCCTGTGGTTGTGGATCTCTGTCTTCCTTCTCTTCTGCACACCAACTCCTGCGCTTAACATCTGCGCAGCTTCGCCCGATCCAACAGCTGTCGAGATTTTCGAGTGAGATCCGACGACTCTCAGTCTCTTTCCTGTGCTATAAGAGCGCTATGCCTCCTGATCTTATTCTCCTCGAATCCTTAAAGGTTTTTATCCTTCTTATCCTACCAGTTCTGTTGTTGCCATCAATGACAACAACCATCAATACACATTCGTTGCTTGGTCAATATTTGCCAACATCTCCATGAGAGCTCCTCTCCTTTTATAAGTTGAAGAGGATAAGGTGAGGAGGTTAGGATGATCCCACTAAATCATGAAAGCGAGTAAGATCCAAACCATTCGGATGCCACCTCACCATGGAAGTTTCTCCTTCTAGAAGCATCGAGAAGATGCTCATTTTTCCCACGTATGAGAATTCTTGCACCCTGCCTATATAGCAACCTGTGAACACTTCGCGACGTAGCTATGGTGCAGCCTGCAAAAATCAGGCATTTTCACACCCTGCCTATATAGCAACCTACAAACATCCTCTTTAATAGGATTTTTACAAAGGAGAATGCAACTTCTTTTCTCAGGAAACTTTCTTCTCCCTTCTTTCTTCAGGAACTCAGGCCACTAACCCCTTTGAAGGCTACATATAGGTTTACATCATTAACGGTCATAGGGATGATGAAAATAATGTGTAACAAAGAGCCCCCCAAAGTATGAAGTTAGAACAGAGTGATAGCTGAAATACTTTGTCGAGTGTGTGTAGGGAAAAAGGAATAGTTGGTCGGAAACCTGCCAACAAACAAGGAAATACATTACAATAATATATCATCACTGAGGTAGGCATTCCCATACTCAGAATACAAATGACTCAGAGCATAAATGTTGACATGTGAAGATCCATGTCAAGTAAGACAGGTCATGGCCACCAAACATACACTGTGGATCCATGTCAATATGACTCAAATATGAATATAGACACCAAAAATACACTGTGGATCTATGTGTTAAAGACTCAAATTTGAACATAGCCACCAAACATACAATGTGAATCTATGTAACAGTACACTGAATATACTCCAACGCAACCTGGATCTGTCAGAAAATATCCAGGGTCTTCATCTCCACCACTCTATAGTACGAATCTAACTATGTGAATACATATGCTGAAGTCGAACATGGTAGAAACCACTCGATTACCGGTCATTAGTGTATACCATTAACAAGTGCGAGGGAAATCACCATTAATGTCAATGACTCCCAAGGTACTCTGGTACAATCCAATGAATGTGAATCAATGAGTTGAGGTTGAACACTCGATGAAACCTTCCGATCAGAGGTCAATAATGAAAATCCACTGTCGAAAGCGAGGAAACCTGCCATTAAGGCATGTAAGTTCCAAGGTACCAATTGGTTTCTAAGTCTAATTCCAGTATAATGAGTTGAAGTCGACAGGAAAAGACTCGTCACATGAGGGCCTTAATATATCCCACATCAATGACATGAAACAGGTAACAAGATTTGAAGTAGATCAGAGTAACAAGTGATTCAGGACTGACTCAGGGATGGTCGATGCAATAGAAGGCTTAAGGATTGCAGAAATGGCCAACGCAATAGAAGGCTTTCCGGGTTGAACTTCTCTTTGAATATATTGATGACACGACAATTGTCTTGGAAACACTGACTCAACAACAGGGATCATAGACTAATTTGTAATCTTATAAAGGAGTATGATCAAGAGACAAGTGGATTTTCCAACCTAGAAACAAGGCGAGTGAAAGGGTGTCATGTTCAAAAGCAACTCTTCCATGGAATATAGGTTTAGACATATTTTTTACCCAAATTTTCCCCCACCATTTCTGGCGAGTACCTCTTTATTTTTACACAAGATTGAGGAGGATAACATATGATTTAAATGTAAGCTCATCCTTCGGATGAGTCCCTCAGAGTATGTTTAACGAACCCTAGGAAGGAGTGGTTTGGTCCCATATGGGTCTTTTGATGTTTGTTTAACAATTCCAAAGATAGAAAACTCAGGGGTTTTTCATGTTTATAGAGTCTAAAAAACACTTAAAGAGAACTCTCTCAGTTTCTTTTTCATAAAGTAGTCTGATGAGACCGAAAAAGAGATAAACTATCATTCAACAGACATTTTCTTCAAATTCTTTAACGAGCATGAAAAGAACAAGATATCTCGACAATCTTTTCATGTTTAGAGAGTCTAAAAAGAGCTTAAAGGGAACTCCAGTGGGTTCTTTTTTCGTATAACCTTTATGAGTCTGAAAAAGTGATAAAAGTATACTCGGTTACATTCTCATGTATTTACGAGCATAAGAAAGAACAAATACTAAGCTCGGAAACTTATTCTCATGTATTTATGAGCATGAGAAAGAACAAAGACTAAGCTCAGGATTGTTTTTATTTTTATGCAGGCTTTAAAACAAAACAAAACTATGCTTGAGATATATTTTATTTTTACACAAGCTTAAAAACTAAGCAAAACTATGCTTGAACCTGGTTTCATTTTTACACAAGCTTGAACCAGAGGAAACTATGCTTGAGCTAGGTGGTTTCATTTTTACACAAGCTTGAACCAAAGTAAAAACTATGCTTGAACTTCCCAACGCATTATCCACGAATTCGCATGGTTGGTACTTATCCCCCAGCTTGAGAAGCTAGAGGCTCAACTTCAGTATGAAGTCCAAAGGCTGAGGCAAATTCTCCCCAAGCTTTGTTTCATCCAACTGCAAAGGAGAATGAAAGGAAGCTTCAAATACTAGACGAAGGACTTGACTCAAATAGAGAGGGGGAAAACTATTTCATTTTTTAACGAGCTTGACACAGAAAAAAGAACTATGTTCATAACCTCTGTTTCATTTTTTAACGAGGTTTCCACAGAGACGAAAAAACTATCCTCGTAAGTGGTTTCATTTTTTAACGAGCTTGAAATCAGAAAATCATGCTCATAGACCTCTGTTTCATTTTTTAACGAGGTTGCCTCAGAGATGCAAAAACTATCCTCGGAGTCTCTCTTCTTGATCATGGATTCCATGAGGACAATTCTCCAGAATGACACCATGTCAAGGGACAAAACTCGATCATGGCTTCCAAGAGGTCTTCACTAGAAGGAAGAAACACACTCTGGAAGGAACACATGTCAAGGGTGGAAACAGGGGTAAGGAGATCAGTCTCTAAATACCCTATCGAAGAGATAACCATGTCAACTACTTGATCTAAGTCACCAGAAGTTGAAGCCATGGGCGACAACGCCACATAATTGACCTGTGGTGGGGGCAATATCGTCTGCATATAGGAACCATTTAGGGAGGCAATCCAGTCAGGGTCAATGAATGAAAGTTGATCAAGATTCACAACTCGTCCATCGTGAGGAAAAGATATCACATGAAAAAAAGTAGACACAATAGCTTTCATGGCATAGACATAATCTCTCCCAAGGACTAAAGTGAAATCCAAGGGGTCTTGGACTACCATGATGTGAATAAAGACAATTTTCCCTCCCAAAGTTACAGGAAATTGAGGACTGGTTCTTCTGTTAAAATCTAACAGATTCTTTGTAACCAGCAGAAGCTGAGGAAACCAAATCTTGCCAAGCAAAAGAGGACAAAATACTAATGGACGCACCTTCATCTATTAGTGTCTGAGGAACGTCTCGACCACAAACTTGTACTTTAATCTGTAAAGGAATGTGAGAGGGAAGATGAGGTCTAGTTAGCACACCCCAATCAAAATAGATGGCCTCATTACTTGGAGGGTGTTCCACGGGAGAAGGAGGAATAGCCCCTGGCATGGTAGATTCAGTATCAACGAGAAAAACATGGGCATTATCGGGTTTACTCTCTAGCGGGAAAGTAGGATCAACCGATGAAGAGATTAGATCAACCACTCGAGTTGCATTCTCCAAGGGGAGAATGGGGTCGATAGGTGGAAACGGATCGACCACTTGGGTAACACTCTCTAATGGGATAGTGGGATCAACCGAGGATGGGATCGGATCGACCGCTTTAGTTTCGCTATCTGAGGGGAGAGAGGGATTGACCGAGGATGGTATCGGATCAACCACTTTGTCAAATGGTTCAACTAAGGACGTGACCATATTGACTACATGATCAATCGGATTGACCGATAGGGGAACCAAATTGATCATTCCATCAACTACAGGTGGGTTGAGAGAAAGCTTGCGATAAGCAGCTGGAAGTTGAGGTGGTGAAATAGTCATGTCTTCCAGTAGTTTCGAGGCTTCATCCATACGAGGGAAAAGGTGAGTTTGATGACTCCCTCCGCATAACCTACAAGGAAACTTGACTCTACTTTTCTTATTCCCAACAGTATCGTGACTAGTTGATGGGAGGTCATCGACATGTTGTTCAGAGGCTGACGACATGGGTTGGTTAGGGTGTGTAGACCATACTTCTATAACCTTGGGTAGACCAGGGAAATCCTTAAGAAGATGGCTACCATTAAAAAGCCTACAAGGGTACTTGAGCTTACGGGTTGTTTGGGTGATATTGACATCATCAACACTCCTGGCATGATTAACAGTAACTGGTTGCTTTCCAACATGTTTGACAGTGGTTGGAAGTTTGGATCCTTGCTTATTTTTCTTCTTCTTCTTCTTTCGTTTCTTCTTCTTCTTATCCACGAAGTTACCAGCTTGAGATCTTTCACTCGGCAAAGAAGATGAAATGGAAGAAAACCTTGCAAGTGAAGAAGGTGAAGAATATCTTATTGGTGAAGACGGTGAAGGATCAACATGAGGTTGATGTTATTGGGGGGAAGTTCTTACAACCGAAGCACTTACTGCATTCGGGATTACTTGAGTATAAAACAACCATACTGGTCCAATTGTGAGACCCGGAAGGCTCAAAGTAGCGATGTGAGGAGGTCCAATGTTTCCATAAGAAGTAAAAACAAAAGGTTCCTCTGGAGAAGGGGTTCCTTCATTGGTCATTTTGGGAACTGACGCCATTAAAATAAAGATCCAACCTAGAGTCTACTAGGGAAAACAAATAGCACACACTAAAAATATAGTAAGAAAGCAAGCAAACAAAACCTTCTCACAATGAGCTCACTAGTTAGTGATGAAATCCAACATTGCGGGAACAAAGTAAGAAGGGGTTGAGATAGAGCGGGTGGAAAAGTTACGTTGATGACCTGCTTAACGGACTTACACCCTGGTGCAAGCTCCCACACATAATCGTGGGTATACCCTCCAAGGAGCCCAAGTGAGTTTGGCCAATGTCGATTCCAAGTACCGTGAAGACTTGCCCCTCCACAGTCACCTTGTGTAAAGACCCTAAACAGATAGGCCACTAAGGTTACCAATCACTACAGTGATGCCTAGGGAAACAATTGACAGTCTGATCCACGTGCAAGGGCAGGGTATCTAGCCCGAAATCAACTTGAAAGGCTTCCACTCATCATTGTGGGTATACCTCTCAAGCGACCCCCATAATATAAATAATCTCTACACCAAGACCAACAAAACAGGGTGAGTAACTCTGCCAGTCTCAATGCAACCTTGTGATTGACCCTTATGTTAGAAGGGCTTCCCAGAACAAAATGTAGTAAGTGGATTTAACTCTCCCTATCACAAGATACTATGTTTGTTTGCAGCTTTGGAAAGTTATCTTTCACACCTATTCCAAATCCCTACGACTAATCTAATGTAGGTTTGCTACCAGAAAATATAAAAATGTCTAATCAATTTTTATAAGCGCTTTATTTTATGGTCGTTGTTACTCAAGAGGAAAATGGCGTGGACAATATGGTGTTTTGACCGACTTGAAATTTATGCAAAGAGATGAAGATGAAATATTTTCATTTCGATGAAACCTATGCTACGAGTAGGAGAAAACATTTATAATTCCCAGATGCACAACGTCCCAAAATTTATTAAACTCATCAATATAGAGATTTTCAAGAAATGAGAAAAAGAGATTGTACACCAATGCACGATTCATGGCTCCGACCATGAAGGGGAAATTTTTTCAGAATTTAAGACCAAAAAATGCCAAGAATCATGTAATTTTGCTACTTCAAATGGAAGGATGCCCCCAATCTCATATAAAGCAAGAAATTAAATCTTTTTGTTTCAAAAATTTCAATAAAAGAAATAATGAACTTTCTTAAAACAAAGAAACCCAAACTAAAAGTTTTCTTTTAAAGCAAACTATTCAGAGGAAATCCGATCTTTCCCTAAACAATTCTAAAGAAAACACATGCTTTGTAATTGAATGACACTCAAAGCAAGAGACTAATCCTTCAAAACCAAACAAAGCAAAGATGGCTAAAAGAAACTCAAAGAATGTCAAGCAGACTGTAAACAGATCAATATAGGCTCCAAAAGTTCAATCCAGCTAATCAAAGAAAAATTGGGCATCAAAAGATAACAAGACCCAATCCAAAAAAAAATTAAAAACAAGTTCGCAGCCTAGTAGTGGGTGCAGTGCGAAAATCAAGTATTTTCGTAGTCTAGACACAGGTAGGGTGCGAACAGTTCGCACTGGTTTAAACAATGGGGTGCAAAAATCAAGGGTTTTCGCAGGCTCCAGACAGGTACAGTTCGAGACTGTTTGTAATCAAAGAGATTTTGGAAAAAGGACAAAAATCTAAGTGAACTTCTAGGTCTAGAGAGTCTGGATGGATCTCCCACAGACTCAGAAACCAGAAAAAAAGCAATCAAAACAAGGGAAAACTAGACTAACTAGGAAACAATTTGTTCCCCAGTGGAGTCACCAATTTTGTTATTGGATAAATCGATAGGTGCAGACACTAACTAATCTCCCTAGATCCACCTAGATCTAGAACAAAACACACCAAAACATGACACTTTCCTTAAGTTTTAGATATTCAATTTATTAACTAAAGAGGGATAGGTGACATATCGTTTAAACACCAATTCCTCTCGCCATCGCCATCCTAGCTCCGTTCCAAAGCTCATACAATGATGAACTTGCAAAAGAACACAACCAACCAAAGTGATAGTAATAGCATAAACTCAATATAAACCTATGTATGTGATCAAGGAATCATACAATAAAACACAACAAGCTTTATAGGAAAGAATTATATTACTGTATCATATTAAATACGAAAGAGAGATTACAACCATGGCCTTGATTTCGTAAGGTCCCTTCCAACTGTCCTTCGTTCCCCACACACTTCCACTACAAGAATTCTGAGAGCATAGATCTGATAATATTCGCAATCTATCTTGACAAAGTGGCTCATCTAGCCAAGCTAACAATCTCCAAAGCTCAATCCAATCCAAGCTCCAAAATCAAAAGCCAAAGCTAACTTTCTCCATGAGAGCTCCTCTCCTTTTATAAGTTGAAGAGGATAAGGTGAGAAGGTTAGGATGATCCCACTAAATCATGAAAGCGAGTAATATCCAAACCATTCGGATGCCACCTCACCATGGAAGTTTCTCCTTCTAGAAGCATCGAGAAGATTATCGTTTTTCCCACGTATGATCATTCTTGCACCCTACCTATATAGCAACCTGCAAACACTTCGCGACCTAGCTATGGTGCAGCCTGCGAAATTCAGGCATTTTCGCACCCTGCCTATATAGCAACTTGCAAACATCCTCCTTAATAGGGATTTTACAAAGGAGAATGCAACTTCTTTTCTCAGGAAAATTTCTTCTCCCTTCTTTCTTCAGGAACTCAGACCACTGACCCCTCTGAAGGCTACAGATAGGCTTACATCATTAATGGTCATAGGGATGAAGAAAATAATGTGTAACAGATGAACATAAGGAAGAGCTCCAGTCCTATTACAAACTCACCGAGGAAGATATGGAGGAAATAACCAAGGAATGGCCTGCAGAATTCTGAGAACCAGTTGAATAGACAAAACTCTCTGACCTCGATGTCATCGAAAGTCCTGTAGCTACCTGAGAAGAATATGATGCACCAGCAGCAACATGAAGAAAAAGCAGGAAGAGGTGCAGGAACTAAATAACGCATCGGAGGAAACTGCGCCTGATTCACCTGGAGGAGGAGGAGGTGATGAAGTAGACAAAGAAGAGGATGAAGGGGAAGCAGACAAACAGGAAGAGAGCGAAGTGACACCACCTAGAGATCCCCATACAAATTCTGAGACATCGAAGAAAAGAAAGGGTTTTCTGATGAAAACTTCATCGTGAAAGAAGTCAAAAGCCAATAAAACTCCATTTCATACTATGCTCACAGTGGATGACATTAACGTCATCATTGTCGTTGTATTAGATACCTCAAAAGACATTTTCCAGCGAAGTGAAACCAAACAGGACAATGTTTGACAGGATCGAGGCAGAGCTCAAAGGGGTACAACAGGATCTTTATTCGAGTTGCATAGTGTCTACTGCGCTATTGTCAGCAGGGGGCATAGAAGTAGGAGATGAGCCTGCCCAACTATGCAGACTAGCATATTCGACATAGGATTTCCTTCATCGGGTCTAGGAGGAAAAGGAACAAGCCACAGAGGCATTAAATAAAATAAAGGAGGAATCCCTAGAGCAATGTTGGGTTGCAAAACAAGAAAAATATGACCTCTAGGCGAAGTTTGTAGAGGATAGAGCGCAGATCCAAAAGGAAAAAGAATAGCTGCTCACGGAGCAGATTGGTGTCAAAGAAGCAGTTACTAGAGCACTTCGCTCTATGTCTGGCCTGGCACAAATAGAAGAGGAGACAGTTGAGAGCCAAGTAGGGAAGCTCGTTAAAGCGATTCAACAGCTACAAGCATGAATAGCATAACTGGAACTACAAGTCGTGCCAAGCACTCCGCAAGAAGTGCGAGATCAGAGAGAGGAAACTTCCAGGAGCGCAGTCGAAAGAATCAAGGCATTGGCCTTAGAATGAAATAAACTCAGCAGTCGAAGTGTGTAGACCTATGAGCGCCTTGCAGGCAACCCAAAACTAAGGACATTGGAGTCACAACTTCATGAGGCAAATCAACAAGCAATGATAATACAAGCACAGTTGAAGCCACTATCAATAGTCAAGAGGATGAAAAGGTCCCAAGAACAATGCACAGTTTAGCAACAGGTCCATGTCATCCAAAGTAAAGTCATGGAAGTGACCCAGAGGCTCCAGCTAATGCAGGATGAATCCTGCACACTTTTTGAGGGGATTGAGGGACAAGGTGCACAACTAGAACAAGTGGTCACCACAGTGGAACAAATATTGGAAGGATCGGTGACCGAGAAATTTATTCAGGATTTCGTCAAGCAGGAGGCTCTGGTGAAGCAGTAGGTCGAAGAAGCTCAAGCCAAGATTGAGGCCTTCGAAGCAGAGTTTCCAAGATCAGAGTGACTCGGGACAAGTCACAGGTGAGTGTTGGAGGCCTGTTGGACCTCGACCAAGTTTTGTAGAACCTTGGTCGTGTTTGACCACTTTTTGGGACTTCGACTAGCTGGTCGAAGATGAAGCGCTAGGCGAAGCGGAGATCCCGGAATCTCGCCCCTTTTTACGATATTTTTGGGTTTAGGGTTTATTTAATGGGTATGGGATGTCAACCTATGGGTCTTACCCATGTTTAGGCCCTTTTGTAATGTATAAATAGACATCTAGGTGATGTAAGAAGTACAAGATTACTAGATTACTAGATCTAGTAGATCTAAGGTGCTATGCTAAGTGCAAGTGATTCATAATGCTTTGTGCATAGACTGAGTAAGGATTTGTGATTGGATCTAACTCGGGGAAGGAGGATATGGAGAGGTGTGCACAGATATCCTATCCTATGTGGAGTAGGTTTTGTGGCTATGTGCATGTAAGAAGATTGAAAGAAGATAATAAAGAAGACGAAGAGTTGGTGGACGTAGCCCCACGCTGGGGGTGAACCACGTCTGTCCTGTGTTATGATGCTATTCATGTGTTTATGTATTTATTTTCTTAGTATGAATGTTTAAATTCTTAGTGATATCAATGAATGCTAGATCAGAACTATTTCTATGTGCTAAGTTCTTGGATGTGTTAGATCTTGTCGAATACTGCGTTGTCTGTAATTAGGGTTTTACCTGCAATGTGAATAGAGGGTTAAAGACTAATGAATGTTAACTGCTAAGTGTTGTGTTAAGTATTTTGTTCACAGATATGTGTCCCAGCTAGGTTGTAGACACTTGATTCCTGCAACCCCCCTGCCTCTACCTCGGGTGAGACTTCATCCGCTTCGTAGGTGTTTCTGAAAGGGCCGGTAGTTAGGGTTTTGTTGGTGCGTTGTTGAAGCGTTGAACCCCGGGTCTGCCCCTGTGCCAACAGATTCCTTTGGTGAAATGGATGTATGGTAGACCATCAACCAATTATTTCTTTCTAAGTTGTTGCATATATCTTAAATTTAAATTCCTGAACCTTTCATTCTGTATCCTACTTCTTTCATCAGCATGGGTAAGCTGTAAAGAAAAATCTAGTTCAATAAATTCAGAAAATGTGTAAAGCCTAGATTGATGATTTACCTCATCGGTAGCAACCCTGGAATTGGTTTTCATGTCATATATTTCCACTGCATCAGGTGTGACTATGAATTTCTTTCTGACGTCGTAATTTTTCATCTGATACATGGAGAGAAGATTGACAGAAAGTTTGGGAACGTGCAACACATTCTCGAAGCTTCTACTGGTGAGTTCAATCCTTCCTTTTTCATTGACCTCATCTGAAGAGTTGTCCCCCATTAGAATAGGAGGAACTTTGCATGCATACAATGAATAATAGACTACTTTTGTGGCAGCCATGTGATGTGATGCTCCAGAATCTACGATCCAATCATCAGGAGAGGAGTTGACAGTAATTAAAGCATGGCTAGAATTTCCTTTATTGGGATTCTAATATTTTGGCTTCTTCTTCTTGGCACCCTCGGGGATGCGATATCCAAGGTTGTTTTTCTAAAGTATTTGATTCATTATATCTATTTTTTTCTACATACATTCAGATTATGGATGGAATCCTTTATGGAAATATGTGCATTTCTCTCATTTTCTTCCCTTTTCACCTTTGGATCCGGAGGCATCGTTGAAGGGTTTTGAGTACCCTTCGTTCTTTGGATTTGCATGAGATTTACTTTTGTCTTTATATTTAGATTTATAATAGTGATGACCACTTCTATCTTGCAAAGTAAGTGCATGCGCCTTTGGGCCTTTGATTTTTCCCATGTTGATGAGCTTGGTCTGCTCTTGTGTCAGAGATTCGATAAATTCCTCAAGAGAAGGCATCTTCCAGGTGGCTCCAAAGGAGAATATAACTGAATGGAATGTGGATACAAACACTGAGAATTCAGGACCAAGTTTGGAGAGAATGGTGAGAACCATTTTTTTCTCCTCCTTAGATTTATCAACCCCGCAAGCCTTGAGTTATGACAGTAAATCTTTATATTGTGTAAAGACATCTTGGATATTGTCAAAGCTTTTTGGATCCAATGTGAGAAATTACACCTCGAGCATGCGTCCTCTCATCTCATCATGTTTTCGAAAGAGCCCTTCCATGGTGGTATAGGCTTCAATGAGGGCTTTATAGGAAGATATGTGAAAAATGAGATCGAGAGAAATCAGACTGAAAATTGTTCTAAATGCTTCATTCATTCGATTTAGATACTTGGATTTTTCTATAGTTGATGTTGGTTATGCCTTTGTGTTCATGGTTAAATTGTAAAATCATATTCTTTTAAGATGCATGATCATATTATCCTTCCACGCAAAGTAATTTTCAAGTGTAAGAATTAATTCTTTTGAAAACTCCATTTTTCCACTGTCTTCAATCTTCGATACCTGCAAAAATAATTTGGTGTGTCTTTTCCCTAGAAATCCATCGGCTATGATACCATGTAAATGTGTTGAACCTGCACAAAATAGATCTAGCTGGGAATTTACATACACAATTGTAGAGAAAATAGAAGAAAATAGAAGCAGGAGAGAAAGAATGGAATAATTCTCATTAACCAAATGAATGAATGATAATTTACACATGATATACTTTGTATAACTCAACCAATGCATACTGGAGGAGAAGACAATGTGCCATAGTGGTGGTCTAGAGTGATTTGGACACACACCACCAGTTACGGAAGTAAACTACCACCTAGTATAGTCTCTCGGGCAGTTACGTGAGTGAACTTCCACCTAGTTGAGTTAACTAGTCTATCAGTATTCTGTTAACTGACTAAAACATAGTGAAGTGAGGAGGAGATCAGGGAATCGTGGGTAATGCACTAGTATGGTGATGATCCCAAGGAAAATGCACATTAGTTGGTGATGATCCCAATGCTGCATGGTGATAAAGACTCCACTCAACTGATCAAACTGAAGTGAAAACTAAAGAGAATATTCTCCTTAGAGGAATATTCTTCCTAAAATATAGGAGACTGAATAATGACTAATAAACAAGGAAAAAACTTAGGATAAAGAAATATTAGGTGTGTGTGAAGTAAATCCAACAATATTGATGGTTGAAGTTGGATTTTCGTGTATTTGCAAATCCATACATGAAGTTTCGGTAATGTTGTTACTATGAGTAACAACAAACGAGAGTAATAACAAATCGTAAAAACTTAATTTCTTATAAAGTATGATCTGGGTTGTTGAGATATTTTTAAGATAAGCATATTTTGACTCAATAAAGACTTGTACAAGAAATCTCAAGTACCTACATCGTTAATCTTCAGTTGTAGGAGTAACAACGGTGACAATGTAGGAGTAACACCAACCAAGAGTAACACCAAATTGTAAAAACTTAATTTCTTAAAAAGTATGATCTGGATTGTTGATATATTTTAGGTATAAGCATATTTCGACTCAATAAATCCTCATTCAAGAAATCTCAAGTACCCACATCGTAAATCTTCAGTTGTAGGAGTAACAATAGTGACAATTGGTTTTGCAACAATCACAAACTATACCATTTTTCAAAGATAAATGCAAGATATGTTATTTCTCTAATATTTAACCATAAGTCATATGAAATACTAAGGAAATACAATGGAAATCACCTTGGTTCTAAATCTCTCATATAAGAATTAAAATGGATTAATAAGCATTAATATGAGGTTATGGATAAGTAAGAAGGGATTAAAAATAGGGCAAGAGGATGTAAAAAAGGATGGCAATTCTATGGCCCGACACTAAGGATTATACTAGGATATAGTCTAATATTTTTTCTCAAAGACAATAGGTATTGCCTTTATAAGATGCAAGTCTTGAAACTATTCTTAGGGATAACCTTAATCTCCAACATTCTTTCTCTTTATTCATAATTATCCATATGCCATTCATAAAGCTCGGGATATGAGTTCTAACCCATAGAAATGGGGGATTCTAAAGGCATCTCTCCCTTGGAATTAGGTTCAATATTCTTCTTCCTCAACCATCTTTCTAAGAATGTATGTGGATTCATCAATTTATTGTTTTTGTTTCATTGGATTTGGATACATATTCTTTTTCTCCTTCCAATATTTATTTGAAGGTTTCTCTGTAAAAGAGAATCCTCCCCTTTCCTAGCTCCTAGCCTTGTGAACATAGTCAAATTTTTAGAATTCATTGCTCCATGTCTAGGTAGTGTGTAAAATATTTTCATTTCTTTTGTTTCTTAGCTTCTCCAATATTATTGGTAAATCCTCCATGCAGTGATCTCCCGCTCCATAATGGTTGTGAAATTTCAAGTTGGCCATATCCTTCAAGGGGTAGTTGGGGATAATGTTGTTTTCTTTCAAACAAATAAACTAATAACTTCTATAAAATACACTTCACCCTCCTCTTCTTACACCATATCCTCATCTTATTGGGTAATCATTCCCCCTTTTTCCTTGTGGCCCTTTGTTCAGCTTTATGAATTGTGTATGATACACTATCTAATGATTAGGATTATTTTTTCCATTATGCTAACACTTTGTTGTGGTGTGAGTGTTATATTCAAAAATGGTATAATATATTTTCTTAGTCTTTTTTAGGTTATGGGGCAATATTTTGTACCATGATTAGTCACTAACTCATAAATTTCACAACAGTAGTCTACCTCGATCTTTATAACATTTTGAGAAATACTAGTAGATTCTCTATAGTGACAATCCTCCTTTGGGTGCCCCTTTTTCATACATGAAATGCATCACATATCTATTCTCCTTGAATACATTGTGAGATTGTGTATTGACTTTTGCACTCCTTCTAGTTTTTCCTCCAATCTTCAATCTATTTACAAGGATACCCAATCGTCATCAATTTCAATTTGATAAGCTTTCTTTAGGAATTCTTCGTAAGTTTTGATCTCGTGCATTCTCATTGGTGATTTATTTTTTTGTAGTATCCCAATCACAAACCATTATATGAGAATATCTTTATCTATAACACAAGGAAATCGATTGAGTACATCCTTAAATATTTTATCATAATGCTTGACTAACTAATTTGGCATTTTCTTTATTTCCTTAAGTTTATGGGTTGCAAGATGTTTGAATTTTTTTGTTCTAAGTAGTGATAAGATGCCTTTATTTATCTCATCGTTAGTTTCATTTTGGTTTTCTATACAGTTCAATAATGAACCACATTAATACTCTTCTTCGTAGGGCTCTAACAAATTGTTCCATTTGCTTTAATTCTTCGATGATATCCCATGCATCATGTATCTTCTAATAGATGAACTAGTGCCTTCATGGGTCTTCATCTCCTTCATATAAAGGAAGATTTACATTGATAAGATGTGGCATGTTTGTTGTCGTCAACTAATTAGAGGGTGGTGTCAATGATCTTGCAATAGTACACTGTTTCTAATTATCAATTGAAGGTTCTTCACTACTTTGTTATTGATCGCTTTTCTCTTCATTATCTCGATCTTGGATTTATTGAACCTCAATATGGCATTCCTAATATTTATATTCTACCATGTTGTTTCTCTATGGTCTCATTTCTTCAATAAATGAACCATCATGGATTTCAATGAAAGGAGTTTGGGTTTCTTCACTCATTAAATTTGGTGGGGGGCACTCCCACGGGACTCTCAACATGGAGTAATAGGTCATTCTATATTTCCTCATAGACAATATTTAACAATTTTTCATCCATACAAAGCATATAGATCCATATTCTATACATAACTTTATCGTTTTCATCTAGTCAAATCTATATTGACATTAAACTAGGTTCTATGAGTAGTCATTGTCAAAGCACAAGAATTTGTCTTGTTTATCCTAATATTATGGCTATCACAGGTCCCAAATCACTGACCTCCATAATTCAACATTATTTGACATGTATAAGGCTCCCTACATGCTATCCATACATCGTGAAAAACTTCATCACATTTAAATATATTAAATAATTAAAAGTTTAAAATATAATACATTTTATTTCTTAAAACATTTCAAATTTTATTTTTAGTTGTTCAGAGAAGGCTCTAAGAGAGCATAGTATATTTGGAAATTTTACTTATGATGGGTTTGTGATATGGATATTTATATTTGCTCACGTAGATTGAGTTAGAGGGACATGATTCTCCACTATTCTATGAACAAACACTTAATTATGATTGAATGTTTCATTAAGAAGAAAAAAATAACTTTGATTGCAAGTCAATGTGGATTGTAAGTTCTTCTCAAATATGTGATAACATGTTTAAGGATGTACTCTAATGAAAAATTAATAATATATGAAACAATTGATATTTGTGGTGTCCATAAAGGATCTCCACACATTTTTCATACACTATATAATGTAAACTCTACTCATTTTTCATATTTTGTAATACAAAATTAATAATGTCTGAAACAATTGATATGTGTTTTTTGGTTTCCTACTTCATGTTAAAGAAAGTGTCAATCAACATTATAGAATCATTTGTTGGCCATTGTATATTACATTAGCATTGTCAATTAGGTCTATCCCTTCTAGTTGTGGGATGGAGTGTTATCCTCCACACTCAAGTTCTATTCCCATAAATGACATGTTGAGTTCACTATGAGTATATTGTTGTAATGGCTTTGAGCCCCCATTGTTGATGTCCTTGTACCTTAAGAATCTAAGGTTTACCCTGGGTACCATCCTCTTGTTGGAAATTTGGTTGTCATTGATGTCAACCCTAGAAGAAGTTAAGAAGCCCCACAGATTGGTTGAAGAAAAAGAGCATGAAGGGCATTGCAAATGCATGTAGAACCTCCATGGATTGATAACCCTATCAAGTTGTTTACAATGATAAGTGGCACACCACGTGGCTCCTCACAGTTGAGGAGATATACTCTCTTGAATATGATCATGTGAATTGAAGACGAGAAGTTACAGGTCAACCCTAAAGTTAAATAAAGGAAGTACAAATAAGAATTTATAGGTCAGCCCTAAAATTAAATAAAGAAAGTGCAAATATGAAGTTATAGGTCGGCCCTAAAGAAAGTAAAGGAGTTACTTGAAACAATATAAATACACATAAAAGAGCCTCTCATTTGATCAAGTCATCAATCAAGAATGTGATCTCTTAATAAGTCTAACATAGTGGATCTGAGGAAGTGAAGGAGCATGAAAGACAAAAGTTTCGGAGCTACAAAAGGAGAAGGGTTTATGAAAACCCTAATTGAGAAGCCCCTTGCTGGTTGAGCATATAGTGTCTCGCAAGGCCCTCATGGGTGGACCTATCCTCTTCACGTGAGACCCTGCTAGTTTCCTAGTTATGTCAAGCGAGGATCTCTGGTATTACAGTTTTGGGCACATGATTTGAGGTGTACTCTTGAAGATCTTGACATGGGTTTTTATGCAATTGGTGTACTCAGTCTGATGATGATGGTTTGATAAGTTGATTCCTTAATATACATATTTAAGGGTGGAAGGAAGGGGAAAGGAAAGGGGTTTGTTTCCTCCTTCCAGTTGGAGCCGGAGAATACAAGGAGTTGGATCTTCCTTCAAATTAGAGCATGTAAACTAGAAGGTTGGAGCCTCCTTCCAGTGGGTGCCGAAAAATATTGCAAGTTGTAGCTTCCTTTGAATGTAATCTTTTATTATATAAGAAAAACATTCAATGGATTTCCACATATATCTATTGTGCATTGTGCATTTATTATACTACTCTTTATTGTATATTGAATACATTATTTGATTGAAAATAAAATTGTAAATTTTAATTGATACTGATTAACCCCCCCTCTCAGTATCAACAAGTGGTATTAGAGAAGGTTACCTTCAGAATAGTGTAATCATTGGAAGGAAGATCTTGAGAAAAAATGGAAGGTCACATTCCAAATGGGATTCCACCATTTGATGGAAACAAATATTCATATTGGAGCAGTACAATGCAAACTTACTTGACATATTTAGGAGTGGATACATGGCTCTCAGTTGTCAATGGCTATAAAGTTCCAAAAAACACTCCAACCGGTCCAGATGAGAAGTGTTGGCCCTCGACCAAGTTTTGAGGAAATGTTGGTCGTGTTTGACCATTTTTGGGACTTCGATAGGCTGGTCGAAGACGGAGTGCCTAGGAAAAGCAAAGATCGTGAGATCTCACCCATTTTTACATGCTTTTTGGGTTGTTAGGGTTTATGTAATGGGTATGGGATGTCGGCCCATGGGTTTACCCATGTTTAGGCCTTTTTGTAATGTATAAATAAGTAGCTAGGTGATGTAAGTAGAAGTCATCAGAGGTCATGGGATTATTGCATGACTAGAGTAGGTTAAGACTTGCAGAGCTAAGTGCAAGTGATTGTAAGAGACTTTGTGCACAAATTGTGTAAGGCTTTGTGCCCTGATCGAATTCGGGGAAGGAGGATTTGGCAAGGTGTGCATAGATATCATGTCCCTTGGAGGGGTAGGCTCTGTGGTTTTGTGCACAAGAGCAGAGGAATATCATAAGCTTGAAGACTAATAAAGAAGAAGAAGAAGTTGGTGGACGTAGCCCCACACTGGGGTGAACCACGTATATCCTGTGTTGATGTGCTTTGTGCATTGTTATTCATGTTATTTGTGTGTTTATATTCTTAGTGCAATGATCTTGATGTATGTTAGATAGATGTATGGATGCTTAGTGCTCTATTAATGGTAAATGAATGCTAGATCTGAGTTAATGATATGTTCTTGGAAGTGCTTGATATGATTATTATTGAGTTGTTGTGTACTTAGGGTTTAATCTGCGATGTGATTAAGAACCATAACTTAATGCATATTGTTGGCTAAGTGCTTTGTTAAGTGTTGTAATCACAAATATGTGTCCCAACTAGGTTGTAGACACCTGATTCCTGCAACCCCCTGTCTCTACCTCGGGTGAGACTTGATCTACTTTGCAGGTGTTGCCGAAAGATCCGGTAGTTAGGGCTTTGTTGGTGCATTATTGAAACATTGAACCCTGGGTCTACCCCTGTGCCAACAAATGGTTCTGTTGTCGGGACCTGAAACTGTGATTATTGGGAACTGAAGAAAAGAGAAAGATATGTGCGTAGATCTGTTGTTGCAGTGCGCAGTATTCTACTTGACTTGCGAAGCTTTGTGCTAAAAAAGAAACCCGATCTGAAGAAAAGAGGTAAGATCCTAAATCTCTGTGCTCTAGTAAAGGTAAGATAAGTGGAAATTTTTGCTTCGAAGTATGAATCTAGGTATGTTTGATAGATTATGTCCTAGTCTGAAAACTAAGGAACAACTAGAAGAAAGAATGGATCTAAATAAATTTGATAAAGATAGTGAAAGATATGTTATTCCTATTCATAGAAATAATTTTTGGACTAATAAGTGGATGCAAGAACCTAGAACGAATTTTTGCAGATTGCAGGTCCATCACTGTGACCCCAGTGCGTAGTATAGGAAGGGTTGGGGATAATTTGAAAGAAAGAGAGGATTGACACTGTGTTATAATTGCAGAAGATTAGGACATCTTACTAAGGAATGCCCTGGTATAGGTCCTATTTGTCTTTGTTGTAAAGATATTGGTCATGAGGTTGAGGATTTACCTAGAATGATTGCTAAAGTTGAACAGATGAACATGAGACAAGAAAATTATGAAGAAGGTCAAGGAACTAAAGATATGTTAGAGAACCAGAAAGAATCAGAGACTATGTTATTATAGCTGAAAGAAACATTGAATGATCATAGAGACATCAGTTTACCAGAGATCTTCAAAGAGAAGCAACGCATAGAAACAAGAATAAGAGACTTTGACATAGACTGTGTCTTGGATGATGACACACAGGTGAATATTATGCCAGAAATCACTTGGGAAATTTTGGGAAAGACTGCTATAGTACCTTCATTGGGAAAGATAGGTTTGTTTAAAGGAAAGATGATAACCCTTTGTGGAAGAGTTACTAATGTACCTATGATTTCCCATGGAACATCGACCGAAGAAGAATTTGAATTCATTAAGTTTGTTGAGAACAACACTCCTTTTTCACTTTTGTTAGGAAAGACCTGGATTGAGAAAGATCAGATATAAAGGAAAGCAGAGGATGAAGCCATAGAACAGAAAAAGCAAGAATTAAGGGACTTCATGACTAGAAAAATAAAGTGACTAATAGAAGAAAAAGAGAATAAGTCGAAGCAACAGAGGGCCAGAGAACTAGCTGTCAAAGTGGAAAGAACACAAAAAAGTATAAAGAACCTGTCCATACAGGAAAGAAGTGCATTCACCCCGGAAATAGTAAGAGAAGAGGTATTACCCTTGAAACCTTTGGAAGACCTTCAACAGTGCAAAGTTACTATGTTAAGGGAAGAAAATAATAAGAATGGAAAGATGAATCCAAAGACTCAAATTATATGAAAGAAGGCCAGAAAGCTCAGTAAGAAGAAAAAAAAATTAGAAAAACTATGGGAAGTCCCAGAAAAGACTTCGCAGAAGGCAGGCTTGAAGAACTTGAACCTCGCTAGAATAGCAGAACCGCACAGAATGGGACTTCGCCATGACAAAGCTATATGACCATTGGAGGCATCTCGACCATTAGAACGACTAGAAATGTAGTTATTGACAGAACAATTGTTGTTGGACCGTTGAGACCATGCCATAACAGATGGATGCACGTTGATGGATGTATTCATACCCATTGAAGGAATCGGTTACAACGCTGCTTATTTAACTCGTCAGAGGTTGCACCAGGACCACTTTTTGCAAACTGAGATATCCACGCTAACAGAGAATTGATTTCATACCGCGCTGTGTTTTCTATACCTCACCATTTATTTGATTACCTTGCTTGTCTGTTCACCTACCCAATTTATTTTATTGCTAGTGTGAATGTCGGGAGAACATAGTGGAGTAGAGAAGTCGGTGAAGGAAATTCTCGTGGATCTCATGACTAAGAAATTCATGTCTGTAGGAATAAAGGCATCATCGAATGGTGGATTTCAAGCATCCCCATCGACTGGATGACACTCTGGTCGTGCTGCTGAGAAACGAAGCAAGCACTGTGATGATCTGGCTAACACGAAGCAGATCCCATCGGTCTTGCCAGACTACATCCCGCCTTTGACTGGCGTGGTGAAACGTGATAGTGTCCCACATGACTTTGAGTACATGCTCATCACTGCATACCTCCCGAAGGGGATACGCGTAGTTGGACCCCAGTTGGGACTGACCCTAGCTTTGAAGATCAACAACTTCAAGATTAGAGACCAGAAGAACTATGCGATTCTCGCACCGCATAGGTAGTTGATGAAGATGACTGGGAAGAAGCCCAAGATAGTTACTAGCCATGGATTAAGGAGCTCATGCACTCCTCGATCTTGAACCTGATGAAGATCCCCCACCTCAACCGACATTAGAAGGTTAACGCTTGCATTAAACTCCTCCTATCGTGCTACCATGGAGGGTATCTGTGGATTGACAGGTGTGTCACTGTGGTCCAGTGTTGATCCACCTGATCACTAGACTAAGCATGCAGGGACCGAACCCTCACCATTTCTACCTAAGGAAGACGTCAGATCGCTCCTTGGAACAACAAATAAAGGAAGCCTACGACGATGTAGAGAAGGGAGAGCGAGGCTAAAAGGTAGCCTCCATCCAAGATGGCGCATTGCGACTAGATTGTCAGTTGATCATTGGCAAGCTCATCAGAAAGAACCGTCCGACACAAGTCACAGGGTTCATAGTTGACCTCGCAGGGAAGTGTGTCGAAGGAATGCAGATGAACTGGGCGATTTACCTCGTCAACGAGTTGGAGAAGGAAGCAGTGGTATACAAATAATATGGTGAAGCAGTGGCAGTTGAATGTTATCTTCCATACTTATTACCTACAGCTGAAGTGCACCATTGAATACTTCCCCCAGATGACACCAAATACACTCCATCGATACAGACCACTAGAAAAGTTCCACGCAGACTGACACTTCATCTACATCACCGCACATGGGGATGAAAGTAAGGAGGAGTTACAATCTTACTATAAGTTGATTGAGGAAGACATGGAAGAGATCACTAAGGAATGGCTAGAAGAATTCCTTATACTAGTGGAGGATGTAGAAATCTCCGACCTCGATATCATCGGAAACCCATTAGTCACCCGGGTTGAACATGATGGATAGAGAAGCGCAAAGAAAAATAAGAAAAAGGACAAAGTCCAAGACATAGAAAGTGATGAGAAGGATAGCGCATAAGAGGAAACTGCGCCTGACTCACCTGAAGGAGGAGGAGGAGACGAAGTGAACCAAGAGGAAGGAGGGGAACAAGGAGAAAAGAAGGACAAAGGTGAAGCTACACCGTTGAAGGATCCCCTCACCACAACAGAAGCATCACAAAAGAGGAAGGTTTCCCCGAAGAAACCTTCAGCAAGGAAGAAGGATCGTGCCAACAAGCCTCAGTCGAAGAATGTGCTCACAGTGGATGACATTGATCTCATCATCATAGTTGTAGAAGACACCTCAAAAGACATCTTGCAGAAACATGGGGAAAAGAAGGAGTAGATGTACGATAGAATAGAGAAAGAGCTCAGATACATCCAACAAGCTATCCATTCGAGCCACGCAGTGCCTATTGCACCATCCTCAGCAGAAAAATGTAGAATTGGGGGATGCACCCACCCAGTTGCGAAGGTTAGCAGATGCAACAGAGGTTTGACTTCATCGAGCCCAAGAGGAAAAGGAACAGGTCACAGAGGCCTTAAAGAAATAAAAGGAGGAGGTCCTAGAGAAACTTTGATTTGCATAGAAAGAGAAAGATGAACTTAGGGCGATGTTCGAAGAGGACAAAGAGAAAATCGAGAAAGAGAAATACCAGCTGCTCACAGAGCAGATTAGGGTTAAAGAGACAGTGACTAGAGCACTACTCTCTGTGTTGGCCTTGGTACAGGAGGAACTAGAGTCAACATATATGAAAGTGGGGAAGCTCACTGAGGCCATTCAGTAGCTTCAAGCAATAGTAAAAGAATTACAACTTCAAGAAGTGTTGAGCACTCCACAAGAAGTGTGGAATCAAAGGGAAGAAGCTACCAGGAGCGCAGTAGAACGAATTAGGGCACTAGACGCAGAATGTAAACAATTGAGTGATCGAAGTGCAAAGACCTATGAGCGCCTTGTAGAAGATCCAGTGCTAAGGAGATTGGAAGAACAGCTCCAGAAGGCAAAGCAGTAGGCGTCCACCATAGAAGCACAGATGAAACTGCTGGCTATAGTTGAGAATATGAAGAGGTCACAGGAGCAGTGCGCAGTCCAGTAGTAGGTTACTTCCATCCAAAGAAATTTTATGGAAGTGACACAGAGACTCCAGTCGGTGCAGGACGAAGCCTGTATGCATTTTGAAGAGATTGAGGGACAAGGCTCACAGCTGGAACAGATGGTCATGTTTGACCATTTTTGGGACTTCGACAGGCTGGTCAAAGACGGAGCACCCAAGAGAAGTGGAGATCATGGGACCTCACCCATTTTTACAAGATTTTTGGGTTGTTAGGGTTTATGTAACGAGTATGGGATGTCAGCCCATGAGTTTACCCATGTTTAGGCCTTTTTGTAATGTATAAATAAGTAGCTAGGCGATGTAAGTAGAAGTCATTAGAGTTCATGGGCTTAGTGCATGACTAGAGTATGTTAAGACTTGTAGATATAAGTGCAAGTGATTGTAAGAGACTTTGTGCACAGACTGTGTAAGGCTTTGTGCCCTAACCGAATTCGGGGAAGGAGGATTTGGCGAGGTGCGCACAGATCTCATGTCCCTTGGAGGGGTTGGCTCTGTGGATTTCTGTACAGGAGAAGAGGAATATCACAATATTGAAGACTAATAAAGAAGAAGAATAAGTTGGTGGATGTAGCCCCACACTGGGGTGGACCACGTATATCCTGTGTTTATGTGCTTTGTGTTGGCTATGTGTTATATTCTTTGCATGTGTGTGTGTGGGCACGTCAGATATGACAACTACGTATGATGATCCCTCTAGTAGTGATATGTGTGTCATGTGTGATGGGTGCTTTCCTAGGGGGGTCCCAGGGGGGGGGCAGGTATGACCCCCCTGGTTACACGCAATGTTTGGGGCAACGCCTCGAAATTGTTTTTTGGGCCATTTTTCCTATTTTTAGTGTTTTTGTAAATTAATCCTGGATTAAGGGATTAGGGTTTTGGTATCTACGGAATATCTAAAAAAATTGTATATATATTGTATGGTGAATGGTGAAATTCGATATAATGAATATAAGAAAGGTTTTCCCAGTTGAGAGTTTCCGGTATAAAATATCTATGTACTCTATGTATAAGCCATTGATTAAATTCGATTTTGCTTAAGAATCTATATGCATTGCTTTACTTCACAGGTTTAAAACTTAAATGTGGTATCAGAGCTCATTTTTGGCTTCAGAGGGACGCCTTTGTTGTTGAGGGTTTTGCTCGGTCTTGATAGATCAAGTTTATCTTGGGTATGTGATAAAACTGGGTTTAGTGGGAGATTTTATTGTGGAGATTCGAGTATATAAAGAGGAATGGCAATCTCATCTAGAATCAAGATAGAGAATTTCAATGGTAAAAAAATTGAGATATGGAAGCTCAAGATGGAGGACCTTCTTGTAGACAAAGAACAATGGATCCTTGTGGATCCTGGTACACAGCCTACTGGTACACCGTCTACTAGCACACAGGCTATTGGTACACAACCTACTAGTACACAAACTACCAGTACACCACCTACTTGTATGTCAAAGGAATATTTGGAGAAGTTGGACAGAAGAGCAAGGAGTACTATTCGACTCTGCCTGGAAGATTCAGTGTTGTTGAATGTCTCGGGAGAATCTACAACCAAGGAAATATGGGATAAGTTGGGGAATTTGTATCAATCAAAGTCCCTGGTAAACAAGTTGTTTCTTCGAAAGAAGTTGTATCATCTTAGGATGGAAGATGGAGATTCTGTGATAGAACATCTAAATGCCTTTAATACTCTAGTAAGTCAACTTGTCTCTGTTAATATTACTATTTCGGAAGAAGATAAGTGTGTTACTTTGTTATGTTCTTTACCCGACTCTTGGGATAATCTGTTTGTAGAAATTGGTAGTACCACTCAATATACATTGAATTATGAGGATGTAGTTTCATCCTTGTTATCTGAAGAGATGAGGTGGAAAAGAATGGATAGTCATAGCACAGGTGCTTTATTTGTAAGAGGTCGTACCCAAGACATAGATCCTAGTAAACCTTCGGGGGGGAGATCTAAATTTACAGGTAGATCTAAAAGTCTCCAGGAAAATATTTGAGGAAATGTTGGAAGTGTGGTAAAACAGGGCATTATAAGAAAGATTGCAAGTCTAAGAAGTTTGATAAACCAAAGGGATCTGATAGTACCTCTTCCACAAAGGTGAAAACCTCCACTGAAGAAGGAGGTGATGTTTAGATAGCATCTACAAGTACACATGTAGACCGCGATGTATGGTTGATCAACGTAGGTGCATCATACCATATGACTCCTCACAGGGAGTGGTTCTCTGAATATGAAAAATACGATGGTGGTGATGTATTCCTAGGATATGACTCGACAAAAAAAATCTTGGGACGTGGAAGGGTTAATTTGTTGCTAAAATATGGAAGGATTAGAACTCTCCCTGGGGTTCTGCACATTCCAAAACTAGCCAGGACCCTAATATATGTAAGCAATATGGATGATGCAGGAGTGGATACTATATTTGGAAAGAACACTTGCAAGATGGTACGAGGAGAAATGGTGTTGATGAGGGGAGTTCGGTGTGGAACTTTGTACAAGTTTCTAGGAAGCACTTATACTAATGGGTGTAACAGTTATGTTGTCCCTGAATAGAGAAATAAAGAAGACAAGACCAATATTGTCCCTGAAAAGAAGACCATGTTGTGGCATCAAAGACTAGGACATATTGGATAAAAGGGCCTTCGAACACTACATGGTAAAGGTATGTTTGAAGGGATGTCTAATTTCACTTTGTATTTTGATTTATGTGAACATTGCATATATGGCAAACAGAATCAAGTAAGATTCCCATCTAGTGCTACAAGAGCAAAGGGGATATTAGAGTTGATACACAGTGATGTGTTTGGACCTGTTCCTATTCAATCCCTAGGTAAATATGTGTATTATGTTTTATTCATAGATGATTTTTCAAGGAACACATGGATTTATTTTCTTAGAAATAAATTTGAGGTATTTGATAAATTTAAAGAGTTTAAGGCTCTGGTAGAAAATCAGACAGAGAAGAAAATAAAGGTATTGAGAACAGATAATGGTGGAGAATTCTGTGCAAATGAATTTGAAGAATTCTGTACGAAGTGTGCCATAGCAAGGTAGAAGACTAATCCATACACTCCTCAACAAAATGGAGTTGCAGAAAGGATGAACAGGACTCTGATGGAAAAATCAAGGATCATGCTCAGCGGTGCCGGGTTAGGACAAGAATTCTGGGCAGAGGTAGTGGGTACAACATGTTACCTGGTCAATCGATCGCCTCCATCACCGTTGGATGATAAAACTCCACACGAGGTATGGTCTGGAAAGAAACCCTCTCTTCAACATCTTAGAGTGTTTGGTTGTGATTCTTATGTACATGTTCCAAAGGAAAATAGGAGTAAGCTGGATAAAAAGGCTGAAAAGTGTATCTGTATTGGTTATAAAGATGGTGTGAAAGGTTATAAGCTTTGGAACCCAGAAGCCAAGAAGACTGTTTACAGTCGAGATGTTGTTTTCAAAGAGGTAAAAGATGTGTCCAAACAGGAATTCCTACCAACGCAAGACGAAACTGAGAAAATAGATCTTGAGTTGGATGATGCAAAATCTGAATCATCTGAAGAAGAGGAAGCAGAAGAAGAAGAAGAAGAAGAAGAACCTCATACCCCTGTATTGAGGAGATCAGTGAGAGATAAAAGGCAACTAGAAAGGTATATTCCACCTGATTTCTATTCCAATTTTGCTTTATCTATTACTAATGATGATCCCATAACTGTCAGGGAAGCAGTGAATTCAGAGGATAGAAAACTCTAGAAGAAGGCCATGGTTGAAGAAATGGATGCCTTGGATAAGAATGAGGCATGGGATATAGTTGAGTTGCTATTTGGAAGAAAATCTGTTGGTAGCAAATGGTTGTTTAAGAAGAAGTTTAATGCACAAGGTAAAGTCGAGAAATACAAAGCTCAATTAGTAGCAAAAGGTTATTCCCAGGTAGAGGGAATTGACTTTAGTGATATTTTTTCTCCTCTTGCTAAGTTAACTTCTATTAGATTTATTTTATCTATTGTTGTTGCTTTTGATCTTGAAGTGGAATAGATGGATGTGAAGACAACATTCCTACATGAGGATATGGAAGAAGAAATCTACATGAAGCAGCCAGAAGGCTTTGTAGTGAAGGGAAAGAAAGAGTTGGTCTATAAGCTAAAGAAGTCACTATATGGTCTGAAGAAATCACCTAGGATGTGGTACCGAAAGTTTGACACATACATCCTTGGATTGGGATTTGTAAGAAGCAGGGTTGATCACTATGTATATTCCAAGAAGGTTGGTAATCACTTCATTTATGTAGTGTTGTATGTTGATGACATGTTGTTGGTAGGAAATAACATGAATGTTATCAAGAAGGTGAAATCGCAGCTATCCTCCAAATTTGACATGAAGGATCTCGGTGTTGCTAACTTCATTCTGGGAATAGAGATTAAAAGAGATCATGCAAACAAGAAACTCTGGTTGAATCAGAGAAAATATGTTGAGACAATATTGCAGAGGTTTAATATGCATGGAAGTAAACTGGTCAAGAATCCTATTCCTATAGGTGTAAAGTTATCTGCAGATCAGTGTCCCAAGACATAGGAAGAAGAAGAGGACATGTCCCATGTTTTGTATGCCAGTGTAGTTGGCAGTTTGATGTATGCAATGGTTTGTACTAGACCGTACATTACACATGAAGTGGAATGTTTGAGCAGGTATATGTCAAAACCAAGGAAGGAGCATTGGATAGCAGTAAAGAGGGTCTGCAGGTATCTTCGTGGCACTACCAGTTATGGATTTTTCTACCAAGGAAGACCAGGATTAGACAAAGTGTTGGACATACATGGCTTTGTTGATGTAGACTGGGCTAGAGATCTGGATCACAGAAGATCTACAAGTGGGTATGTGTTTAACCTATTTGGAGGAGCAATCAGTTGGATGAGAAAAAGGCAGGCTGTAGTGGCACTCTCAACTACAGAAGTTGAATACATGGCAACCACTCATGCAAGAAAGGAAGCAGTATGGTTACAAAGATTGTGTTCAAGTATTGGGTTGGTACAACAAGCAGTTAGATTAGATTGTGACAGTCAGAGTGAAATATTCCTGGAAAAGAACCCAACTTATCATTCGAAGACAAAGCATATTGATGTTCAATATCACTTTGTGAGAGACATGGTTGAGAAAAAGAAGGTGTTGCTGGAAAAGGTTGACACTTTGAAGAATGTTGCAGATTCATTGACAAAGTCTATGAGCATAGAAAAGTTCTCTTGGTGTAGAGTAACAATGGGCATTGTTGCCCTGGATTTTTGACTATATAATCCCATGGATCCCTAGATGCAAAGAAAACAACAAGTGGGAGAATGTTGGGTATGTGTTATATTCTTTGCATGTGTGTGT
>ML803693.1:237482-261988 GCA_009831015.1 Picea engelmannii
ACAATTACCGACATGATTAATCCTCAATGGGGATTAATCCAATAACAATAATAATAATAATGACATGATTAATCCACAATGGGGATTTAATCCAATAATAAAATAATAATAAGAATTCTCTTCGCAGTTACATTATTTCAACAGTGTGCAGATGTGCACGCTAAAATTTGGTGTCGCAACGTGCAAGCTGGTGATGTGCGGAAAAATAAGGGTGCGTGAGTGTGCACACTAAAATTTGGCATCGCAAAGTGCAAGCTAAGATGCACAGAAAAATAAGGGTGTGCAGATGTGCGCACTAAAATTTGGCATTGCGTTGTGCAAGCTGGTGATGAGAGGAAAAAGAATGATGCATGGGTGTGTGCACTAAAATATGGAGATGTGCGATGCAAGCAGGTGAAGTGTGGAAAAATATTATGGTGTGCGGTATGCACAATAAATTGTAGCACTGTGTGGTGCAGATTGGGGGGCACAAGCACAATATTGGCCTGCATGGTGTGCGCACGCATAATATTGGTGTACGTGGTGTGCACACTAAGAATTGGTAGAGCGCAGGGGAAATTTGTTGGTGCAGGCACAATGTTGGTATGTAGTGCATGCATGCTGAATATTCCTACCGCGTGACGGTTTAATTAATGGTGTGCATGGAGTACTGATGCGCGGTGGGAGTGAACTAAACTTTGGCATGGTGCAGCATGTAGAGTGCAATGCGTGTGGAATATTAGCATGTGACATAAAAATTGTGTGCAATAGATATTAGTGCATGAACCAAAATTGTGCGTGGTAGATATTGGCGCGCGACACAAAAGTAGTGCGCACCAAATATTGGTGCGACAAAGAAGTGGTCCACATTGGTTATAGGTGTGCGAAGAATGCACTACTTTATGGAGTTGATGCGCATGCTAAAAATGGGTGTACATTTTCAAATTTGTGCGCCTGAAGTCGTTTGGATAGTCTACAACAACAACAAAAATAATGAATTTCTGTGACATTTTATACTGTTTGAAGATCATCTTTTGCAGCGTGTTTTTAGGCCCTAAACAACATTTTTAGATACTCAAAAACCATGAGAACAAAGGGTCTACCAAGGGACAATTTGTCTTTTCAACTCAAATGAAATATCCCAGAGAGATTTTTCTAATGGTGTAAACCATTCGTCAAACGAAGCTTTTATGAGGAAGTTACAGGACAAACAGTGGAGAGTAAATTTTAAGACCCAATTAACTTTGAAGGGTCATAACTTTCTGCTCTGGAATCTGATTGAGGCACACATGAAATATATGGAAATATATTGAACCATAGAACAAATTCATGGAGCTGAATTAAAATTTTGGGCATGTTAAAAATGTTTAGTATGGCACAAAAGGTACCTGTAGCATTCAATACCAAAAACACTAATTGGCCTAGAACTTCAACAAGTTGTAACTAGCAGCTCAAGACCCAGAAAGAGGTGAAACTTGGATAGACTGTCTGAAATATTTATATGAAGAAAACCAATTGGGCCCATTCCAAAAATCCAACAGATCATGTGAAAAAATTCATAATTATCGCGCAGATTTGCACCAAGTTGAAGTGTGAACAGGAGAATTAATGGACAATCTTCAAATACCCATAACTTTCTGCTCAAGACTCAGAATTGAACATGGAACAAAGAATTGGAAAGGTATTGGATATTGGAATATGAATATTCAACCAGAAAATCGATATGGTGATCCAGGTGGATATTGGTGGCCACCCACCAATTCCAACTGGCTCATCTTGACAGTTTTAGTTCAACACGTTCTTCTGTAATTCTTTGTAATTGTGGGTTCTACACTTTCGGGGATGTCTAAATCCATAAAAAACTTCCAGGTGGATATGTTTTACTGTCCACCTAATCCAACTGGCTTATTTCGGAATTTTTCATGTCAATACATCTTTATGTACTTCCAGGGCCATTTTGGGGCCCTATACAGTGTTTTTTGGCTTGCCATGGTCAAACTGTAGACATAGTCAAAATTTGATGGAATAATGTGTATTTCGTGAAAATAACTTTCCAATGGGCTATCACGCACCTAAAACGGAGGTTGTATGAAAACTTTATGACCCTAGGAAGTTGAGGTACCAACTTACCCATCGGGGCCTACATAACTTTTGGTGTTTCATCTCCTAGGGTTAGGATTTTGGATATCTAGGGTTTTGGCATTCATGAGAAATGTTAAAAAGGCCTCTAGATCCTCATTGTAATCATTATGCTCAGAAGGATGCACATAGCAGTCACATCTCTTCTCAGAGATAACTACCACCATTTGAGCAAGTTATTTTCAGTTCTACAATTTTACTGTTTCAGCCTATTTTATTTATTCAATATAAGTTATTGTTCACTAGATATCTATTGTTGTTCTTTGTATCTTTTTGTTATTGTATTCATTCTGTTATTCATTTTGTTTTTATCATAAATCTAGATCAATGGTATCAGAGCAGTCTGCTCTTCATTTATTTTTCTTCGTGCATGTCCCCAACAAGATCTGGGTACAAGAACTTGGGACTCGAACCAGTCGAGCCTTTGCAATATTGGTCGCGTATTTCCCAACAAAAACTCATGGGTGACAAGAAGAAATATGATGGAGTAGGAGATCCTTTTAAACTGTTTCTAGAAGAATCTCTTACATGACAAAGGAATGAAATGATGGATAACTTTGCATAGATCCTTCAATGGCTGCCCACAGGAGACACATCTTCATAAAGAGGCCATGAAACACCCTTCAAGGTACAAGTAAATTTTGATATTCCATTATTTGAAGGACTGATAGATGAAAATGTTGTAGATAAATGGTTTAATCTGCTCGAAGGGTATTTTTAGGTCCATAATTTTTACGACAGGGAAAAGATTACTTTTGTCTCAAGGTCATCCCCAATGTTAAGGACTGGTGGGATACTTACTCTGAGCAAAGGGGCATAGAGGAATATGAAATATTTGTGGTCTCCCCTACATGGGAGTCCTTCAGGGATGTCATTAAAGAACAATACTACCCTGTTGGATGCTACGAGGACCAGTACACAAGATGGACCACGCTACGTCAGGAAAGGGACAAGACAGTACCATATTTCACCAATATTTTCCATACCCTGAGCACCAAATTGGGTATGAAAGACTCTGAATGACATATGGTTCTCAAATATTGTGGTTGACTGCATAGATACATTCAAACAGAAATGGATTTTTGGGACATCGCATCATTAGGTGTGGCTTATAAATATGTTGTCAAGATCAAGCAGAAATTTAAGTAGAAGAGGCGAGAGTTTGGAGATGAAAACTCCTCACAGCCGAAGCAGGGCAAAGGCAACCCCAACCCACAAAACAAGGGATAGAGAAAATATGGCCACTCTCAGGATAACTAGTCCAAGACGCAACCCAAGAAGGGTAATGAGAAGTCAAAGAAGGACATGGGAAAGTGGTGTGAATACCATAAAATCCCTTGGAACAACATCAAATAATGTCGCTCCAAGAATTCATTGGTGGTTGAGCTGAAAGCTTCCGAGTCAGAGGAAGATTCAGACTATGAACCAAATCCAAAAGGAGGGAAGTGGATTATTGATTTCAAACCCAGTGCCATTGTCGCTATGACCAAAGTCCAACCAAGCAAGCCAAAAGAACTAAAGGAAGAGGAACGCCTCTTTCACTCACAGATGTGGGTAAAGGGGTCTCTGCCTCATTTCATTGTCGATAGAGGAAGTTAGAAGAACCTGATATCAACATAGTTCATCAAGAGGCTAGATCTATCGATGAAAATGCACCCACAACCCTACACCATTGACTGGCTTCGCCAAGGAAGAGATCTTTGCATCAACCAACAGTGTCGTCTTCCCTACAGCATCAATCCCTTCAAAGACAAGGTATTGTGTGATATTGATCCCCTTGAAGTTTGTGATGTTCTTTTAGGACAACCATATTTTTGAAAGAAACATGTTGTGTATGATTCTAGACCTCGTAGTGTTATTATTACTTTGGGTAGACAATTGTACAGGATACCAGAGGTCGCCCCGTCTACCGTTATTTATTTAATCTATGCTAAGCAATGCAATAAGGTTATTTCATTTCTGCATATGTGACCTCTACACAGAGCCTCTCTTTGTAGAAGAAGCAAGTGGACAGGATCATGGAAGAGTACAGAGACATCATCTCCTCTCCCATCGGGGTACCAATGCACTTCCAGGTCAAGCGTCCAATTGATCTAACCCTCTGTGCATATGTGCCTAATGGAACAATCTATCATCACTCACTGATGAAAAATGACAAAATCAAGTGTCATATCTAAGAACTGATTCAAAAGGGGCACATCAGACCCAACTCCTCCCCTTACGGAAGATCGATTGTACTAGTGTAGAAGAAATATGGGACGTGGTGAATCTGCATTGATTACATAGCATTAAAAAAAATCACAGTCAGGAACCGGTACCCAATTCCTCGAATTGATGACATTCTTGACCAACTCAAGGGGGAAAAGTTATTTAGGAAGATTGACCTAAAGTTTGGCTACCACTAGGTTCCCATCCAACCAACTAATGTATGGAAGGCAACTTTCAAATCTAAAGTAGGTCTCTTCGAATGGTTGGTCATGCCCTTTGGCTTAACAAATGCACCAACAAATTTCATGAGGTTGATTGATGATTTATTGATATCCTTCACCAACTCTTTTGTGGTGGTATATCTGGATGACATCCTCATCTTCAACAGAACTTGGGAAGATCACATGCAGCATATTCTGCAGGTTTTGAGCACTTTGCGGCAGCACAAGCTATATGCCAACTTGGAAAAATGATCCGTTGGCATGAACATGGTCCAATACTTGGGATACATTGTTGATGAGAAGGGGGTGCATGTGGATCTAGCTAAGATCCAAGTAATTAGTGACTGTCCAGCCTCAACCACACTAACCGAGCTTCAAATCTTATTGGGACTTGCCAACTTCTACTGACGATTCATGTTGGGATTCTCCCATATTGCATGCACCCTCAGCCAAGTGACCAAGGGCGGTGGTGGGGAAAATTTTGCATGGGATACGACACAAAAACAATCATTTGATGATTGTTGACGATTAAAATCGCAACGAAGTTTTGCCTGCAAAGTGTTGCTAAAGCCTATTATTATAAAGCTAATATGATAAATAATACTAGTAGGTGGGACCCCCTTGTAGATTGGACATCAAATCTGGTTCTTATTTGATGTTGTGCTACTGTTCGACACTGCTTACATGGTTGATGAGATATTGGATGTTCGTTCTAGTCCCAACAATTGGATGATGGATAAGGCATGTTATGCATTTTTCTGTTGCTCTAGGCTCAATTTTCTTGTTACGATGGTCTATGTTATCATTGTTATATGTTCATGGATTCTTACTATGACACCTTCACAATAAACATGTTAGAAACAACACATAAGAGTAGTTGAAAAGAAGAAAAAGAAGTATAACAAAATGCGAAAAGAAGGAATCGAACTATGCTCTTATGTTACACTACATGCATCAAAATTTAAATGATTTTTGTATCCTAGCTAATAAGTTAATGGCTATGCGATTTTTTGAGTTATATAGTTGATATGCATTATGGTTAAGTTGGAAATGGTAAGATATGATGTGGGTGGCGCGCTTGACAAGTGATAGATGCTAATTCCAATGCATGGTTTAAATGAATGGTTAATGGATTAATGGTTGGCATGTACTGAGAAATTAAATGACTGGAGGGTGGTGGCAACGTACATTTACTGCACATCACCCATACTCTTTCCACTAGCCGCCACCCTAGTCGGGCTATTGTTCAACTGTGTTTGTTGTGGTTAGGCTCCGACTTTCAAACAGAGGGAGAACCACTCAACCAATTCACATTTTTAAGGTGCTCTTGGTTACAGGTATGCATTTTGTTTTTCCATCCATGAATTTTATTTGGTTATGAAATAGATAGTGGCTCGGCATGTATGGGTTTGTGCTTTCCTTAAGTATGGCAACTGTGTAAAATTGTGATTTTTTTTGGAATGAATCGTTGGTGGCTTTCAATGCAATAATGTTTGAAGTCACAGTGTCATTGGTCATCTTGAGTGTTAGCATCCATAAGGGCTCTTTGTCATCCTTGTTGGTTTTAGTTGGAGGGTTTCATTTGGTCTAGAGCAGTTGGTTGTCTTCACGCATTCATATCCCATACCTAGTCTTGGCTTTTATGGGGTTTAATGGATTTGAAACGCCTTGTGTTACCATGCATTATTCACTTGGGTATTGGGTTGTTCATGCTACTAATGGTCACGCAGTGGGTTATATTTCTTCTTCACGGCTTTGTTTCATCTTAGCATTGTCAGTTGGTTGGTTGGGAGAGCCACGAGGGTTATACCCTACATGTGCTAAGTATCGTTACAGGGACAAAATGGAGCCTTGCTCCTCTGTTCATAACCTCTGTTGTCACGAGAATTGTCACCCTTTCCATAAAGACAATTGTGGTATACCCTATGTGTGCATCGTTGGTCTCGGATGTTTTCACTAATGAGAGGAGTCGACTCTAGCTTCCCTGTGTTGGTCCACAGATCAAAACCTTGATTTCTCAAGACAGAGTGTTGTTAGAGGGGACCGTTATGGCATGTTGGGTATACTGTTGGTTTTTATGGATTGGTGGTGTATTGTCGACATAGTTGATCATTGGCTCACCCCATTGATTATGTGACAATGGTGTTGGTTTTGGTATCTAGTTATTGCATTTTTTATTAGAATTGAATGGACAAGGTCAACATGGTTAATTGGATGATTGTTAAATCGAGTACACAGTCATTGTCCTTGTGATCATTTAATTGACAACCCACCATTGTTTTAATTGATTAAGTCACAACATTGCTTTGTGCATGATGCATGGGTATGTGTGGTGTTCCTACAGCATGATAGGTTGAGTTGTTGATTATTATGATTGTGTGTTTTAATTTCCATGGGAGTATTGCAATCATGGTGATTATGGTATGTCCATCCACTGTGTATGCTATGGATATTTTTGGTTGCGCCCTCAAATATAGTCACGGAGTTTTTAAACATGGCCTTGTTGCAATTTGATCATTTATGCTATGATATCGGGTATGTTGTTTTTGCCTCGTTGTATTGGATGGATAGCCCAACATTTTGAATGTTTAGAGTTAAGGAAAATTGAACCTGTACAGTCACAGAAATAAACTTGTGTTTTGTCGAATGGTTTGTGTATTCCACAGCATAATGTGAGTTGAAGTGGTGATTGTTGTTTGTGTGTTTAAATGGCATGTCGAGATCTTTGTGATTTAAATATGGATTATTATGTTGACTGTCCACTATGTATGTTTAATGAATATTATGCATTTTAACAATGATAGGCATGGGTGTTGTGACTGTATAACCTCATTGCGATTTAATTATTAAATGAATTAAAAGACAGAATTGAGCACGACCTTTGGTCTGTATTTGATGATTGAAATAATTGGAAGTGGTTGATGAGTTGGCGTTGAACAGAGTGGAAGTAATTGACTGTGTATTCATTTGGAAATTGTTTTAAAATATTAAATGGATAAATGAGAAGAGCAGATCTCCTCTACAGGTTGTTGTGGAATGCATACTCTCTTGTTTTGGTGACACTATGTAGAGATTGACTATGAACAATGAGCAAGTTAATGCACAGAATTGTTTAAATTTTACATAGTAGTTGTTCTTTTAGCACAATGATCATTTTGGTTGGTGTTGATCTTTTTACATTGATTTGGAATGGTTGTATGGATTACTTAATTAATTTTATGAACAATACCCTCTCTCTTTCCCCACCATTATTTCTCTTTCCACTAATTACAACCCCCTCGCCTTCCCACATTCATTTTTCACTCCCTATTCGAAAATTTAATTACAGTCAAGAGGAATTTTGTCTTGAAGCAGTTTGGAGTCACAAGTTCTTGATTGGATTACAGTGATATTTTTTTTTATTTGTGTTACAGTTGATTGTTGTGGTATTTGAGCAGGAACCATGTTTCTTTCCCCCTCATTTTATCATTTTTCTCTCAATACAAACCCCTCACATAGCCCAGAACCTGTGTTCACCCCCTGCTCATCGAAAACAGTTAAACAATTTATATGGATTGGAATTGCATGAGTCTGATATGTTGTTGAGACAAAATCTATTTCATATTTTTTAAGAGTTGTCATGTATGGTTGTTAAACGGACTATTTACTAATTAATCATGCATGTAGGAATGAGTTTTTTCAGTTGAGGTAGCCATGGCAAAGGCAACTGAGGGAGAGGTAATTGGAACAGAGGCCCAAGAAGGCCAAGGTTTTCCATACACTTTGATGCCGACTCACAAGAGTTAGGCCAGTTGTTTCAGGTTGGATTTTTCAATTGGATTGGGAAAGGAGTGGTCCAACCTAGGCCTAAAATGCCTCTCTTCCAAGCTCCACAAGCCCCTGGTATTCTCGTGCCCCCTCATGTCTCATTGCAACCCGAGGTTCTCGAAAACGATGGATGTTAAGAGATTTCCCATCCGACAATCTCCCAACATCATGTCTAGACCCATTTTTCCTTACCTGCTCCCCCGCATGTTAACTAGATCGCCCAAGATGAACCTACCCACTCACCAGCTCAGTCCTCTCATGCTAGAAAAAGGTTGAAAACTGAGGCCCACCATGCCCTTGACAAAGGAAAAGCCACTGCTGCTCCTTCCTCACCCTCCAATGGCTCTGATAAATCTGTGTCTTTCCGAATGAATTTGAGGGATGATTGTTCTCATGTGACCAGCGAGATTAGGCCTAAAGGCTCAGCACACCCAAAGGAAAGTTCAGAAAAATAGAAGGGTGACAACAACAATCAAGGAAAGATTGCATCTCAAAGTGGGAAATATGGTTTTTGAGTTTTTATGATATTTATTGTTTTTTTTACAAGAAAGTGGTTTATATATTAAAAAAGCAGTGGTGTGACCACTGTGAGAAAACTACAAAATTCAGCCATGCATCTCATGCATGGGATTCAATATTACAAGTGAGACTACCCTGATATAAAGCCCCAGAATTCCCATACTGTCCTAGAATCCAAAAATTGTCTAAACACGGGCTGAGAGCCTGCTTACAATGTGTCTACCTAATTTTCAAAAAGAGGCTATAATCCTGCCTACAAAGAAATTTCCATAGAACCAAAAAAGGGATAGTTTCAAGAGTAAGGAATAACATAATTAAACCTTATGGTCTTGGATGGAGGAGCCTGCACTCGAAGAAGCCTTCGCACCTGCGTCTGTCTGGCGGTTTGATTTGGTGGCTTGGATCTCCATCTTTTTGATTCTTGCCTCCAATTCAATAATTTTGCTATTAGTTTGTTGCGTTGTATATGTAAGAGCTTCAACCGCTTCCTCCATGAGTTGGATTAAGTCTTCTTCGATCATCTCGAATATCCGACCACCTTCCCCATACATTCGAAGAAGAAAGACTATGTGTGTGCTTCAGCTTGCGTATTTCAAGTTACAGAGAGGGGGGAGGATTAGGGGGGAAGGCAGAGTTGGAACTGGAAGCCATTGAGTGATATGGGGGAGGAGATGAGAGAAAAATACAGATGAGGGACCAGGCAGTATCGAACAGGAAATACAGGCAAGAACAAGTCGCTACCTTCCATGTTTTAACACCACCTCGAATGTGCGTCGCCATGGAGCGAATGGACCTCGCTCGAGCACCATGCGAGAAGGGGATGGGCTCAACATAGAGCAACATGAGGGACGTGAGGGGAGGATTGTACGAGGAATGGTGAGACAACACGAGCTGAGGGATAAAGTACCATCATGCATGGGAGGGGATGGACATGAGTGACATGAGAGAGATTCCACGAGTCAAGACATTGGGGAGATCTGAGTGCCACCTGCCTCAAGATGACCAACTGATTGCCCACCACATGTCATTATGGGAGAGGGTCAAAGAATAAGGTCCCATTGAGGGAAAGTTGGCCCTTTCTAAAGGGGGTGGCTTCTTTGGCAGCCTGGTCTACTTTGCCATTCAGTTGACGGAGCACATGAAAAAATTCGATCGTTTGGAAGAAATTTGAAAGCCACATAATTTTCTTGAAGATTTGACAAAGTTTCATTTTGTTTGGCAGGGAGTTGGTGACCATATCTTAGATTAAAATCCTAGAGTCTCCTATCACCGTAATTTCCCTGATAGCTAGCTTCCAGGCTTGGGAAATTCCTTGCCATAGACTTAGAGCTTCTGCGATGTTGTTGGTTTCTTCTCCTAGCTCCCAAGAGTAGACTAGTTCCCGGAATTCAACGGGGTCATAGATAACCCCTCCCCCTCCTGCCGCCCCTGGGTTTCCTTTTGAAGCTCCATCAAAGAACAAGATATGTTGGTGTTGAGTGTGTCTCCATTCTTTGAAATACTCATGCTTCTTGCGCAATTCTCAGGGTTCAAAGAGCATGGGAGGTAGAAGGGAGGGATTTAGATTTGGAGCGAGACTATGAATCCAATCTTCTTCACAAGATGAGGGAGTTTGGAGATTGGTGTTTGACCAAAGGAAGGAGAGGAAATCACCCAGTAAGGCTTTGTATTTGGAAGAAATGTGGGTGGGGATGGAGGAATGGTTTATGAAGATTTGGAAGTTTCTTTCAAGCCAAATTTTCCAAAGGATAAATTTAGGGAGGGTCATCCAACATCATTTAATTTGATTCTTGGACTTGAGAGGATAGGGGTAGAAGGTGGTCCATTTTTTTAGCAGAGTAGGAATATCTGGAGGGAATTGGCCTGTCGGGGTCCCCTCTGGCAAGGCATTCCGCCAAACTTCTTTTGCAAAAGGACGATTAAGGAGCAAGTGGTCGACAAATTCTTCATGGGATTGGCAGAGAGGGCATCTCGAGGGTCCTTCCCAGCCTTTCCTTCGTAGATTATCACCTGTTAGGATTCTATTATGGGATAGATTCCAAATGTAGAAATACACTTTGGGTAGACTTTTGACTCGCCAGGTTTCTTTCCATAAAGCTAGATTTCTTGGGGCCTGGGGCTCAGCTGTGAGGATTTTGTAGTCGGTTGTTGTTGTGTAGTTCCATGACTTCATGCCCCAGCATTGTTGGTCCCTAAGTCTTTTGGAGATTGGTGATTTTCTTCAGAGTAGAGTGATCAACAACTCTTTTTCCTCCTAAATTTATAACGAGCAAACAAGGAGGTTCCAGCTTGACCAATCTTTGGAACCATCATTGTGTCAGTGGGAGATATCCCAGAGGGTGTTGATATTTTGACATTTTAGAAAGGCTTTTAGAAGCTCCGTGCTTGGAGTGTTTTCGATTGGGGGGTCCCCCATTATAGAGTCTTCCCAGATTCATATTTGATTTCCATTACCAGGGATCCATGTAAGAGTCGGGGCAAAGAAGGCATGCGCTTTTGAGAAAACGGAGAAGATAAGGGAGCCATGAGTAGTTTTAGGCAGTGAGTCGAGACATCGAAGCCTAGAGCCTGTGAAATATTTCTTCCAGATGGTTTTTTTCCACCAAGAGCTCCTTCCTGAGACTATGTTCCGGAGAAATTTTGCTCCTAGGGCCAAATTTTGGGAGTTCATATCGTGGAGCTGAAGGCCACCTTCAAGGAGAGGGCAAGAGATTTTACCCCAACTAACTAGTGGGAGATTGTTGTCATTGTTTTTCCCTCCTTTCCAAAGGAAACAACATAGCAAGGCTTCGATTTTGGAGATAATGCCTTTTGGAGCGAGCAGGATTGAGCATTGGTAGTTTGGAATGCTTGAGAGGACTGATTTTATGAGGACAATATTACCTGCTGGGTTTAACCAGCTTGAGCCCCAAGTGCTTATTCTAGCTTTAACTTTATCGACTAGGGGTGCCCAGCAAGAGGATTTGGCGGAGGCTTTGAAAATGGGGACTCCTAGATACTTGAAGGAATCCCATTGAGTTTTGCCCGTTATTCCCAGGATTCGAGTAATATCAATCATTTCCCTCGGAGTGCAGTTCCAACTGTAGATTTGACTTTTCCTGTAGTTTATTATGCTCCCCAAAATGGCTTGGTACTTGTTGAGCTCGACTTTGAATTTGTTGGCCGACCTGATGCTTGCGCTTCCAAGTAGGATGGTATCATCAGTGAACTGCACGTGGTTGATGTCTCTAACCCCTATGGATATGCGCAGCGCCATTAGTTTTTTAAGATGTTGACTGTGGTCTAATTGGTAAATCAACATCAAGACCTGAATGGCATAGAGGAGCGGGGAAAGAGGGCAACCTTGTTGTAAACCTCAAGATGCTTGAAATAATCTGGTTGCTCGATCATTGACAAGAGGTGTTATCCAAGGTCTTCCTATGCACGCTTTTGTCCAGTTGATAAAGGAAGGATCAAACCTAAGCCACTGCATTATCTGGTAAAGGAAGCTATGACTTACCCTTTCAAAGGCACTTGCAAGGTCCAGTTTGATTATCATGCCTTTTTCTTTTCGGGATTGGCTAGAATGGATGGCCTCCTGGACAAGGATGATATTGTCACTGATGTTTCTACCTTTGATGAAGCCTCCTTGGTTATCCGAGATAATTGCGGGTAGGATATTTTTTAGCCTATTGGTCATAATTTTAGTGATAATTTTATAGCTAATGTTGCAAAGGGATATTGGTCTGAAGCGGTCGAAGGAGGAGGCTCCTTTTTCCTTTGGGATGAGGTCTAGGAAGGCAAAGTTGGTGCTACCTCCAATTTTTCCACAGGATTACGACTTTTGATTCATTCTATGAATATCATGCTTGATTATTTTCCAACAAACTTTGATGAAGCGAGCAGTGAATCCGTATGGGCCTCAGGCTTTATCAAGCTTGATATTTGCTATGGATTTTTTGATTTCTTTTTTGGAGATCGGAGCTGTGAGAGCTAGATTGTCTTCCATGGAGACCCTTTTAGGGATTAGATTTAGGACATCATTGGTGATGACTTCTGGGGGAGGTGGATCTTCAGAGTAAATATTTATGAAGTGCTCATGGGAAGCATGTTTAATGCCCTCAAAATTGGAGAGGGTTTTCTCTTGGAAGCAGATTTATTTGATGGAGTTGAACTGCTTTCAGCCTTTCGCCTGCTTGTGAAAGAAGTTTTTGTTTTTATCCCCCGATTAAAGCTACAAACTTCTTTATTTCTGCCTCCATTATTCCTCCTCCTGGCGATAGGCCTAATAGATATTTTTGTGAAGTTGTTGTTCTTTTTCCAAAGAGATGGGGTCTACCGGAAGGATCTCTGCTTGGATTTGATGTTGCTCCAGGTCTTGATGTGCCTCCACCCTCTTAAGAAGAGGGGTTTTGAGAGACTTGTCCCATGATTTAAGGGCTTCTTTGAGTTTCCTTGATTTCTCTTCCTAGACAAAGAAGGGAGGACCCGTTATTAATTTTTTCCAGACTGAGGAGATAATGTCTAGAAATACTTCATGTTGGATCCAGGATGAGATGAAGCAGAAGGGGATGGGGTCTAGATTGCATTCGTGGGAGATTTTTAGGAGGAAATGGTTTTGGTCTGAGGCATTAAAGGGTAAGATGGTGGAGTCCAAAGTGAGGCCGAGAAGGAGGACAGAGTGTTGGACAAGGAATCTATCAAGTCGTCTTGCGATGTGTCTCGAGCCTATTATTTTATTGGACCAAGTGAACAGTCCTTTGCGGGGTTTGATATTGATCCAGGTGGATATTGGTGGCCACCCACCTTCTCCAACTGGCCCAAAACATGTTTCTGGCAATTTTGGCAATTTACTATTTTTAGCAGGTTTTAACTTCCGGGGCCATTTTGAGGGCCCAAATGAAGGTTTTTCAAGATCTAGGTTCTCGATGATAGACGAAGGAATAATTGAGCCCCCAAAATGAATCTCCTCAACGATACCTTTCCAACAAGCTATCACACACCTAAACGGAGATCGTATGCAAAAGTTACGACCCTGGGAAGTTGATGTACTCACTTACCCAAACGGGGCCCACATGACTTTTGGCGCTTCATCTCCTAGGGTTAGGTTTTTGGATGTTTAGGACTTTTGGAATTTCCATTTATTGTAAAAGGGCCTTCAGAACCTCATTGTAATCATCTTCTTGCGAATGCGAGTAGCCATCACATCTCTTCTCAGAGATAAGCTGCCACCATTCTAGTGAGTCTTTCACTCTGTATTTTTACAGTCTCTGTACATTTCTATGATTAATAGAAATCATGTATTACTGTATATCTGTGTTTATGGTTTCATCTCTAATACATTTCTATTATATTATTAAATATCTGCAATATCTCTGTGCATTTCTTTATTATATCTCCGCTCTCATTTCGTGCCGAAAATAATCCGGATCAGATATCTTCCAGATCTCAGTCCAGGATTAGGTCATCAACGATTTCCTTAAAATGGTATCTGATGGAGGTTTCCCCTTTTTTTCCTGGGCATTTAGCATGATATTCAAGTCCCCTGCTAGGATGATATTCTCTGGGCGGAGTAGCTGCAGGTGATCTTGGATAGAGTTCCAGCAATTTCTTTTTTCTGCATGAAGGACTAGGATGTAGATGTTGAAAAGGCTTACCTGAAGGCTTGTATCTTTGTGATGAAGGATTGTGAGAATCCAATGTGAGGTGGCATAGGAGTGGATCAACTCGATCTTGTTAGGATTCCAAAGGGTTCCCAATCCGCCTCAGGCTCCTCAAGAACTTATGGCTAGTCCATTGCTTGAATTCCAAAAGGTCTTTCTGATCTGGAAGAATTGTTTATCTTCCAGCTTGGTCTCCTGGATTAGCAGGACGTTTGGGTTGGATATGCGCATTAAGTCTTTCATTGCTTCATCTTTCTGTTTGCTCCCGATTCCTATGCAATTCCAAGAGACGACTTTCATTACTTACCTTTGCTGCTGGTGGTGGCTCCTTTTTGGAACTTCCCTTGTTGCCTCATTGTTCTTGGGTTAATCAGTCCGTCCAGGGTTGATTTCCCCCCCTGCAAATTATCTTTGTAGGTTTCTGCTTCTCTGCGTTCCTTTGTTGATTTCCTTCCCCTATTTGAGATTTTCTTAGTGCTTTGTTTTGGATCTATTTCCCCTTCCTCTTCTTCCGAAAAATCTTCCTCTGATCCCTGATCTGGATAAACTATCTCCTGGGGGAGGCTTGTATTTGACAAAGGATTAGGGTCATTTCTTTCTTTTTCTATCGGGGGTGGGATGGAAGGAGGATCAGTTTCTGGGATGTTCCTTTCAATTTCTGGTTCATCCAGGGTGGGAAGGTTGTTGCCAGTTTCAGGCTGTGTTTTGTTTGAGCGATATTTCTTTCTAGGTGAAGGGGGGTTTGGTGATTTTCCATCACGCCTCGGACCAGTTTTGTTTGCCTTGTGTCTTTTGGGTTGTTTCCATCCTTCGTCCTTCATCCAGTTCTTTTTTTTGTTGGGATTGGGGGAGTTTTGGGCAGTTTTTCTGGAAATGCCCATACTCGTGGCAGTGTCTGCATTTAAATGGAAGTTGTTCACAGTCTAATTTCTGGTAATACTTCCAGTCACCTACAGTCAATTTTATTGCTTCTGGGAGACCATATTCTAAATCAACTTCAACACAAATACGTTCACATGAGTATTGATCTTTGGGAATATCTTTATCGATGTACTTACCAAGCCCATTACCAATGGCCTACAATAAGGAGGGAGACCAGCAGTGGATTGGCATATTAGGGAGTCTTACCCACACCGGGATTGCCTTGGGTACGTCCATCGCCAGGTCAAAGTCAGACATCCAACGATTGAGGTACAGTCCTTGGGGTCCCATGATGTACGACCCATTTCTGAAAATCCGATCTCAGTCGTCTCTGGAGATAAATTCAAAAAGAAAGAACCCCCTTCCAACCGCGTAGAAGGTGACACTGCTGGTGATCAGGGGTCACCAGTTCTTCTGGATTTAGTTTTCAGTGGTGCATGGCAATGAAAAGAGCCCAATAAATTGACCCACCAGGGTTCAGTCTACCAATGACACTACTATCTACATAGGTTGATCCGGTGGTAGGGCGATTGACGGAATTTCATCCAACGTTTTGACAAACTTGAGGGTGGATCAGAGGTCGGCAGTTTGCCTTTGGAAATGAGTATCCGTTTGAAGGAAACTATGGTAGGGAGAGGTGGCGGGTCTCCACCCCTATCAGATCTCATGAGAGAAAGAGGCAGACCTATCTTTCAGGAGCTAGGATTTTCGCAGCGAAAGATAAAAAAATTATGATATTTATTGTTGATGACAGTTGACTTTAGAAATTTTGGACAACATGTTTTCTTTGGATATATGAGTAATATATTTTTTTGAAAATAATTTCAAATATTTTGAGATAAATTGCCAAATGTTAATATGATGATGGGAGTCACAAGGAGGGGTGTTTTGCTTAATTAACTAGTATCTTATGATTTTTAAGAGCTAAAGGGAGTCACAAGGGGTCCCACCTACTAGTTATTATTTATTTATAACCCTTATTATGATTATTACTTTTCCCCCTAACTAAAAAGTTGGTTGAGTCTTTTAATTAACTTAACTAATGAGGTGGTTCAACTACTTCAACCAATTCTAATTTTCTTAAAGGAAAAAGGAAAGGGAGGAACAAGAGGAGGATAGAAGGAGAAGCATACTAAGGTTTTCTCTTTGATTTTATGTTGAGATAATTCATCTTTCATTCATTCTTTAATTTATCACAAGCATAATTCTTTTTTATGATAACAGGGTCTTATTGTAGATACCAAGATTCAAGGTTGAATTACATCATTCAGACACTTGTTTTTCAAAGGTGTTGATCTATCTTTGATAGTCTGTGTAGAATTGTCTGTTTGTGAATTAGTTTTCATGACTGACAAAGGCTACTGTGCAGAGTCGAGTGGGCTACAATATGTGGCAAGCTGATCCAAATTTTAAAGTTCATTTTTTTATTTTCTGTCAGAGGTCCTTTTGTATGTTCCATAAAGGATGTCTAAGTTTGACTTTGGTCCAAAATTTCTATACGAAATTTTGTAAAAAGAATGACTCTTTGGTGAATTGGAATGAAATAAAGGATTGCTTTATGTCTCATTTGTCTTGATTATCATTTTGGTGTCTTTGCTTCTATCTCTACATTTATTTCATAACTGTTATATTCAGAAAATCATATAAAAAGTGAATTTCCAGCAAGATTTTTACTGATAAAAAACTAGCCTAAGCACTTGTAATCAATACTTGTGAGTTAGGATGTTATTTTTGTTGGCTATAAACATAGGGTGATACTCACATCTATTTTTCTTTAGCCAAGAAGAATCTGAAAATTCTTGAGTAAGATCATTTCATATCTTTTCCTCAACATTTATTTGGTGAACATACTAGGGAGATCTTCTATATCTCTCTGGTTAATTTTTGTACTCGATTTCCATCGATACATTTATTTTTCTAATACTGATTCTTTGACTATTTTATTTCTTAATGATTGTGCCTATTGCAAGGCAGCCCAATATTGAGCCTGGTATTCAAGATCATACTAGCATTGCTTTGAATATGTTTATACCATTTAGACACTGCCCATACCCGTGCTGAGATTAACCATTCTTAGGTGGCAATGGAACGAGATATTAGTGCTCAAGAACGATTGGAAGCTATACGTAGACAGCTTATAAATCAGCAGTAACCTTCTTCTTTCTTTAGTTTTGGACTTTCTTTCATGTCCTTAGAATCTTGTGCTTCTAGAAGAAGAAGAGGCTTATCATTGGAAATCAATCCTATTGCTGAAATAGGAAGAAAGAACGTTGTGTTATCTACCCAACAAAGTGCTCTAAGGAGAACTTTGTCTGATTCATACAGTTCATCTTTTTTTTACTCATCTATCATCCACAAGATTGCATCCAGTGGTGGCTCTGGTGGCACTGGAAGTGCTTCATCCTCTCAGTCTTCATCTTCGTCAGTGATTGGTAGCTTATACAGCCACCATATCCTTGTTCAAACTACCAAAAATCCTACTAAATTCATTAAAAATTATGGGATTTTTCAATTCGAAGAAGATTCCACAACCACACCATGGCATGTGTCCTCTCCTGTTAACCTAGCACCTGCTAGTCATCCACTTCCTAAATTTAAAGATCATCTTCCTAGGTTTTCAGGAAATAACACTGTCATTACAAACGAACACTTGGTGGCATTTTCTAATGCTTGTCATAATATAGAAGCCAATGATAATGATACTTGCATGCACTTATTCGTCAATTCCTTGGAAGGAAAGGTTGTGGCCGATTTCTTTGACCTTCCTCCTAAGATTCTGTTTACTTGGGAGGATTTAATCTATTGGTTCCAATCCACTTATGGGCAATATAAAATCCCAACCGAGAATTTAAGGGAATACAATAATGTCACCTATAAGGATGGTGACAACATCAAGTCTTTCAACTTGTGTTTCACCAAGTTATACAATAAAATCCATGAACTCATCCGCCCTCAGAACCAAGCCGCTTTCATGCATTACTACAATGCGTTGCCTTCCCCCTACCATCATAGGCTTGAGGAAATATCCATTGATAATCTTGGTTCTGCTCTACATGCTTGTTTAGAGTATGAAGAACGGCTTGAAAGAACTGGTCTTCCCCAGGGTCAATCGGTTAGACAGACATTCATGTCTTCCCTTTTACATCTAGTACAAGAAATGAACAATTGTATGATAGCGTATGAGAAGAAAGGAATTGTCTCCTCTCTCACCCCTGGAGCTTCATCCTCTTCTGCACCCCCCTTTAGAAATCTGGTTGAAAATAATTTTCAGCCTAAAGCTATCTTGCCTCGAAGTTGGTGTAAATTTTGCGAGGAACACCACGAGGAAACCACATGCGAGGTAAAGAAGAGTGCCATATATAATATCTTTGGTAAGAGACCAGAGGCTACTATTATTATCCTAGATTTTTTAGATCCAGAAGATTTCATGGTCATCAATACTAGGAACAAATCCTATGCTCCCAAGGGAAAATTTGATCCTCCCCACAATTCTTCTAGCCCAAGCTCATCCTTACCCGTTGCTACGGTTCAAGTTCCTAAGGTTCCTGATAGTCAAGGAACAACCTCTCCTCTCTCCTCTTCCAAATACAACATCTTGAATAAGTTGGCCAACATCAAAGCAGATGCAACCCTTTTGGACATGGTTGTCGTCTCTGAACAACAAATGCATCTGAAACAATTCATGGAAGGAAAAGATTTTGTTGTATCCAATATTTTTTAAGAGGTAAACGAAGAGGATTCATATATGAATAAAGTAGGTGTACATAACTTTAGATACCCTGTAAAAAATACCCCTTTTATATTTCTGTAAAGATTATGTATAATATTGCCCATTGTTGCCTCATTGATGGTGGTTCGGGCCCAAGTGTGATGTCAAATATTATTATGCAAGAGCTAGGCTTGTCTTGTACAAATGAAAACACCAGAAGCATGCTCTCCTATAATAGTCTGCAATAACCAACCATAGGCGAGATTAAGGATGTGACCTTAGTTTTATGCGCTCATCCTGAAATAAGGACAACCCTCAAAATTCAGGTAATTGATATGCATGTAAGAATTTACTCAATTATCTTGGGAAGAGATTGGAAAGTATTAATAGTTGGATACCTCTCACTCAAAGGGATGCATTTATCCATGCCTAGGAATGGTAAGAACATTATATTCCTTAGAGAGGGAAGGATTTCACCCTACATAGAGAGTGTTCCCCATGAAAATCAATTTAGATGATGATATGTGTCACATGCACTTTGATTTTTCACGTTCTGATGAAGGTAATGGGGCTGGAATTATCTTGGTTTCCCCTATAGGAAAAAATCATAATTTGTCTTATAGGTTGGAGTTTGCTTGTACAAAGAATTTCACTGAATTCGAAGCTTTATTATTAGGCATTGAAAGCGCCCTTAATCTTGGTTGTGGTCACCTTTCAGTTTTTGGAGATTCTGAGCTTGTTGTGAACCTGATACAAAAGATATGCTCTCCTAGCAACAAGTTGATGGAACGATAGACCCAAACTATTTAGGCACTTATCTCGAACCTTTTATCTTTTAACATCACTCATGTTAAGAGGGAGTTGAATTCAATGGTTGATCGGTTAGTTGTCTTTGAAGCTTATCCTAATCAACAACCTTTGCCTCACAGGCCTAATTATTCTTTTCAATATCTATATCTTTCACATGTCCTAGGCCATGTAGAATCTTGGCAGGTCTTCCCTAATGATGAGAACATTTGTGATTTCATTCAATATGAACCTCTTAATCTCGAGGAAATGATATCCATAGAAGACAAAAAGATTATTGAGGGTTTGAATCCTCTTGTGGGTTTGTTTTCATCGAGTGATGTAGGAAATAAAGAGAAACTGACAGAAGATAGGTCAAGAAGGAAGGTGGGTGAAACCATCTCCTGGAATATTGGGGCACTCGAATCTTCAAAGAATGTTAAAATAAGTACCCAATGTTCTGATAAAGAAGAAATGAGGTTTTCCAAGCTACTTGGTGGATTTCAAAATGTTTTTGCTTGGTCTTATAAGGTTCTTCGTGGTTTTGATCTTGGTCTACTTATATTTCAGGGCAGTCGGATGGGGAAAGAACAAGTGGTTGTAGCCACCTTCCGGTTGTAGCCGGAGAACATAGGGGGTTGTATCCTTCTTCTGGTTGTAGCCAGAGAATTGGGGAGATGGAGCTTCCCTTAGTTTGTAGCCTAAGGAACTAGGGGTTTGTATCCTCCTTCTGGTTGTAGCCAGAGAATTGGGGATTTGGATCTTCCTTCAAGTTGTAGCCTGAGAAACTAGGGGGTTGGAGCATCCTTCCAGTTGCATCTAGTAAACAAAGGAAGTTGGTCCTTCCAATGAATGTAATTCTTAAGACATATAAGAAAAAGCATTATGTGGTTTTCTACCACTTTGGGTTTCCACGTAAAAACACCGGTGTACTGTGTATGTGTATGATTTCTCATTTGTTCATTGTTTATTTACTCTGCAACTATTGGATGATAATTCTGCATTGATATAACACATGCATTATGTGGTTAAAAAGGATTGTATTTCTCTATTACTGATTCACCCCTCCTCTCAGTAATCCAACAATTGGAATTAGAGTCAGTTCCTTTAGGAAACAATTTAACCACTTGAAGGAGATCATGGATTATTCTGAAAATGGAGTACCAATGTTTAATGGTCATAATGGTTTTAAGTATGAGATGTGGAGCAAAAGGATGAAAGTATTTTTACAGGCATAAGGACATTATATTTGGCTATTAGTTGTTACAAGATATGATAGTTCAAAAAGGGAAAAGACTGCATCCAAGAAGGAATTGAAGAAGAATAACAAAATAGTAATGGATTTCATATGGAAAGGATTACCTAATCCGATAAGATAAAAGGTTGGTAAATGTTCATCAACCAAAGAACTTTGGGATAAGTTACATGACATATATTCTTCACCCATCACAGATTCAGAAAATTCCTAAGAAAATGCAGATACAGATCAAGAAGAATCATGTTCACCATGTCAAATAGATTTAGAAGATGAAGAGTACATAATCACCAGAGGTATGTTCTTTTTATTTAATTGTGAAAAACATGGACATCTTGAAATAGAATGCCATGAAGGAAATGAGACAGAAAAACTAATTGAAAAGGAAGAAAACTATGAAGCAAAATTGATTAGTGCTTTAGATGAACTAAGAGAAGAAAACAATTCACTCAAGAAAGAATTGATGAAACAAAAGGAAAGTGTTCACATTATTGAAGAATCCCAATAGGTCATTGAGAACTTAAGAACTCGGCTAGAAGAAGCAAGAAAGATAGAAGAAAATCTCAAATATCAAAAGAAGTATTTGGAAGCCAACATAGAAACACAGAAGGAAGAAGAAGAAATGAGAGAGAAGATATTGACGAATCATCTTAACGAAATAACTAACGATCTAAATCAGCTTGAGGCATATTTTGGTCAAGAAGATAAAGGACTTGAAGAAGAAACACTCACATTAAAAATTCATCTTGAAGAAGTGAAAAGAACAGAAGAAGTCATGAAGTCTCAGATAATGAAGAAAGAAGAAGAGGTTGAGAAGCTTGAAGAAGAAGTTGTCACAATGAGAAGTAAAATCATCAAGCTCAACAAGAACATTGAAGAGACAGAAACATCCACATCATTTATAGAGAATGAAGATAAGCACTCTAGGTTGCTAGAAAAGAAGAATGAAGAAAATAGAAAGAGTTATGAAGAAGGACTCAAAGGAAGGAATCATGGTCAACCTCAATCTAAGAAAACTATTGAAGATACATCTTCAATAAGACCATCCATGTTCAATCCACAAAGAAGATTCAGTCATGATCACGATCATTCAAGGTATAAATTCAGAAGGACTACACCACAAAGAATATCATTCACTCTTAGGTATGCAAAAAAAATTTATGGTCATTGTTTTTATTGTACTAATTTTGGACATAAGGCTACAGATTGTAGGGATTATAAAAGAAATTTTCAAGCAAGAAGTGCCTATGTGGCCCCACGTAACATTGAATGTTACAAATTTCATAACTATGAAAACATAGCTAGTGATTATGGAAGCATGATCGATACTTCCATGAAAGAGAACACTGATATCAAATATAAGAAAGTATGGATAAGAAAACACGAAGAATAGGTGAACAAAGACCAAGTCCCAGAGATCGTAAGATTGGAAATAAAACGAGATGAAGAAAATTCTACAGAGAAAGATGTCAGATACAAAAAGGTTTGGAAAATAACTGGAAAAAAAGGACATGTAAATAAGGAACAGGTTCAAAATATTGTACTTTCATGCATTGTAGTGAAAGATGAATCCACAGACAGAAAGAAATAAGTCATAGCTCAGAGAGATGATGAATATACCAATGAAGATGACGATGAATACACACCAGAACAAGAATTTTTCTGAGCCATATGGCTTATATACTCCTAAATAATATGAATAATAGACAGGGGGAGTCTATGCGGTAGCTGAGACAGACCAGAGAACCATCCTTCGAGCAACTTGCAGAATTTGAGTAGACAGATTCAGTGCATTCAGTTAGAAGAAGTACAATATGATAGATTAATCAATTGTAGTAGTACTTCATAATAGTATAGTGACATATGAGTCAAAATTATGGACAGTTGTGTAGAAGAGTCTTGAATGGTATGGATAGATATGGATGTGAAATCATCTTTTTGAATGGGGAACTTGAAGAAGAAGTCTACATTGAACAACTGGTTCCTACAGCATGGTACTCTATACTGGATAAATATCTACTGCAGGCAGGGTTCATAAAAGGAAGTGCAGAAAACAACCTATACATCAAGGTAACTCAAGATAGTATTTTATTAATTGAATTTTATGTTGATGATATTATTTTTTGAAGCAATGATGACAGGTTAAGCCAGAAATTTGCAAAGGATATGTAGAATGAATTTAAAATGCAATGCGAACTATCCTTCTTTCTGGGTCTTCAGATATGTCATTACAACCAAGGAATTTTTATTTCTCAAAATAAGTATATCAGAGAAAGGCTAAAGAGGTTCGGAATGGAAGATTGCAAACCAGTTACCACTCCTATGCAAACCAGTTGCAAGTTCAGCAAAGATGATGATTCAAATTCTACAGACCAGAGTAATATAGGTCAATGATTGGTAGCTTATTATATGTGACAACATCCAGACTAGATGTAATGCAAGCTGTTGGATAGGTGTCACGATTTCAAGTAGCACCAAAGGAATCACATGTTTTAGCAGTGAAGAGGATTTTCTCATATCTCAAAGGAACAGAAGATTTTTATTATGGTATCCAAAAGGAAACGATCTATCACTTATTTCTTACACGGATACAGATTGGGCGGGTTTCATTGATGACCGACGAAGCACCAATGGAGCAACGTTCTACTTGGGTGAGTGTTGTAAATTCTAACCTTGTACAATATCTACTGCAAACAGATATTCAGAAAAAGAACAGAAAAGATACAATGGAAAATAAAAACATTACACAGATATTTTTCTCCTGAAAACCCAAAACTGAGAAACCAAAATATTCTATATGCATTCATCATGTTACAATGTTTACAGTACAAAATACATATAGGAGCCAACGGCATCCAAAATCCTAACCCAATGACCTGGATTAGTCCAAAACCCTAATTCCTTAACCGGAAATAGAAAACCATCGGCAAAGAAACCATGTGCCAAAAAACCACCTAAATATAATGCAATCCCGAAAAATGTGGTCCCGATGCGAAAAAAAAAAATTTCCTCGTGAAAAGAATATAACACATACCCAACATTCTCCCACTTGTTGTTTTCTTTTCATACAGGGGGTTACAGGGTTACATAGTCAATAATCCAGGGCAACAATGCCCATGGATCCTCTACACCAAGAAAACTTCTCAGTGCTTGTTTATGGATAAATCCGTAAGTGCCGACACAAACCGATCTCCCTAGATCCACCTGGATCTAGAACAAAACATGACAGAATATACCGCTTTCCCTAGATCTAACTATTGAATTAAATTGGAAGTGAGAAGAAGATATGTACCTTTGTAATCGCTTCCTTGGTCTCTGTT
>ML803693.1:269391-345685 GCA_009831015.1 Picea engelmannii
TAGACCATTGCATACATCAAACTGCCAACTGCACTTGCATATGGAACATGAGACATGATCTCCTCTTCTTCATGTGTCTTGGGATACTGATCCGCAGATAACTTTACACCAACATGAATAGGAACCTTGACCAATTTACATTCTTGCATATTAAACCACTGCAATATTTTCTCGACATATTTTCTCTGATTTAACCAGAGTTTCCTCCTTTTCTGATCTCTTTTAATTTCCATGCCCAAAATGAAATTTGAAGCACCGAGATCCTTCATGTCAAATTTAGAGGAAAATTGAGTTTTCACATCCTGGATAATCTCCTTGTTGTTTCCTATCAGCAACATGCCATCCACATATAAGACCAAATAAATCAAATGATCACCAATTAATTTAAAATACACTCGATGATCTTCTTTGCTTCTTGTGAATCCAAGTCCCAACATATAAGTATCAAAATTTTGATACCACATTCTTGGTGATTGTTTTAAACCATACAGGGACTTTTTCAGCTTGCATACCAACTCCTTCTTTCCCTTCACAACATAACCTTTTGGTTGCTTCATATATATTTCTTCTTCCAGATCCCCATGTAGGAATGTTGTCTTCACATCCATTTGTTCTATTTCAAAATAAAATGCAGCAGCAACAGATAACAAAAATCTTATGGAGGTTAACTTGGCAACAGGAGAAAAAATCTCACCAAAATCAATTCCCTCAACCTGGGAATAACCCTTTGCTACTAACCGAGATAACAGAAATATTATGGAGGTTAACTTGGCAACATGAGAAAAAATCTCACCAAAATCAATTCCCTCAACCTGGGAATAACCCTTTGCTACTAACCGAGCTTTGTATTTCTCCACTTTTCCTTCTGCATTCAACTTCTTTTTAAATACCCATTTGTTTCCAATGGGCTTTCTTCCAATTGGCAACTCCACTAGATCCCAAGTCTCATTATTATCCCAAGATGCAATTTCTTCGTCCATGGCCCTTTTCCAAATATTTCCATCCTTTTAATCCACTACCTCCCTGACAGTTCTAGGATCATCATCAGTAATAGACAAATCAAAATTTGAACGGAAATCAGATGGACTATACCTTTCTGGTAGCCTTCTTTCTCGATCCGATCTCCTCAATACTGGAGTATGAGGATCTTCTTCTTCTAATTCATGTTCTTTTGTAGATTCTGATTCATCATCCTTTAAATCAAACTCTATCTTCTCTAGTTATTCCTTACTTGGTAGGGCTTCTTGTTTAACAACATCCTTCATTTCTCTAAATACCACATCTCGGCTATACACTACCTTCTTAGTTTCTGGGTTCCAAAGCTTATAACCTTTGTGGCCATCTTTATATCCAATAAAGACACACTTTTCAACCTTCTTATCCAACTTACTCTTGTTTTCCTTTGAAACATGAACATATGCATCGCAGCCAAAAACCTTGAGATGTGTGAGAGAAGGTTCCTTACCATTCCATACCTCTTGTGGAGTCTTGTCATCCAACGCTAATGAGGTTGATCTATCGACCAGGTAACATGCAGTACCCACTTCCTCTACCCATAATTCTTTCCCTAACCCGGCACCACTGATCATGCACCTTGCTTTTCCCATCAGCATCCTGTTCATCCTTTATGCAACTCCATTCTATTGAGGTGTATATGGAGTAGTCCTCTGCCTTGCTATACCGCACTTCTTACAGAATTCTTCAAATTCATTTATGCATAACTCTCCACCATTATCTGTCCTCAACACCTTAATTCTTTTCTCTATTTGATTCTCAACAAGAGCCTTAAACTCTTTAAACCTATCAAAGACTTCAGATTTCTTTTTGAGGAAATATATCCAAGTCTTCCTTGAGAATTCATCTATAAATGAGACATAGTATATAGATTTTCTCAATGATGGGACCAACACAGGTCCAAAAACATCACTGTGAACTAGTTGTAAAATTCCTTCTGCCCTCATTGCACTAGAGGGGAATCTTACCCGATTCTGCTTCTCATATAGACAATGTTCACAAAAATTAAAATCTAGAGAGAAAAGTTAGACATACCTTCAACCATACCTTTACTGTGTAGTAGTCGAAGACCCTTCTCTCCGACATGCCCCAGTCTTTTATGCCACAACATAACCTTTTCTCTATAAACTGTAGGAGTTTTTTCTTCTTCAACTCCAATATCAGGAACAATGGAACTATTACACCCATCACTAATAGTGATCTAAAAATGAAGAAGACTTGAAAATCTTGAAATTATTGCAATGTAAATGTTATGTGTTTAAAGCAAATGGATCAATTTTGCAACACATAAATTAAGGGATTACTCGTGAAAAATACACATAGACAACATCATAATCAATGAACATAAGCACATAAACACAGCAATTGATAAAGGAGTTCACCCCTCTCTTAGGCTACATCTCCTGGTCCAGCTTCCAATGGATCATTATTATTAATTGCTCAAAGTGCTCAAAAACATGCCTTACAATGCTCAAATTGACCAACCGGCTGCTCCAATGGCTTCAGAGCGTCCAAAAACCCCTAACTGGGATTTTTCGGCACCTCAATCGGTCGAAAAACGAAGAAGTTGGGCCTCCTGGAAGTCCCCCCTTCAAGCTTGTTGTCTCTGCATCTACAAAATGCACCCTTCTCAAATGAACCTCGCACACACGCAATAAATAGCGTAAAAACCCAGCATCGAGCGCAAGTACACCAATGGTGCAAACTATAAGACGGTTATGGGCACGCCAGCCCCTAACCGCCTAGCACCTGGGCACATAGGGGTCCATACGACCGTGCACATTGGAAAAAGGGCCAAACGGTTGCAACCGTGCCAACCATACTAACTCCCCGCGCTCCGGTCATGGGCATATGGCATATAACATAGAACCACAGACTATGTATTATAATCCCCGCGCCAACCAACTGTCGGGCTATACCATATATGGTATGGTCATATATGCAATCAAATGACCACGGGCGGGGGCTAAGCCCCGGCCCAACCCCCTGCCAACGACCACATAACTCAAATTGAAATACAATTGAATTCATATATATTACAAGGCATAATGTGTGACCCATTGGTTGGTCGGAGTTTGTGAAAGCTATATGCAATTGGGGAGGTCCGGGGGTCGAACCCCATGGACTCCAATACATTTTGACAATAGACCAAACAACCAATATCGGGGTGCCACGTGGCAGCCCATGATTGGGCCATGTGGCACCTTACCATTAACCAACGAGATGCCACGTGTCACATTCTGATTCGACCATGCCTACCAATCATCATATTCCACATCACTTCTACCATTTCAGCATACGGTCGTACAACCCTACCATGTCAGCTTGTACGGACTGTACAGACTGTACAGTCAGCGTCCTTTTTTTGCCTGTTTGACTTTATGAACAGATTGCAGTATCTCTCACTCCCGACATCCGTTTGAGACAAAACAAGTTGCATTGGGTTCGCAACAAGGAGGCCTACGCTCTCGTCCATTTTGAAGTGATTCCGAGCACTTTGAAATTTTGAGCAAAATTTGATCCCCTGATCAAATAGTGCTTCCTTGCATCTTATAAAGAGTTCCAAACTGAACTCCCCTCAACAACACCATTGCTCCTCGAACCATCCTATGGGTTTCCTTTTCAAATATTGTTTTTACCCCTGCATCATCCATTTTTCTTACAGAAATCAAATTTCTGGCCAAACCTAGGATGTGAAGAACACCAGGCAGTGTTCTAATCCTTCCATCTATGAGCCTCAACTTGACCCTTCCTCTTCTTATGATTTTAGTTGTTGAATCATTACCTAAGAAAACATTACCTCCATCATACCTTTCATATTCATAGAACCACTCCATGTGGAGAGTCATATTAAAGGATGCACCAAAGTCAACCAACCATGACTCATGATCTGCATGTGTGCTTGAAGAGGCTAAGTATGCATCCCCTCTTTCTTCCTTGGAGGTCTTTTCTTCTGTAGAATAAGATTCTTTAGATCCCTTCTTTTTCTCAACGTTGGATCTACACTACTTCTTATAGTGCCCTTCTTTTCCACATCTCCAACATACCCTTACAAACTTTCAAGGAGATTTAGATCTACCCTTAGGCTTAGATCTCTCACTTGAGAAATTAGATCTATTTCTTTCCTGAGAATGTCCTCTTGAAAATAATGCGTCTATGCTATATCCTTCCATATTATTTTGTCTCATCTCCTCTGAAAACAAGGATGAGACCACTTCTTCAAACTTCAAGGAAGTTGTATTACTACCTATGGCCACAACCAGACTATCCCACGAGTCTAGTAAAGAGCACAACAAACTAATACATTTATCTTCATCTAAAATTTTAATCTCAACATATACTAACTGACTTACCACAGTATTGAAGGCGTTCAAATGCTCTATAACCGAGTCTCTGTATCTCATCCTCAGGTTATACAACTTCTTTCTCATGAATAGTTTATTTACCAGGGACTTAGACTCATACAACTTCCCCAAATTTTCCCATAAATCCTTGGTTGTAGCTTCCTCTGACAGATTCAGTAATACTGAATCAGAGAGACACAGTCTGATTGTGCTCTTTGCGTTCCAATCCAACTTTTTCCAGGCATCTACAAAATTTTTTGTAGGTGCAGTACCTGGATCTATCGCGATCCACTGATCTTTGTCCGCCAACAGATCTTCCATATTGAACTTCCACAGTTCAAAACTTTTCCCATTAAACTTCTCGATCTCCATCTTCAAATTGCTTGCCATTTATTTTCACCTAAAAAAATAATAACGCAGATCTCCCACTGTAACAAGGCTTTTCACAGTCCCAAGCCAAACCCTTGACCACAAAGGCGTCCCCCTGAAGCCAATAAAGCTCTGATACAAAATGTAAATTCTAACCTTGTACAATATCTATTGCAAACAGATATTCAGAAAAAGAACAAACAAGATACAATGGAAAATATAAACATTACACAGAGATTTTTCCCCTGGAAACTCAAAACCAGGAAAACCAGCATATTCTATATTCATTCATCATGTTACAATGTTTTCAATACAAAATACATATAGGAGACAGGGGCATCCAAAAACCTAACCCAATGACCTGGATTAGTCCAAAACTCTAATTCCTTAACTCAAAATAGAAAATCATCGGCAAAGAAACCATGTATCTCGAAGAACCCGATGATAATACAAGCGCAAAGTGTTTAGTATCATGGATAATACAAGCGCCATCAGTATCTCAAAGAACCCGATGATACACTCCAAGATGAAGCACATTCCAATCAAGTATCATTTTCTACAGGAACAGGTTGCAGAGAATTACATCAGAGTTGAATATGTGGGCACAAAAGAACAAGTGGCAGACATCTTTACAAAACCGCTTCCACGGGAAGCCTTTGAGTATCTTCGCCAGAGACTCAGAGTAATTTCTACTCAAAAATGAATGTTTTTGAATGCTTATCTTATATGTCTTAGATTTACACAAGCACCATAAAGAGGATAGTTCGGGTTGGGAGATCAGTTTCATGAAGAGTTCAGTTAGGGGGAGTATCCCCAAGAATAGTTCAGTTAGGGGGAGCAACCTCTGATGGAAAGATACCTTTGTCATTGATGACAAAGGGGGAGAGATTTATCAGATCTGGAGCACAGAGGCATGGTTCCAGTAGGAGCGATGGTCACATGAAGAGCATGAGTGATATGAATTTAGTATTGCATCATAGTGTTGCCATCAATGCCAAAGGGGGATATTATTGGTTAATTTGGTTGGTTTTCATTGATGTCAACCCTTGAAGAAAGTCCAGTAGCGAATTCTGGTACCACAAAGGTTTGGGTAATGGAACCAAGTTTGTTTGATGGATAATGGTATTATTTTTGATATATTTGCAGGTAAAACTATTCTATATGGATAGTACATGTCATGCCATTTCCGGTGGTATGTGAAATGTCACATAACTCCTCATGAATAGAGAGTTATGGCCATGTGAAGTTGGAGAACCCTCATGAGTCATCTAGAAGCCCCAAGAGGTGAAAGTAGTCAAAATGTTTGCAAAGAAAAAGTTATTTAAATAATAAAGTGAAGTGATGAGTGTACTTTAATTCAAAGAGAATGCAAAAGAAATTATTTAAATAATAAAGTTAATGGAAAACTTACTAATTATGGAAAGTAGTTAAGACAAGTGGACAAGTGGTTATAAGTGGGTTAACCCTAAAATAAGGAAAGTGGGTTAAGATGGTTAGAAGGTAACCCCTTGAGGAAGCTACATAAAAGTATAAATAAGAGGCAAGGGTCTCTCATTTAAAACACACTTGAATATCATTGAATATCTATTTTGGTGAAAGGTTATTTGGGCAGGTATTATTGATAGAGAAAAATTGTAGCAGAAAAAGTGTGCCAGGAAAAGTGCGGCAAGAAAAGTGTGGCAGAAAAAGTGTGGCAGAAAAATTGCAGAAGAAAAAGCGCGGCAAGAAAAGTGCGACAGAAAAAGTGTGGCGGGAAAAGTGTGGCGGAAGAAAAAGTGTGGCAGAAAAAGCGCAATAAGAAAAGTGTGGCAGGAAAAGTGAAGCCGAAAAACTGCAGCAAAAAATGTGTGGCAAAAAAATCATGGCAGTGGATTCGCAACAACAGAATGCTACAAGAAGAAATAAAATCTATGGTTCTCATATGTGTAGTATTGAATTCATGAATCAAGTTGAAGGTTTGCCTTGTAACTATGTTGGATTCCCTCTTGGGAGTTTATGGCTTGTTGTAGAGTTGATTTGAGGCAGATCTACTGAAGTTTAATATTGGTTCATGTTTGAGGGATTTTGGTTGAGGTCTTTTGCTGAAGTTATTAGTACATATAGAGGTTGTATAATAGTGAGGTTCTAGCACATGGTTCGAGGTACAAACTTGTGGTATAGTGTTTGAGGTATGTGTGATCAGACCATATTTGGATGATGAAATTGATGAGGGATTTTGGTTGAGGTACATGATTGAGACAAGTAGTTGATGAGTTGGCACATACATGAGGTTTATAGTTGATGATGTTGGTACATATTGATGAGTGATAGTTTATTAGTAGTTGATACATGATTGGTACATACTTGGTACATGGTTGGAGGCACTTGTTAGTAGTATTGTTGACAAATGGTTTATGGATGATTTAGCATACTTGTCTTGGTATATTATTAGAAGCACATATTGATCTTGGTGATGATTATGAGTTGTTGTGTTATGCTTAGTTGATGCACATCTTTGAGATTTGTCTTGGTGATTGATCTTGGTGAGTGGATCTGATTTGGTTGATAATATTGATGAGATAGGATGGTGTGATATGTTGTTTGAACAGGTTGTTGTGATAGATTATTTGTATAGGTTTGGTGCATGGTTGATGCACTTTTTGATGGTACAGGTTGAGGTAAAGGTTGGTGCATGGTTGATGCACTTGTTTATGATATAGGTTGATTATAGGTTGTTTGGTACAGGTTGGTGCATGGTTGATGCACTTGTTTATGGTACAGGTTGATTACAAGTTGAGGTACAAGTTGATGCATGGTTCAGGTTGTTTGGTGCAAGTTGATTGATACAGGTTTACAACAATATATCTCAAAGTGATAGTGTAACAATGGTTCCATCACTCTACTTATATTTCAAGGCGGTCAGACGGGGCAAGGATAGGTGGTTGTAGCCACCTTCTGATTCTAGTTGGAGAACATAGGGGGTTGTAGTATCCTTCTTTTTGTAGCCATAGAATTAGGGAGTTGGAGCTTCCCTCAGGTTGTAGCCTGAGAAACTAGGAGGTTGTAGACGCCTTCTAGTTATAGCTAGAGAATTGGGGAGTTGGAGCTTCCTTCAGGCTGTATACTGAGAAACCAGGGGGTTGGATCCTCCTTCCAGTTGCAGATGAAAAATAAAGGAATTGAAAAATCTGATATTGAGAGAAATGCATAAGGTATCTTATGCTAGGCACCCAAGGTATCAGAAAACTATTGCATTTGTCAAGAGCCAATATTATTGGCCAAGCATGAAGAAATAAGTTGTTGATTTTATTGCCAAATGTTTGGAGTGTCAAAAGGTCAAGGCTGAGCATAGACACCCAGCTGGTTTACTACATCCATTTCCCATTCCCGAGTGGAAATGGGAAGTCTTAACAATGGATTTCATCACCAAACTGCCCAGAACAAACAAGCAACATGATTATATCATGACAGTGGTGGATAAGCTTACTAAAGTTGCCCATTTTATTCCAGTAAATCTCACTCACAAGGAAGCCAACATTGTTGATATTTATATGAGAGAAATTGCTCGACTACATGGTATACCCAATACAGTTGTGTCTGACAGAGATCCAAAATTTACATCAAATTTTTGGAAAGGATTATTCAAGGGATTTGGAACAAATTTGAATTTTAGCATAACTTATCATCCAGAGTTAGATGGGAAAACAAAGAGGGTGAATCAAGTGATTGAGGATATGTTGAGGATGTATGTGATGGATAAACCATCAAAATGGGAAGAATACCTACATTTGGTAGAGTTTTCTTATAACAATGGGTACCAAGCATCTCTAAAGATGATCCCATTTGTGGAACTTTATGATAGAAGGTGCAACACACCGGTAAGCTAGGACAACCCAGTAGATAGAGCAGTGTTTGGGCCAGAATTTATCAAAGAAAGGAAGAGAAAATGTTGAAAATAAAATAGAATTTAAAGGTTGCCCAAGACAGGAAGAAAAGATATGTTGATAAGGGCAGAAATGACAGGAAATTTAAAGTGGGTGACCATGTATTCTTGAAATTAAAGGCCAACATAAGTTCCCTGAAATTGAGAAATTGTTCAAAGTTGGAAGCTCGTTATTGTGGGTCGTTTTAAATCCTAGAGAGGATTGGCATGTAGCATACATGCTTTCCTTTCCTGCATCAATGTCTATTCATAATGCATTCCATGTATCATTGCTCAAAAAGTATATACTTGATGCTAATCATGTCATTGATTGGAATGTGATTCAAGTGGAGTAAGAAGGTGCCTTTCAAGTGCATTCGATGTGCATATTGGACCGGAAGATCAAGGAGCTCCAGAATTGATCCATGGAGCTAGTAAAGGTCCGATAGACCTGGTACGGTCTTGAATATGCAACTTGGGACCATGAGGATGTTATGCAGGCAGAATACCCGCATCTTTTTGAGGATTTTTGAAAGTTTGGTTGTATATGTGTATATATTGCACTGAGGACAATTCATAAATAAGGGGGAGGGGAATGTAATACCCCTATGATGAATCCCAACTATAAATGTAAATATAAATGTACATATGTATATAAGTTGGTGATATGTTTGTACCAATTCTTAGAATTAGTTTTGTAAGCACCTTCCATAATATAGCGCGCATATGTGTTGCACATTAAAAGAAGTAATGTGCACATCCTAGGATACCGTGCGCAACAACTTGAGCACACGATCTTGAGGCCAAAGAGCCTTTGTGTATATGTTCATGTTTTTGAGGTTGGTGAGCCTAGATACAAAAAGGATAGTATGTTTGTATTATAAATGGAAATCACACGCAAATATTAATGAGAAACACATCATTGTGGCAGACCAACCATGTAAAATATTATGGGGGACTAAACTCCACTAATTAGGGAAAGAGGGATAAAAGTTAAGGATAGGGGGCTAAGCTAGGGAGCTTAAGCCAAAAAGGAATATTATATTAATATTCCTTAAAGTACAAAGTATGGATAATTATTTTATCCTAAGTTCTAAGGATGGGGACAAGTGGACCAAAGTAGTTCTCAACATGACATGTGTCAAGTTGGGAACATCCATACATATAGTTTGGACTTAGTTCATTTTCCCATCATTCACTCACTCATTCATTTGTCCTTCATACCTTCCTATCACTATACATGTACCCGTACCTATACATGTACCTGTACCTGGTTAGCTTAGGAGCTAGACTGAAGAAGCAGGTTTTCAAGCTCGTGGGATATTAAAGAGGTGGGTTGTTAGGCCTGTGAGAAATTATCTCTAGGTGAGAGAATTGTTGGGAATTTATTTCCCTAATGTGCCAAACTGTAGCTACAGGGCTCTGAGACTTCCTGTCCGGCCTATTATTGAAGCCCCGAAAAGGAAGTGGGGCAGTCGAAGGACTGTTGAGCATAGAAGGGGCACACTTTCTGGGGTGGGACAGGCATGTGGGGAATGATGGACTGTAGGTTTTCAGTTCGAGTTGGAACATGTGATAGAGTTTTCCCAATTATCTGAGATACATCATTTTGGTTAGGAATTTCTTTACCTGGGTGGAGTTTAGTTCCAGCTTGGGGGTGACCCACTATTAAGAGTTTGAGCAGTGTGGTCTAAGGCTAGGAGGAACGTGGAAGGTATGCACACAGTTGGTGATATTTTTATCAAGATAAGTGTCAATTGTGTGTTAAATTATGTGTTGCGTTATTATTTATGCATTTATTTTTATGGGTTTTTCTTGTGTGTGTTGCATGTGCATTTTTATTATTATTTTGTATGAATATGTGTATTTGCATAGTATTTGTATGTTTTTTAATTTGGTATCAAAGTTCAAATTTTTGGTTGGCATAGCCCAGTTGGTTGTTGGGGATTCTACAATGCCTTTAAAGCGATGAAGAAAACAAAGAACAAGGAAACCAAGGTAGAAGAAAGATCGGGAAATGATTTAGATGAAGAAGAAGAAAATTTTGTAAGAAAGCTCAAGAGGGGAACCAACAAATACAAAGGTAAGTTACCTTTTAAATGTTTCAATTGTGGTAGAATAGGACACTATGCTAAGAAATGTCCTTTTGAAGAAAATAAATGCTTCCACAAGAAAAAGAGCCTCTATTCCAAGGAGGATGACATTTCTTCAGATGAAAGCGATGGAGAAGAAATGGATGTAAGAGAAGTTCTCTTCATAACCCAAGAAACACATAACAATGAACACAAAAATTATGAAATAGAAGAAATCAATTATGAAGAAGATTCTCATGAAGAAACAAGCTTTGACTATCTTTGGGGAGGAAAAGACATCACATAAAGTGAACAAGAAGATGATGAGAATATTGAAAAATTGAAGCATGTCGAACAAGAAAATGCTAAGCTCAGAAACAAAAATAGAGAGCTAAGAAACAAACTAGAAAATTGTGAAGAAGAGAATCACGAGCTTGCAAAAACATTTGAAAACTTGAAGGAGCAATTAGAAGATTATGAGAAATTAAAAACAGAATTGTATCACACAAGAAAAGAGTTGATGTTAACAATGGAAAAGTTGGAAAAAATTGGAAGAAGTATTGAAAAGCTAGATGAAATTCATAGCAATCAGAGATCACCTATTGATAAGACAGGACTTGTATATGATAACAATTCGGAGGTAGCAGACACAGATAAAGAGGCCAAGAAATATGAAGGAAATTCTATAAGCTATGCAAATGCCTAAGGAAGTGAAATTAACAATCAAGAAGAAATTGAAGAACAACAGGAACATGACAGAAGATCGGAATTCATAAGGGGTGGGACTTCAAGAAGGTATTTTCCTACTAGGTATAAGAACAATCAAGAGGGTGTTGAAGAACAACACAGACATAACACCTCCAGTTCGAACAGAAGATCAGAATTTAGAAGGTGTGAAACACCAAGAAGATCACTTCCTACCATGTATGAGAATATTTTTCTTGGTCATTGTTATACTTGAGGAAACTTTGGACACAAAGAAATTCACTGCAAAATCAATACAAGAAACAACTATATAAGAAACAAAAATAATTATGGATATCCAAGGGATGATCATGTAAACAATAGATCTGGAAATTCTTATGGATTTTTCAACAGAAATTATAATCCATTTGATCCATTGATGGGTCAAAATATTGTATGCTATGAATGAAATAATCTTGGTGACAAAGAACGATATTGCATAGATATGAAAGAAGATGCTCCTATCATAAAACCAACTACAATATGGAGAAGGAAAGAGAATCCAAACAAGGAATATTGTCGAATAGCAATGATCGTTGAAGATAAATAAGAAGATGAATGGTACATAGATAGTAGGTGCTCAACACACATGACCGTGGACCAAAACAAATTCATCAGCTTAAATAAAAGAAAAAGTGTAGTGTTGCATTCAGAGATGACTCCTCTATCAAAAAACTTGGAAAAGGTGTAGTAAATATTGGAAGTGAAAATGTAAAACAAATAAATGTCCTATCGGTTGAATATCTGAAGAATAATATCCTCAATGTTAGTAAAATATGTGATCAAGGATACAATCTTAAGTTTGACTCTCGAAGATGTGAAATCAAAGAAAAAGACTCAGGAAGATCAGTTGCGACAGCAACAAGAAGTCCAAATAACATATACATCCTAGATAAAGAGAAGAGAAAGAAAGTTGAAATCACACAAAAGAGCTCCAAGGACCATAACAAAGAAATAAAGGATAACAAGATAGAAAAGGAAGGAGAAGTACAAATGAGTGCCATGTGTTCAGGGGAGAAGCCCCAAAGAAAAGTCACCCTTTTCCATTGATGTCAAAGAGGGAGAGAAAGATCAAGAGCATGATGACAGGGGAGAGAAGGATGACAAGGGGAGCATGAGTGTCCCATCAATGACAAAGGGGAAGAATGTTGGAAATTTGGTTGTCATTGATGTCAACCCTAGAAGAAGTTCATAAGCCCCACAGATTGGTTGAAGCAAAAAAGAATAAAGGGAATTGAAAATGCATGTAGAACCTCCATGGATTGATAACCCTCGTCAAGTCGTTTCTAATTATAGGTGGCATGCCATGTGGCTCCTCACAGTTGAGGAGATATTATCTCTTGAAGATGATCATGCGAATTGAAAACAAGAAGTTACAGGTCAACCCTAAATTTAAATAAAGGAAGTGCAAATAAGAAGTTACATGTCGGCCCTAAAATTAAATAAAGCAAGTGAAAATAAGAAGTTACAGGTAAGACCTAAATCAAGTAAAGGAATTACTTGAAACAATATAAATACACATCAAAGAACCTCACATTTGATCAATTCATCAATCAAGAATGTGATCTCTTAGTAAGTATGACGTAGTGGATCTGAGGAAGCGAAGGACGGAATTTTTGGAGCTGCAAAAGGAGAAGGGTTTATGAAAATCCATAATTGAGACGTCCCTCATTGGTTGAGCATATATTTTCCCGCGAAGCCCTTGCGGGTGGACCTAGCCTCATCACGCAAGGCCCCGCTAGTTGCTCAGTTATGTCAAGCGAGGATCTTTGGTGTTATAGTTTTTGGCACATGATTCGAGGTGTACTCTTAACTATATTGGCACAATTTTTTATGCAGCTGGTGTACTCAGTGTTGGTGCAATTATTTGCATAATATATTACCAAACATAAATTATCAACCGGGATTCGTAATCAGTAGAGTTGGTGCACTATATGTGTCGATAACAAATAGGTTCCTATGTCTGTTTAGTATAGATTAGATAAGAAAACCATTTAGAATCCAACACTCTTAAAAATAACAATCGTCACTCAATTCGAAAGCTGGAAAGAAAAACTCATAAACAAACAAAACTCATAAACAAGCAAAATCTCTTATTCAAGTGATGGACATGTTCATTGATGGCTCATGAAAAGAAAATATGAACTTTGATTCTATCTCCTGGAGCAACTAAACGAACAAGTATGATGCCCCATTAAAGCTCATGCATGGTGAAATATAGAGATCTAATTATTCCTGCATTACCACACTTTACAACACATTTGAATAGTGAAATTAAACAAAATAACATGAAATCAAAATAACAGGTACATGAAATGAAAATCTACACTAACAATTTACAATAAGCTTACCAAGCTAGATCGGTGGCCCTTGTCGATGCCAACATGGAAGCTTCAAATCAACAAATGATAACTTCTAAGAGAGACAAAATCATTGAATCCAAACTTGCAATAATCTTCAATAGGTAGGTTTACAAAAGGAGTCTCTTCATGAATCCAATCTACATCATAACAATTCTCCTCAAGAACCTATATCATAACAATTCCCTTAATCTACATAATAATGAATCCTCTGATCTACATAATAATAATTCTCATCCTCCTTTCCTTCTACATCATAATGATTCTCTTTTCCCCTCATGAAGAGAAGGCACTCTCTTTTATACCTGAGATCTTTGAAAATAAGATAAACATCTCATAATTACAGATCCACTTTTCTCTCAACCCATTTCTCATTATTACAAAATATAATCCCTTCAAATCCTCACACATATCTCTCATATATCTTGGATAATATTTGACAACCAAATCTCCATGATCTTCTCCTTGGATTAGGATTGAATTATCTCCTCATATATTTGAAATGGTGGAGAAAGTATTCGAGAAGTCTTTTGAATTAATCATTCACATATTCCTACACATGATAAAGCTCACACATTTTTGAGATATATGAAAACATGTCAATTTTCTAATATTTAATCACAAATTCCATTTTAATACTAAAATAAATGATTTGGAAAATAATAAGGTTAAACCCATATTTAATTATGAAAATGGTATCATGAGAAATGTGAAGACTGATGAAGGGAAAGGTGGATGGAAATACAACATTTCTGAGTCCCAACACTCAGTCTGATGACTATGGTTTGATAATTTGATTCTTTTATATACATATTTAAGGTTGGAAGGAATGGGAAAGGAAAGGGGTTTGTATCCTCCTTCCGGTTGGAGCCAAAGAATACAAGGAGTTGGAGCTTCTTTCAGGTTGGAGCCTCCTTCCAGTGGATTCTATAAAATATTGGAAGTTGTAGCTTCCTTTGAATGTAATATTTTATTATATAAGAAAAAAATTTAGTGGATTTCCACATATATCTATTGTGCACTATGGATTTCTTCTACTACTCTTTATTGTATATTGAATACATTATTTGATTGAAAATAAAATTGTAAAAGGTACTAAATTGTACTTGATATTGATTCACCCCCCCCCTCTCAGTATCAACACTTCTAAATGAGGGGAAGTACTTAGGGGTTTTCCCTGGGCGATGTATCCTGGGAAAAAAAAATTACATTAGCATATATCCTCTGAATCTTACTTCATATTATATTAGCATAGATCATCTGAATTCCAATTGTATTAATTCATCTTAATTTTTCAAAATGTTTACCACCTTGAGAGATACTATAGAGTGAGCTACTCCATGAGATCAATCTAATTGTCTCATCAAGAGTTTTATCCTTGCAAGAATGAGGTAGACCACTTAAGAAGCATTCTATTTTTTCCTTCTCATCCCTAATATATTTAACATACCTTAGTAGCTCCAAGAGATTATTTTTATACTGAACCATAATCATTTGTCTTATCTTTAGTTTATGATGGAATTATTTGATCTTTCCATCAAAGTACTTATCTGAAATATATTTCCATTGAAAGTGATTTTCAAATTGTTTCCAAGTAATTTTCCTCTCATTTATCTTCTTCTTCACTTTTCTAAGATGTTTCCACCACGTAGATGCCCTTCCATTTAGATTAAAGATGGGCACTTTGGCCTTCATATTTCTTGTGTATTTATGTACTTGAAAGTATTTATGTAACCTAAGAAGCCAAGTCTCATCTTCTTGACCAGATTTCACCTCACCATTAAAGGTAGGTGGTTTTACTTTTTTGAATTCTCCTTGCAAATAATCTATGGAATGTCTCTTCCTCCTTTTCCTATGACAAGAATACTTTGAATTTATACCATTTGAATCTTCAGGGGCATTGGTCTCCTTGTTAGTGGATCCCACCACTGCAAATTTGATCTTTGGTATTTTGAGACCTTTTATCTGAGTCTCTTATCAACATTACCTGAAACTTGTATTTGATGCATTTGGATTTGAATTTTTGTCAAATTCTACAATAGGGAATTATTTAATTTATTTTGTTCTTCCTAATATTTTATTATATTTTCTTTATTTGAGCTACAACTCTAAATTTTTTCTCTCAAACTTATCATGGTTTATGCCATGTTTGGGAGGGTTTCAAGCATTCTCTTTCCATTATACTCATGGTTTATGCCATGTCTGAAGGCGTTTCAAAAGTTCTCCTTCCATTATACTCAATCTCCATTTTCTTTTATTTACAAGTTCTTGCGTATGGTATTTACTTCAAACCCTTTAAAAAAATTTACATATTCCATAGCAACAATTACTCAACCCAAAGACCAACTTTTTGCAATTCTAATTGGACAATAGTCACTATGGAAAAGTATAATTTGTTAGTTAGAAAATGATGCTAAATATACCTTTGTGAAAGCCCATAATTGTACTTGTCAAGGTTTTTATGTATGTCTTTGATTCCACACAACTCTAGTGTTGTAAACTAATGACTTTGATACCAATTGTATACCATTTTATTTAAACATGGTTAATATATATGTTGTTCAACACTAATGACTTTGATACCAATTATATACCATTTTATTTAAACATGGTTAATATATATATGTTGTTTAAATACTATTAAGATAAAACCTATTATAATATTGTTAAAAATAAAACCTGAATCAGAAAAATGTTACATTCACTACAAAAGTATATACATTTATATCATAAGTTTATCTACATCTAATAGTCATATTGCAACAACGAAGACTTTTCCAATAAGACATAGGGAGTTAATGAATCTGTATATTTTAAATTCTTAAAATACAATAACCAAATGTAATTGTTGGACTTTTGTATCAAGTGGCAGTGTTTATATATGTTTGAGTTGTATAACGATATTCTAGAAACATTTATATATTTTGAATATTTTGAATATTGAATTTTTTTTTTTTCTTTAAATGTTAATTAAAACATAATTTATTAAGATAAAATAACTTATTTAAAAACATTTATATATTTTAAATTGCATATTTCTAAATTTAAACTATTTTGAATATTAAATTTTTAATTTTTTTTTTCTTCTATATTGATGAAAGTGGCCCTCCGACGACAACGAACGACTTAGGGCCCTGGGTCAAGCAGCGCATCAATAAAACCAACCCTGGGGATGATACCTCCCTTTCCTTGGCTATTATGGAACCTCCCTTGAGGTCATATGATTGAAACTTACAAGGTATGAGTGAACTATGCCAATGAAGATGCCCTCGGATGAATCAATTAAACCTGCAAGATTGGAGCCAAGCTAGCCGAAGGATATCCCTGTAGAGGTGTTGGAGATGATAGTTGCAAGTAGCCCTAGGGGCTTGGGCCAGCATTCTATTTGGAGGAAGGCCAGTCAGTCCCTTACCGCCGGTGCCTTCCATCGTTCTGTCTCTGTAACTGTTTCTGTCTCTGTATCTGTTTAGAGATCCTTCCTTTGCTCATTCCCGGGCTTGCTTACGGGATTCAAAAGCCAGTCATTCGTGCGCTTTAAATGTTAATTACAACACAACTTATTAAGATAAGATAACTCATTTGATGTAGCACTTTTAAAATTGGGATGTGGTTTTTTTCATTATACATATTCAAAATGATTTAATTGAAAAAAATTCAAATGACTTGATTGCTTAATAAAAATTTACAAACTTACACATGTTATAAGTTTAAAAAATGGAATTTTCAAAGTTTTTGGTTTTCAAATTCCCAAACACCTTGAGTAGTTGAACAAATGGAAAAAAACAATTTGGAGATGTTGAAACTACAATCCCTTATAAAAAATATTGCCAAGTTATTTTTCAACCAACATGGTTTTTATCACATGTGCCATTAGGCATAGGAGAATTGCTTATTGAGCTTATCTACAAATAAGAGGTATTTTTAAATCAAAAGATTCCATAATATTTATGGATGATTGGTGTATTTTATGATAGATTATATATAATTTAATGATCTTATGTTCATCTTAACCCTGGATCTATCAAACATCGAGAGGGATCAAATTTCTAGAGGTACAAACCTCTTTTAGAGTTTAAAACTTGAGGAAAGGTTTACACAAATCAAGAAAAGTAGTGCCTCTCTCTTATGGAAGACATGAATTCATTGAAAAGAAATGTTAAACAGTTTAAACAATGACCTCGGGTGACAGAAAGGACAGAGGATTCGATGAAAAAAGCAATGTAGCTTAGAGGATTAGAGCACATGGCTACGAATCACAGTCTTAGGGGTTCAAATCCCTCCTCGTCCACCCCAAAAGGAGATAAAAGGGAGGTCCTTTTGGGGGTAGAGAGATTATGATTGGGATAGCAGATGCAAAGCTATGGAAAATAATCTTCACAAAGTATCATTCGCCAAAAATAATACATGGTACGCCTGAGAGTAACCAACATATTCATGTTTTAGGCAACATATTCATGTTTTGAGTTCGAAGTGGAAAACTCCCTACTAGACTCTTCCAAAAGATGCATGTGAGTAATCATGTTATACACTTGAATTTTGTTAATTTTTCTATAAAAACATCTTTTACAATTAAATTTAGAAGATATTATAAAATAAAATTAAAATTAAAAAGATAAAATAATTATAATAATAAAATAATTTATAAATATATATTATTAATTTTTTAAATTTTTTATTTATTAAATATTTAAAAAATATAAAATAAATAAATAAATACAATTTTTTTTTAATTATAGAAAAAAATTGCAACTCAAATATATTTGAATCTTGAAATTTGATCATTTTGAAATCAAAATACATCTAAACTAACTATAATATTGTTAGCACAGTTGTTGAAATTCCTGTATTTCTAAAAACCTTCTTGTAAAAACAAATTTCTTATTACAATTTAACTTATCACGGGTATCTCTTAGCATCCGAGAACCAAAAACGTTGTAGATGAATTTCAACAAAGGCTTAAAATGGTGGATAAGCACATGGACTAGGATAAGTGAATAGTTGATCAACTTCAAATGGAAGGGATGAGTGGTCCACTACAAGGGATGAAGGGTGATAAGGAAGAGTTGATTTGTAAATATGAATACCATTATATAAGAATATTAATATAAATATTAGTATTATATTTATAGTATTTTGTTTTTGTTTTTATGATTTATTTAACAAAGAAAGATTGCAAAGAAAAACAAAGAATGATACTTTTTATAAATTTTTCAGCATGTATTTTTGAATATCATGGTAATATAATTGTTATCTAGTTTTTTTGCAAACAAATTGATATCTTGTCCAACATAAATACATGCATACAACTTGTAGTGAATCATATCCTAACATTCATACTAGTGCATTCTTTGGTGGGCATAATAGTGATCGAGGTCATAAATAGGGAGGGACCAACAATGTTTATTCTTCCATGTTTTGAACATTATTCTATACACTATAGTAGAAGGGAATGACCAATAAAATCTTAAAAATTAATATGTAAGGTTGTAAATTGCAAATACATGGGGCTACTTATAGCATAATGGTTCTCCTGTAGTGTCTCTTCCTCTAATTTACAAATAGTTAGAGGTAAAAAGAAGCACAAAAACAAAAAAAATCATTAAGAAAAGATAGGAAACCATAAATAGAAGGTATAAACATTTGGACTTCAAAATGTTGTGGAACATAATTAGACCTCAAAACATTAGTGGGACATGATAGGCCACAACACACAATCCAAAAAAACACTCTATTTTATTTTTACAACATATTCACCTTATTCCATTCCCCTGTTTTAGGGATATGCTAGTATTTTTTCATAATAAGAACACATTTCTTAAAACATGATATGCATAAAAAAAACATACCAACTCCTACAAAAATTATTTTATAAAATAAATAATTTTATATTTTCTTTATAATAAATAAATGTTGTAGGTTATTCCTAAATTGTTGAAGATTCATGATCAAACCTATTGAAAACTTTAAAGATTATATTATAAATATTTTAAAAATTAAAATATATAGAAATTTTAAAAAGCACGTAATTAAAATATTGCAAATGTATTGATGATAAAGAAGATGGTAGTGATTAATGTCCACTGAGATTAAATTTGGTTTATTGGACCTTAAAAAATGTAAGGAATTATTTGATTTGCTTTACAATTTTATTTCTAGGCTTGAAAAAAAAATTAAGAGAAGAATTCTTAAATCATCATAGTTTTGTTGAGTTAAAAGGTTTGGATGGTCAGTATTGTAACAAATATTTTGAAGTTGTGATTTAATATAGGTGTACGCAGGGCATTTTAAGATAAAGTATTTTTCATCTTCAACCCTCTTAGTGTCACAAAGATGACAAATTCTTTCCACTCACGATGTTTTAGGAATTGTCTAATGCTTCATTTCACCATGGAACTCATAAGAGTTTGTTTTTATTTTAGTAATCTTGATTTTCTTCTTTACACTAGTCAAAGAGAGAGATATTTTTAATCTTTAGATTAGGGTTGATCACCTCCTTATAATATTTTTTTTTCTATCTTTATTGCACCACAATTTCTCCTTAAATTTCAATGTAATAATATTTGTAATATTATCATTATTCTATGGAGTAACGATTTCCTTTATTCCTTAATGATTTAGACAAGACTTCGCATCTTTACGCCACCCCTACTTGAGCCACAGGTGGTTTTGACTAGAATTTGAAGTAATCGTAGGAAACCTCTTGTCTTCCATGTTGTTTATCTTGTTCTTATATGTTAGGTACTTAGTCATAGTCATTCTCTCAATGGGGGAAAGACTCTCTTTTATGAGGAGGATAGGATATGGTGTTTTTCCTTTAATTTTGAGATTATAAGTTATAAATTGCTCTTGGATTTGCTCTATCTTTCTCCATGATTCTCTAGAGATTCTACAGCCCCAAACTTCACAACCACATAAGATAAAAAGAGTGACAAGAGTATCAAAGAGGATTTTCTTCATATCCCATAGCCAAAGGTCCATTGACTTACAACTATTTTCAAGTCCATAATAAACTTTCCACCCTCTATTTTTCCTTTTCTCAATGCTATAGTTATAGTTAAGCTTGCGATGAAGATAAATTTTTCTCAGATATTTGCATGAAGTCACTTCCTCCAAGTTGTTGTTGTCATACACAAAATTAGCATAAGTGATTTTTTTGGATTTAATTACCATAACCTTCATTTTGTCATTGTTAACAGTCATAACCATACTAGAGCAAAAATCCTCGAGGTTTTTAGTTGTTTGTCAAGATCAAATGGACTCCTTTCCATAAGTACAATATCATCACCATAAATCAAAAAGATGATGACTGTATCAGCAAGAGTCGAGCCAACACAACTTGCTTCTTCCAAACGACCCTCTAACTTGTCAATGTATATGCCAAAGATGATAGGGACAAGGGACAACCTTGCTTAACTCCTAGATTACAATTAATGTCCTCCAACCAACGCTTGGTGTTCCTAAACTTTTTCCATAATGTTCTCATACAACCTTATCACAATAGCTCCCAACTCGAGAGGAAATTTTATCTCTTCTAACCTATTCCAAAGGTTAGTCATGGGAACTTTGTCAAAAGCTTCTTTTTCTTGGGGTAAAAGGTACTTCTTATGTATACAGGAAAATATTCAGCTAGAAACACATTAAAAAGATAGAAGGGTATATACAATTAACATCATATCCTCTTATGAAGGGATACTAAAGAAACTATAATATCAAAATAAGCGATCAGATCTAACAATTTGGCATCTCTAATCAGTAATTCCCATTTTTCTAGGAGTTGCATACGTACCTCATCTCATCACAATTGACAAAAAGATGATCGAGAACTAGCTTCATTATCACAAACAAACTTGCAATGGAGTTTCCAAATTACATACAAAGATGAAACTCTCAAGCAATGTCAAATACTAATCAAGGAATCTTGAATCCCCTATCTAGAATCACCAAACAAAATTTCCCACTGATGCAAATGCCCTTGAAGGATGGTTTCCTATTGATATTGAACCTGAGCCCAACAAGATCTCACAAAGGAACATTCCGACAATATGTGCTTCATTGATTCTGACTTCAAGCAAGAGGGGCAAAGGCCATCAAAAATACCACTTTTGCCCAACCAAATTTTGGAGGGGAGACCTTAGTAGATCACCAACCAAGCAAAAACCCAGAGCTTATACGAAACTTAAATTGACCAAACGCCATGCAACCGCCAAATACAATGGCTCTATGCATACGAAAAAATCCACCTGGCATTGAGAGTGGAACCTAATTCATTTCATTGATCAGGTTGGTATCTGGACAAGAGGTCAATTTGCAGTCAAAAGCTTTTTTAAAGTCACCAAAACAACATAGTAAATTGGTTTTATTATTGCAACATGTAACATCCATGTTTTTAATCCCCGGTTTAGCGATGTATAATATGATATATGGTCATGGGTCTAATGATGTAATATGTAAACACTGTATATTGAAATAATAAAATAAAAGCATAACGTTGGTTGCAGATGGACACAGATGGTGTAATGGGGGCTATGAATCCACAAGAGAGGAGAATTTCTAAAAGAGGGGTCCGGGGGGGAGAATTATTCATGGGTATAAATCCAAACCCATCTTTCTGAATTTTATTATTAGGTATAAACCTTCTATTTTTATATTTGAGTGTTTCCAAAGACAATCATTAAACACATGTAAGAGAGATGGTGTGAAAAGTCACATATCATAGTTATGAGAGCATGGGGACTGAGTGCAATCAACTTTGAGGAATGTGAGAATCAAATTTCATGGGGGAAAAGGAAATTCATATGGGAAAAAAAACGGTTTTTACAGTTAGGAAATTCGTATGGCTAGAGATAACAGTTTTTACATGCAGATATTGGAACAACAAGGGATTGCAAGGTACTGGAGCTTGAAGGCATTCATATTGGGCATGTGTGGTATTTTTTTTGGAGATGCAAATGCATGGAGAAGTAGGCTTTTAGGCATGTACAGCGAGATTTTGTGAGAGAGATTACCCTACAATAGTGAACTTGCTACTGTGAGTTTTCCATTATAGTTGGAATCCCTGGAGCCCCCAACAAGGGAGATTCCTAGCCAACCTGTGTTGGATCCATGGAGGAAAGTGGGAAGTCTTAAGGGACTGCGATGCAGAGAAGGGGGATCCCATTCCTTGGGTTGTGCAAGTTGAGAGGAAGAGAGCTAGAGGATTGGGATAGCTATAGGAAAAAGTAGTTTGTTTTCGGTAGAAATTGGGTTGTGAGTGGACAATAGAGAGACACATATCATGTGGATTTGTAGCCCCATATCAAGGGTGATCATTTATTGCTAATATTTGAAGCAACAAATCTATGGTTGTGAGGAATGTTTATCCCCTGCAGTCGGTTGCACATTGTTGTTAAAAAGATAAGTGTTTTAGGTTAATTATTCTTATTTATTGGATTTACTTATGCTCTGCAAAAAACGATGTGTTCTTGAGTGAATTACATGTCGATGTGTGTATGTATATTTGGATGAAATTCATAATGTTTCCAAATGCATGTCAAATCCTCAATGCATTGCACTTTAGAATGGGTTTTAATTGTTGTTTGTTATCTGAGTTCTAAGTATTTTTATACTACCGTATGAATGTAATTTCCATTTCATCCATGTTTTAAAAGTGTTGTAGATGCATGAGTGTTTTTAGAATGCAAACATTTGATTTTAATGGTAACGTGTTTTTTAAATAGTTGGGTTTAGTAGTGGGGGACACTACATATTGGTATCAAAGCTTAATTTCAACACTGGACCCATATGGGCTAAGGACCAGTGCGAATTTGAAAAAAATCATTGTTACAGATTTTGATCTCTGACAGATTTGGGGAAAATTGTGAAATTTGAGTGAAATCCCCAAATTTATGAGAAAAATCAAGTTGAATTTGCACTAATAATAGTTGAATATGTGATCAATGGCATCAATATGCAAGTTGCAAAGTTAAAAATTGGATTGGGAAGTCGAAATTCTTGTTTTCATGGTGACTGAAGAAGTTAGAGAATCAATGGCCTAGATCATTTAGACATTAAGAATCAACGAACAAGATTCATTTGCAGGTTTGGAGAAGTCCAAAAACATTTAGAGCAGTTTGGTGAATCGATGGTTGAGATCGCATTCGACCTTGAGATCAACAATCCAAATTCGTCCAAGATTTGGAGCTCATCGGAGTTGGAAAAATTAGTATGCAAGTTTATTTCTCCAAGAGAAATCACCGATCACCGATGGAGCGATCATGGTTCGTCAAAATTCATGAAAAAATTTAGTTCACCAAGAGAAATTGTCGATCGTCGATGGAGTGATCGGGGAATTCGTGAACAAGTTTAGTTCACCAAAATAAATTTTTGATCGCCAATGGAGCAATTGGGGTTCAATGAAATTCATGAACAAGTTTAGTTTGCTAAGAGAAATCATCGATCATCGATGATCAGATCAAAAAAATCAACAAAGTGTTTGTTTGTCCAAAATAAATCGTCGATCACTGATGGAGAGAAAGGAGGAGGAGGATGTGTCATGCCATGCCATGTCAACATCCATGTGTCATGCCACATCATCATATATGTTATATGCCACATCAGCATCCACATATCATGCCACATCAGCATACACATGTCATGCCACGTCAATCAGAGAAACTTTGATCGGTGATCGCTAATGATTGGGTTGGAAAAATTGGAAAAGTGTTTCTTTCATCCAAATGAAATCCTCGATCACTGATGATCAAGTTAGAAATGCGACGAAGTCTTGTAAGTCAGTTGTCAAGGAAAATCGTCGATCGACAATCACCAGTGAAGTTTCATATGTTGGGGAATGGACGGTCTAGATCAATTTTCAATTTTGGCGAACCACGGTCAAGATTCACTCGTGGGATTGGAAAAGTTTACCAAATTGATGGCTAAGATTACTCCCGGTTTTGAAATTGACGACTCAAATTTAGTCTAGTTTTGGTTTCAGGGTTTAGTGAAATCCCTTGAAGAAGTGTCTTTTGTAATTCATCAATGGAAGTGAATCATCGATCATCGATGAAGGAAAAAATCCGATTACAAGAAAAAGTTAGATGAGCAGAATGCTACAGCAGTGTCAAACAGTTGAAGATGAATTAAACCTATTTTAGGGACCACTACAGTGGTAAATCAGTCAACTTCTATGAATATTATCAAGTTTTCAAAGGTCATAAACTTGCAGAGGAATTTTGAGGGCCTAAACAACATTTTCAGGAGGTTGGAATCCTAAGAACTATGTGTAAATATGGTACACAAAGTATCTGCTTCTTAAATGAAAAAACTCAATAATATTTTTCCAATGAGACATTCCAAGCACAAAAAAGATCTCGTATGAGAATGTTACAGTTGAAACGATAGATGATATAATTTAGGTACTAGTTCACTTCCTGAGGGCATAAATCCTTACTTTGAAGTCAGTTTGGGGCACATGAGTAGTATGTGGAAATATCATGGACCATAGAAGAAATACATGGAACCATAATTGAGATATGGTCATCTGAAATTGTACAGGGTGGGAGAAAAGACACTTGTAGCATAGAGGGATAAAAATGAGAAAAATAGTCTAAACTTTTGTAGACCATAACTATCATCATAGAGCTCAGATTTGGGCAAGTGAGTAGTCATTGGAAAGAAAATTCAAAGGATAATGTATCTAAATAATTATAATTTAATTCCAATCTATCTATATGTCTCATAAACTCAGCTAAATAATTACTAGTAATCTAATTAATGAAATGTTTTACAATATGCATGATTCTAACAATAATTATTACATGCACATTTCTTGCAGAATTAGAGGTACAGGACAACAAATCCAGTTTCCTACATGATAATTAGAGATATGAAGGATTCCCAAGGATCTTACAGCCATGAAGAGGAGGTCAGAGGTCTACATGTCAGCATGGAAAATGTAGAGACCGAGTCCAATGGACGTAGGGGAAAAATGGAGTCTATAGAGATTGTCGAGACTATGAGAAGATTGCAAAAAGAAGTGTGGAGATATAGAACATACATGAAAGGATGACAAGAGACCAGAAATAGATGCTACAAATTCTGAACATGTTTAAGACGCAAGTCAATAAATTTTTTGGCACAAAACAAGCAGCCAACGCAAGACAAGTAGAAGCATCCATATCTCATGATATGAGGGATGACCATGGGGGATGCATGAAGTCAAGGAGCATTAATAGACATTGGCATCATTATCACTCACCTAGACACTCAACTAGAAGAACACGTGCATGTTCAAGGTCGGAGAGCATCCCAAGTGTGTCTCATGTCAAAAGACAAAAGAGGAGGCCTAAGACAGATATTTTTCAAGGAGATATCAGGAAGATCAATCCACCATCATTTGATGGAGAGAATAGGAAGGGAGAAGATGCAAAATCATGGTTGTTGGGAATGAGGAAATATTTCCAATTGCACAATTATCCATCAAATGTAGAATCCAAAATTGCAACCTACCATCTTCGAGGAAAAATATCTATGTGGTGGGATCAACTCAAGTAGATTAAGCACATTGATGAGAATAAGCTCTCATGGAGGGAGTTCAAAAAGTATTTTCAGAAGAAATAATTGTCAGAGAATTATTATGACAAGAAGATGAAAGAATTATTTGAATTCAAACTTGGAAGCATGAAAATGGATGAGTATGAGAGGAGGTTCCTTGAATTGTTGAGGAATGTTGGCTTCATAAAGGACAAGAAGGTTAAAATCCAAAGTGGGTTAGCTTATTTCTATAGTGATAAAATCCAATTTGATGAGTCTATAACCTTGGAAGAAACCATAAGAAAAACTAAGTATTTGTATGAGAAAAGTAAGGAAAGATCAACTTTTCAAAAAGATTGGGATGACAAAAACAAAGGCAAGATGGATTAGAGGAAGAAATGGTTCAATCCACCTTTCTCCAGTAATAATTCATAGTCATATAAGCAAGGGTAGCAAGCACAAAATGATCCCAATACAACAAATTCCTTAGGGAAAATTCTAAGATAACAACCCATAAAGTGTTGGGGATGTGAAGGAGACCACATGTACAAGGATTTTCCTCACAAGGGAGATAGCATGAGGACTATGAAAAACATTATGGAAGCTGATACAGTGGATGATGTGGGTAGAAGCATACCATGGATCTATGTAGCCTTGGATAATAGATAAATAGACTATCAATCCCACATGATTGAGGTGGAAGGTAAGATTGATAATCAACCCATAGCTATTTTGATTGATTCTAGAGATAGTCATAGCTATATATATCCTAATATGGTTGACAGATTTAAATTGAAGAGATGTATGCATGAAAAATATTGGTTGGTTCAACTAGCCATTGGAACTAAAAGAATAATCAATGAACTTGTTAAGGATTGCCCAGTAAACATGAATGGAGTTGGCACTAAGGTAGATTTGAACATCATACCACTTGGGTCATATGATTTCTTAATTGGTATGGATTGGTTAGGCAAGCATCGTGTTGTCCTAGATTTCTACAATAAAGATTTTACATGCCTTGATGAGGAAGGGAACTTAAGGACAGTGCAATGTATTCCAAGACCTATATTTGTCAAAGAGATTTCAACATTGAAATTGAAAATAAGTTTTAGAAAAGGATGCCAAAAATATGCAACCCATATGGAAGTGCCAACAAAGGATAAGGAGCCAAGTCTTGAAGATTATCCATCCTTGAAGGAGTATGAATATGTGTTTAGGTAATTTCCAAGATTGCCACCAAAGAGAGATATTGACTTCTCTATTGACTTAATTCCTAGAGCTACCCCAGTTTCCAAAACTCCTTATAGAATGAACACACTAGAGCTGAAAGAGTTGCATATGCAGCTAGACGAATTGCTTAAGAAGGGATACATACGCCCAAGTGTCTCACCTTGTGGTGCCCCAGTACTCTTTGTGAAGAAAAAGAATGGAACTCTGAGATTGTGTATTGACTTCAAACAACTTAATAAGGCTACTGTAAAGAACTGGTACCCTCTACCACATATTGAAAATATTTTTGATCAACTAAAAGGAGAGAATATATTTTCCAAGATTGACTTGAGATCAGGTTATCATCAAGTAAGAATCAGAGAAGAAGACACCAACGAGACAACATTCAGGACAAGATATGGCCATTACAATTTTGTGGTAGTGCAATTTGGCTTAACAAATGCACCAACTACTTTTATGTGTTTAATGAATGGAGTGTTCAGATATTACCTGGACAAGTTTGTTATCATTTTCTTGGATGATATTCTTATCTACTCCAAGAAATAAAAGGAGTATAAGAAACATTTAAGCATGGTGCTACAAGTATTAAGAGAGCACTAATTATATGCCAAACTAAGAAAGTGCACTTTCTATAAAAAATACAAATACATTATTTGGGCCACATCGTCTCAGAGGAGGGCATAGTGGTGGACCCTGAAAAGATTGAAGAAATCAAAAATTGGCTAGTGCCAAAGAACATTTTAGATGTAAGATATTGTATGGGTTTAGCTAGTTACTACAAGAGATTCATCGCAGGTTTCTCCAAGATTGCACACCCAATAACATCCTTGCAAAAGAAAGGAATGAAATTTGAATGGACTACCAAGTGCAAGGAGAGTTTCTAGCAATTGAAGGAATTATTGACCAATACACCTATTCTAAAGGTTGCATATCTAGATACGGATTTTGTTGTGTGCACATATGCATGAAAGAAAGGGCATGGAGTCATTACACAAAATGGGCATGTCATATGTTATGATTCAAGGAAGCTTAAAGAACCTGAAAGAATTTATACTACCCATGAATTAGAGTTGGCAGCCATAATTCGTGCCTTAAAAATGTTGAGGCATTATATCATGGGAAAAAAATTTGAGTTGAAGACATATCATAAAGGTCAGAAACACTTGTTTGGGAAGCCCACACTAAATGCTCGACAAACTAGATGGTTGGAATTTCTTGATGAATATGATTTCAACATCAAGCATATCAAGGGAAAAGAGACTAAAGTGGTTGATGCACTCAATAGAAGGGTGCGTGAAAAGTATGCTACAACCATCAATATGCACAGTTCATATTAAAAATACATAATTTTGGAAGATGTAACAACAAACCAACATTATGGGAAAGTTAAAGAAAGTTTACATCAGAGAAATGTACAACTAAAATATAAAGATTACAAGATGGAAGAGGATGACAATGGACATTCTCTTATACAAGAATAGATTTTATGTTCCTAATTCTAAGGAACTGAGAAATTTAATTTTAAAAGAGATGTACAATGTGTCTTATGCTGGGCACCTAGGATACCATAAGACAATTGCAATAGTAAGAAGCCAATATTTTTAGCATGGAATGAAGAAGGAAGTGGTTGATTACATATCCAGGTGCATGGAATTTCAGAAGATGAAGACTAAACACAAGAATCAAACAAGATTGTTACAACCATTGCCCATTCCTGAATGAAAATGAGAGGTAGTTACCATAGATTTTATCACCAAATTGTCAAGAATCACAAGGAAACATGATTCAATCATGATAGCGGTGGATAAATTAATTAAAGTTTCACATTTTATTCTAGTGAAGACAACTCACAAGGCAATGAACATTGCAGATATTTATATGAAGGAAATTGATATGCTACATGGTGTGCCTAAGGCAATAGTACCATATAGAGATCTCAAGTTCACTTCCAATTTTTGGAAAGGGTTGTTTAAGGGATTTGGGACTAACTTGAATTTGAGCACAACATATCGTCTGTAGATTTTTAATGACTAAAATCAGCAAACTGAAATTTTGTCAAACACTTAGCAACCTAGAGATAATTGTCTTCATAAACTTATAAATGCAAAAACCCACATTCAGAAATTTCCATAAGCAGAAATACACATTGTTAAGAAAAATATGCAGCGGAAAAACACAGCGAACAGTAACCCAATAACACTCAGAAATGTAGGCAAATGTCAGGGAAAACCCTAATGTGGGGAAACCCAACGAGAGAGAGAGAGATCTTATTATTATTATTTAGAAAAGTATAAAACAACAACAAATCTACATTTCCAGCCAAGGAAAATACCTCATAGCACCAAATCTGTCCCACAAAAATCTACCTCGTTTTCTGTGCCAAAATCGTACTGTTGTACGGGCTCCTTCTGCCTCATTTTTTGTGCCCACAATCAGTTGTACGGACTATTTCGTATTGCCCAAAAGCAACGAACAGAAAACAGAAATCTTCCTTGAAATTTGTGCCTGAAATGCCTCGATTTCCGTGCCAAATCTGTATGGTTGTATGGACAGTACAGATCCGTACAGTACGTCCTCTCACAACAAAAAAATATTTCGGCCCAAAACTTAGAAAAAGTTTTTTGGGATTCATGCCCTCCTTCCTTGGAAAATGTGCCCTCTTTGTTGCTCACTTTCCTCTCTCAAGCATGCTCAGAAAATCTCTCTAACTCTCCTCCTAATGTGCTCTCAACATCCTCCCGATGTCTTCACAACATGTCTCGCACACTACCCAATGCATTCTTTTAGAATCTGAAAATGACATTTTCCCCCCAAAAGTGTCTTTTCACCCTCCTCAACCCTAGATCCAAAGGCCAAGATTGGATCTTGCCTTTTTCAAGATCAAGGGTTATGATCCATTCCCTCCAAAATGTCTCATTTAAAATTAAAGTGAATTTCACTTTATTACATAAGTGCTTTATGAAAATAAAGTCACTTTAAAAATAGAAGGTACACTTTATTAAAAAAATCACTTTAATAAAAGAACCACTTAAAACAACTTTATAAAACCTATTACAAATTTAAGTGTCTAGTAGTGTAAATATTAAGGTAACATCCGCATACAAGACAAAACATGCAGAGTACCTCCCGAGCTAAAAAATCTAATACTCCCTCTTAGAGAAAGAGGTACTTCTGGTATCACCACCAGAATCTGTCTCCATCTCATCAGCTGCCATAGCTGCTCTCTCTGTACTAGAAGTCTCTGCTCCCTCTGAACATGAAGCCACTACTCCCACTGCACTGGAAGCCTCTGTTGCTACCTCTGTTGTACCACGAACTGAAGACATGCCCCTAGGAGACTACACACTCTCCTAAGCATCCAACTGTGTTGACTTATGCCTGTTGAGTCCCTTGAGAGTCTCGGAAAAAGATTGAGTGACATGTATCAACTCTCTCTCTCGTGCTACCTGCCAACTCTATGACACAGAATCTGAGTCCAGAAATCCACTGGACCCCAATACAAGTCTACCCAACAACCTGTACAACCTCTCATACCCGACACCAAGCATCATTGTTGTGTCTAGAGTAGCTCCCATACCTAGCCACAATAGAATGCCACTCCAAATCTATCAAACTCCAGAGATGACACTAAGTGTAAGTTAACCATCATCTATGGAACATATAATACTCTGACAACCTCCAGAAATCCTCCCGACTCTAGTTGGAATCTAACACTTCCAACCCCCTTCACTGCAAGTTGTGGGCCGGTACCAACACCCACACAACAGTCTAAGTCTATTTCTGAAAGACTCAAGAACACTAACCTCGTCCTTGTCATATGTCGAGAAGCTCCATTGTCCATGAACCACACTTCAATGTCTTCGAACGCTAGGCAACCACTGCCCAAGGGACCAGTCATGAGAGAAAACTCCCTCTCATGTCTCTCAACAAACTCTGCAATCTCCGTTGATGTTGACACCTCTGGTCCCGACTTCTTCTCATTCTTTTTTGGACACTGACTAGCGTAGTGGCCAGTCTTGTGACATGCAAAGCATCTCACCTTGCTCATGTCCTTCTTCTTTCCCTTTACCACAAGAGCAACATTCTTCTCATCTTTGTCCACCTAACAAAGAACTTTTTTTGCCTTCTTCAATCAAATACAACAACAAATCACTTGTTGTTCCAAGTGTCAAATGTTGCCCACTTAACTTCATAGCACAAGCTATGATACCATGTAGATTTTTAATGACTAAAATCAACAAACTAAAATTCTAGCAAACACTCAGCAACCTAGAGATAATTGTCTTCATAAACTTCATAAATGCAAAAACCCACATTCAAAAATTTCCATAAGCAGAAATACACATTGCTAAGCAAAATATGCAGTGGAAAAACACAGTGGACAGCAACCCAATAACACTCAGAAATGTAGGCAAATGTTAGGGAAAACCCCAATGTGGGGAAACCCAACGAGAGAGAGAGATCTTATTATTATGCCTCAGTAAAATACAAAACAACAGCAAATCTACATTTCCAGCGAAGGAAAATACCTCACAACACCAAATCTATCCCATAGAAATCTGCCTCGTTTTTTGTGCCAAAACCGTATTGTTGTATGGCCTCCTTCTACCTCGTTTTCTGTGCCCACAGTTAGTTGTACGGATTGTTCTGTACGACCCAAAAACAACGAACAAAAAACAGAAATCCACCTCGAAATTCATGCCCAAAATACCTTGATTTTCATGCCAAATCCGAACGGTTGTACGGATTGTACGGCTCTGTACAGTATGGCCTCCCATAGAAGAAAAATATTTAGGCCCAAAACTCAAAAAAAAAGTTTCTTGGGATTCGTGCTCTCCTTCCTTAGAAAACGTGTCCTCTTTGCTGCTCACTTTCCTCTCTCAAGCATGCTCAAAAAATCTCTCTAACTCTCTTCCCGATGTGCTCTCAACATCCTCTCGATGTCTTCACAACATGTCTTTCACACTACCCAATACATTCTTTTATAATCTGAAAATGACATTTTCCCCCCAAAAGTGTATTTTCACCTTCATCAACCCTAGATCCAAAGGCCAAGATTAGATCTTGCCTTTTTCAAGATCAAAGGTCATGATCCATTCCCTCCAAAATGTCTCATTAAAAATTAAAGTGAATTTCACTTTATTACATAAGTGCTTTATGAAAATAAAGTCACTTTAAAAATAGAAGGTACACTTTATTTAAAAAGTCACTTTAATAAAAGAACCACTTAAAACAACTTTATAAAACCTATTACAAAGTTAAGTGCCTAGTAGTGTAAATATTAAGGTAACATCCGCATACAAGACAAAACATGCAGAGTACCTGCCGAGCTAAAAAATCTAACAGCATCTAGCGTTGGATGGGAAAACATAGAGAACTAATTGAATAATTGAAGACATGTGATGATGTATGTAATGGACAAGCCTTCCAAGTGGGAAGACTACCTTCATCTAATCAATTTTTCTTATAATAATGGGGATCAGACATCATTGAAGATGATTTTTTTTTAAGCCGTGTATGGAAGGAAAGGAAACACACCATTAAATTGGGATAACACAACACACAAAGCAATTATTGGGCTAGAATTTATAAGGGAAATGGAAGAGTAGATGGTAAAGATCAGGAATAATTTAAAGTTGCACAGGGAAAGAAAAATATTTATGTTGATAAAAGGACATACAGAGAATTCAAGTGGATGAGATTTGTTCTTAAAAGTAAATACTAAGAGGAGCTCACTAAAATTGGGAAGTTTCCCAAAGTTGGCAGCGAGATACTTTGGGTCGTTTGATCTTTTAGAGAAGATAGGCCTAGTTGCATACTTGCTTGCATTGTTGCGTATGTGTTATATTCTTTGCATGAGTAGTAGTGTCCCGCTAGGGGGGTTTGAGGGGAGGAGGGGAGGCGGTACGGTCAGCGCCCCCGAGAAAAAAATTTATGCCTCGGGAAACATGTCACATATTTAGGTGGTTTTTTGGCACATGGTTTTTGCTGATGGTTTTCTATTTATGGTTAACGAATTAGGGTTGTGGACTAATCCAGGTCATTGGGTTACGGTTTTGGATGTCGTTGGATCCTATATGTATATTGTATTATAAACAATGTAACATACATGAATGAATATAGAATATGTTGGTTTTCCCGGTTTGGGTTTCCAGGGGAAAAATCTCTGTGTAATGTTTGTATTTGTCATTGTATATTTTATGTTCTTTTACTAAATATCTATTTGCAGTAGATATTGTACAAAGTTAAAATCTACATTTGGTATCAGAGCTTTGTTGGCTTCAAGGGGACGCCTTTGTGTTCAAGGGTTTGGCTTGGGACTGTGATAAGCCTTGTTACAGTGGGAGATCTGTGGTATTGATTTTTCAGGTGAAAAGAAATGGAAAGAAATTCAAAGATGGAGATCAAGAAGTTTAATGGGAAAAGTTTTGAGCTGTGGAAGCTCAATATGGAAGATTTGTTGGTGGACAGAGATCAGTAGATTGCGGTAGATCCAGGTACTGCACCTACAGGAACTTCAGCAGATGACTGGAAAAAGTTGGATCGGAAGGCAAAAATCACAATCTGACTGTGTCTCTCTGATTCAGTATTACTGAATGTGTCAGAGGAAGCTACATCCAAGGATTTATGGGAAAAGTTGGGGAAGTTGTATTAGTTTAAGTCCTTGGTAAATAAACTATTCCTAAGAAAGAAGTTGTATAACATGAGGATGAGAGATGGAGACTCGGTGGCAGAGCATTTGAACGCCTTCAATACTGTGGTAAGTCAATTAATATATGTTGAGATTAAAATTTCAGATGAAGATAAATGTATTAGTTTACTGTGTTCTTTACCAGATTCTTGGGGTAGTCTGGTTGTGGCCATAGGTAGTAATGCAACTGCCTTGAAGTTTGATGAAGTGGTCTCATCCTTGTTGTCAGAGGAGATGAGACAGAAGAATATGGAAGGACAGAGCACAGACACATTATTTGCAAGAGGATTCTCAGGAAAGGAATAGATCTAATTTCTCAAGTGGGAGATCTAAGTCTAAGGGTATATCTAAATCTCTTGGAAAGTTTGTAAGGGTATGTTGGAGATGTGGAAAAGAAGGGCACTACAAGAAGCAGTGTAGATCCAAGGTTGAGAAAAAGAAGGGATCTGAAGAATCTCATTCTACAGAAGAAAAGACCTCCAAGGAAGAAGGAGGGGATGTGTACTTGGCTTCTTCAAGAACACATGCAGATCATGAGGCATGGTTGGTTGACTCGGGAGCATCCTTTCATACAACTTCCCACATGGAGTGGTTCTGCGAATATGAAAGCTATGATGGAGATAATGTTTTCTTAGGTGATGATTCGACAACCAGAATCATAGGACGAGAAAAATTCAAGTTGAGGCTCATAGATGAAAGGATTAGAACACTTCTTGGTGTTCTGCACATCCTAGGTTTGGCTAGAAATTTGATTTATGTAAGAAAAATGGACGATGCAGGGGTAAGAACAATATTTGAAAAGAAAACTTGTAGGATGGTTTGAGGAGCAATAGTGTTGTTGAAAGGAGTTTGGTTTGGAACTCTGTATAAGATGGAAGGAAGAACTATTAGTGATGGGTGTAATAGTTCCATTGTTCCTGATATTGGTGTTGAAGAAGAAAGAACTCCTACAATCTCTGGAGAAAAGGTTATGATGTGGCATCAAAGACCGGGGCATATCGGAGAGAAGGGTCTTCGACTACTACACGGTAAAGGTATGGTTGAAGGTATGTCTAACTGCTCTCTGGATTTTGATTTCTGTGAACATTGTCTATATGGGAAGCAGAATCGAGTAAAACTCCCCTCTAGTGCAAAGAGGGAAGAAGAAATCTTACAACTAGTTCACAGTGATGTTTTTGGACATGTGTCGGTCCCATCATTGGGAAAATTTGTGTACTATGTCTCATAGATGACTTCTCGATGAACACTTGGTTATATTTCCTCAGGAAGGAATCTGAAGTCTTTGACAGGTTTAAAGAGTTTAAGGCTCTTGTTGAGAATCAAACAGAGAAAAGAATTAAGGTGCTAAGGACAGATAATGGCGAAGAGTTCTACGGGAATGAATTTGAAGAATTATGTAAGAAGTGTGGTATAGCAAGGCAGAAGACTACTCTATATACACCTCAACATAATGGAGTTGCAGAAAGGATGAACATGACGCTGATGGAAAAAGAAAGGTGCATGCTCAGTGGTGTCGGGCTAGGGCAAGAATTTTGGGAAGAGGCAGTGGGTACTGCATGTTACCTGGTCAACATATCACCCTCATCAGCATTGGATGACAACACTCCAAAAGAGGTATGGACTGGTAAAGAATCTTCTCTCACACATCTCAAGGTATTTGGTTGTGATGCATATGTTCATGTTCCAAAGGAAAACATGAGTAAGCTAGATAAGAAGGCCAAAAAGTGTATCTTTATTAGATACAAATATGGTCTCAAAGGTTATAAGCTTTGGAACCCAGAAACTAAGAAGGTAGTGTATAGCCGAGATGTGGTATTTAGAGAAATGAAGGATGTTGTTAAACAGAAAGTCCTACCAAGTAAGGAAGAACAAGAGAAAATAGAGTTTGATTTAAAATATGATGAGTCAGACTCTACAGAATAACAGGAATCAAAAGAAGAAGAGCATCATACTCCAGTATTGAGGAGATTGGTTCGAGAAAGAAGGCTACTATAAAGGTATACTCCATCTGATTTCCATTCAAATTTTTCTTTGTCTATTATTGATGATGATCCTAGAACTCTCAGGGAGGCAGTGGATTCAAAGGATGCAAATCTCTGGAAAATGGCCATGAATGAAGAAATGGCATCTTTGGATAAGAATGAGGCTTGGGATCTAGTGGAGTTTCCAACTGGAAGAAATCCCATTGACAAAAAATGGGTATTTAAAAACAAGTTGAATGCAGAAGGAAAAGTGGAGAAATACAAAGCTCGGTTAGTAGCAAAGGGTTATTCCCGGGTTGAGGGAATTGATTTTGGTCAATTTTTTTCTCTTGTTTCCAAGTTAACCTCCATAAGATTTATGTTATCTATTGCTACTGCATTTGATTTTTAAATAGAACAAATGGATGTAAAGACAACATTCCTACATGGGGATCTGGAAGAAGAAATCTATATGAAGCAACCAGAAGGTTATGCTATGAAGGGAAAGAAGGAGTTGGTATGCAAGCTGAAAAAGTCCTTGTATGGTTTAAAACAATCACCAAGGATGTGGTATCAAAAATTTCATACTTATGTGTTGGGACTTGGCTTCACAAGAAGCAAAGAGGATCATTGTGTGTATTTTAAATTAATTGGTGATCATTTGATTTATTTGGTCTTGTATGTCGATGACATGTTGTTGATAGGAAACAACAAGGAGATTATCCAGGATGTGAAAACTCAGTTGTCCTCTAAATTTGACATGAATGATCTCGATGCTTCAAATTTCATTTTGGGCATGGAAATTAAAAGAGATCGGAAAAGGAGGAAACTCTGGTTAAATCAGAGAAAATATGTCGAGACAATATTGCAGAGGTTTAATATGCAAGAATGTAAACAGGTCAAGGTTCCTATTCCTGTTTTTGTAAAGTTATTTGCGGATCAGTGTCCCAAGACACATGAAGAGGAGGAGGACATGTATCATGTTCCATATGCAAGTGCAATTGGCAGTTTGATGTATGCAATGGTCTGTACTAGACCAGAAATTGCACATGCAGTGGAAGTTTCGAGCAGGTATATGTCAAAACCAGGGAAGGAGCATTGGACAGTAGTAAAAAGGGTTTTCATGTATTTGTGTGGCACTGCTAGCTATGGATTGTGCTACGAAGGAAGACCGAGATTGGACAGAGTAGTGGATATACATGGCTTTGTGGATGCAGACTGGGCTGGAGATCTGGATCATAGGAGATCTACAAGTGGGTATGTGTTTAACTTGTTTGGAGGAGCAATAAGTTGGATGAGCAAAAGACAAGTTGTAGTGGCACTTTCAACTACAGAAGTTGAATACATGGAAGCCACTCATGCAAGTAAGGAAGCAGTATGGTTACAAAGATTGTGTTCAGGTATTGGGTTGGTACAACAAGTTGTAAGGATAGATTGTGACAGTCAGAGTGCAATTTTTCTGGCAAAGAAACCAGCTCATCATTCAAAGACAAAGCATATTGATATTCAATATCACTTTGTGAGAGACATGGTTGAAGAAAAAAAAGTATTGCTGATGAAGGTGGACACTTTGAAGAATGTTGTAGATTCATTAACAAAATCTGTGAGCATTGAGAAGTTCTTTTGGTTGTGGACTAATCCCAGTCATTGGGTTAGGGTTTTGGCTGTCGTTGGCTCCTATATGTATATTGTATTGTAAACAATGTAACATACATGAATGAATATAGAATATGTTGGTTTTCCCAGTTTGGGTTTCCAGGGGAAAAATATCTGTGTAATGTTTGTATTTGTCATTGTATCTTTTCTATTCTTTTACTGAATATTTGTTTGCAGTAGATATTGTACAAGGTTAAAATCTACATGCATTGTTTGCATCCATGAGAATTCATAATTTGTTTTATGTGTGTTTATTAAAGAAATATGTGTTTGATCCTAACCATGTAATTGATTGGACTATGATCCAAGTGGACCACGAAGCATACTTTTAGGTGAAACCGGTGCGCATCCTAGACTGGAAATTCAAAGTGATCATGAACAAATCTATCAACCTGATAAAGGTTCAATGGACCTACTACGGTCCTGGATATGCTACGTGGGAGCATGAGGATACCATGCAAGAGGAGTACCTACAAATTTCTTTGCAAATTTTGAAGAAAACTATATGTATATAAGTGTACAAGACTCCATTTTGGCAGTTAGATTTCCTGGAGCCACATCTCAGAGACTTCTTGTATGATCTGTGTTAGAGCCCTGGAAGGGAAGTGGTACAACCTAAGGGACTACAGTGCAAAGAAGAAGGTACACTTCCTTGGGTTGTGTAGATAGAGGGGAACATGAGATCATTGATTAGAATTGTTGCAGGAGTTATGAACCTACAAGAGTATCGAGTACTGTGATGTAAAAATTTGTCTATGTATGTTGGTATGGTGTTGTGCACCAAAGACGATGTAATTTATAGGGGGAGGGGAATGTAGCATCCCTATTTTTAAACCCTAGTTTAGCAATGTATAATATGATATATGGTTGTGGGCCATATGATATAATATGTAAACATTGTATATCGAAATAATAAAATAAAATGTAACGTCGGCTACAGATAGACACAGACAGAGTAATGGGGTCTACGAATCAACAAGGGAATGGAATGTCTAAGAGAGGGGTCCAATGGGGAACTATTCATGGGTATTAATCCAAACCCACCTTTCTTAATTTTATTATTACGTATAAACCTTCTATTTTTCTCTTTGAGTGTTTTCAAAGCCAATCATCAAACACAGGTAAGAGAGTTGGTGTGAAAAGTCACATCCCAAAGTTATGAAAGCATGGGGGATGAGTACAATCAACCTTGGAGAATATGAGATTCAACTTGCATGGGGGGGAAAGAAACTCATGGAAAAACAAAGTAGTTTTTACCGGTAGGAAATTCGTATGGTTGGAGAGAGCAGTTTTACATGCAGATTTTGGGACAACAAGGGAGTACAAAGTGCTGGAGCTTGAAGGTTGTGAGAATGGGAATGTTTGGTAGTCTTTTTGGAGCTGCAAATGCATGAAGAAGCAAGTTGTTAAGCTTGTAGAGTGATATTTTGTGAGAGAGATTACCCTACAATAGTGAGCTTGTTGTTGTGAGTTTTTCATTATAGCTGACATCCTTGGAGTCCCCAACAAGAGAAATTTGTAGTCAACGTGTGTTGGAGCCCTGGAGGGAAGTGGGAAGGCATGAGGGATTGGGTGCAGAGAAGGGGGATTCCATTCCCTGGGTTGTTCAGGTTGAGGGGAAGAGAGCTAGAGGATTGGGATAGTTGTAGGAAAAAAATATTTGTTGTGGGTAGAAATTGGGTTGTGAGTGGACAATAGAGAGACATATCTCTTATGAATTCATAGCCCTAGCTTGGGAGTCCAGGTGATTTGTTGCTGAGATTTGGAGCAACAAATCTATGGTTGTGAGGAACGTCCATCCCCTGCAGTCAGTTGCACATTGTTGTTAAAAGATAAGTCTTCTATCTATGTTAATTATTCTTATTTATTGGATTTACTTGTTGTGCAAAAAACTGTGTGTTCTTGAGTGAATTACATGTCGCTATGCGTATGTATATTTGGATGAAATTCATATCATTGCAAAATGTATGTCAAATCTTCAATGCATTACATTTTAGTATGAGTTTTAATTGTTGTGCATGAATGTAATTTCCACTGCATTCATGTTTAAAAGTGTTGTAGATGCATAAGTGTTTTTAAAGTGCAAATGTTCAATTTTAATGGTATCAGAATAAACAAATAAAAATAAAAATAGTTGGGTTTAGTAGTGGGGGACACTACACAACACTCCTCCACAATGATCGTAAGCATAACAAGGTGGTCCAAGGTTGAATAATAGCTCCTAAATCTGATTTGGCCTTTAGCTATTTTTCTGTGACTTTCTACCATACATTGATCTTCTTTTCCAAAATAATTACATATAACTTGACTAAAAGGGGCCTAATCATAGTGGTCGTATACTTAGAGGGATTGTTTTAATCCCCACTTTTAAAAATAGGTAAAATGAGGCTTTGAGTCCAAGGTTTAGGGAAGCCCTACTTTTACTAAATTGAAGATCTTGTGGATACGAGGGATGAAGATAGGCCCTCCATTTTTAATATTTTTTTTTGGTATCCTCAATGGGGATTAGTAAATATTTTTAAAGTAGGAATTCCAATCCCTCAAGGGAATCATATTGTTTTCCTTAGTTTTATGAGTCAAAATTTGCCTCCATAATTTCTTAGGATCTAACTTAGATATGTGAAAATATTGTTCTTATTTGATAGGAGATTTAGTTCATTATTTAAATCCTTTAATAAAAGATCAACTTTTTTTTGTTTGAAAATCAAGTGCTTTTGGTTATTAGAATTCTTTTCAATGGGGCTTTTGTGCATGACAAATTTTAGAGTTAGGGTTAGAGGTCTATGATCAGAGGCTCATGGTCATTGAAGAGGTCACAATTTACTATTTGGTTATATACGTGGATATCAAATATTACATAATCTACAACATTGCTACCAAGCCCATGAATACGAGTCATCTTATTGAATTTCGGTATTAGATCTTGAGAACAAGAGAGCTTGATTAGCTTGGTACCAAAGGAATTCTTGACCAAGTCTTCAGAGTTTTTTTTGTATCTACTAGCTAAAACAAGGTCCTCCTCTAACCATAGAGGGTGAGGGTTAGGGTTGGAATCATTACTTAAAGTAATAACTTGATTATCTATAGTTTTAACATTAAAGTCTCCTAGTCATCATTTCTTAGAGTGTAAATATAAGTCATTTTAAGGACAATTTTTATCTAAAAAAAATTCTTTTGAAAGGTAGAGTTAATATAGGCTAAATAACAAATTACCACATAAATCTTCTTGTAAAGATCTCCATCCACATGTATTAATTGAAAGAGTCTTTTTTGTGAAGCCTAATGTGAAGCCTAATGTGAGGAAAAATGTTATTTTTGTGCTTCAAGCAACACTTTCTATAACCCAGCTCTCTTACAAATAATTTTAATTTGTTTTAAATATTTGTAAGAAATAATAATAAAAAACAATAACTTCTACCACATTTATCAATCATTTTTTTATTTAAATTGAAAAATAAAGGTTTTACAAATGGTGCAGTGAAGAGATGAAAATTCCTAGGAAAACATAAAAAACTGGACAATCTAAATAATGTAGTATATATCAACGCTGGTACGAAAGATCGGTGTGCAATGAGACGCCTTAGTTAGAATTCAAGAGTAACACAAAGAGTCCTATTAGAAGAGATACCAACAGAGACTGCCTAGTTTGACAAGCAGTACTGGGGTGAGGACTCGGAGCCGGTGAAAAGAATTGCGCTGAAGCTGGAGCTGGAGCAGGAGCAGGAGCAGTAGAATTATTTGTTGATGGCAATGGAGGCTCTATGAATTGTAGTGGAACTGGGGCCTGTGCAGGCGGTAGACTATCCGGTGGTAGCAGAGAGCTTTCTAATTCTCCAGGGATGACAAGGAACATTGGATATTCATTTCCTGTGGCAGGATCACGACAAGAGTTGCCTGCAATTACAGATGAGAATAAAAAATCAGTTCATTCAGTTGCAATTTAGTGATTGAGATAGTGTATGGCCATATTAATGACCCAAATTCAAACAATAATTAACATAAAATCATTGTAAACTACGTTTGACATCACTAACAACAAATTTGAAAAAGAAATAACTACATCGTTTCACAGTCCAACAAATCTAAATGACTTTTTTATGGATATTTGCAGAAAGAAACAATCAATCTAATCACCACTGAAGATGATGGGTGTAGGAAGGAAATGCAATATAAATAAAAAAAATTGAAAGCAATGGCTCTTACCCAGATACGCTCTTGCGGTTGCTGGAAAATCTGTGATGAGCCCATCTACTTTGGCCAATTTTACATAGGCGTTGATTTCCGATGTTGGATCTGAGAGATAATCGAAGGCTAAAGAGGTAAATTCATTTCTGAGATAAGAGATAAAAACTGACATATTATGAAGGTGCATTCGCTTGACAACATCTGTGATTCCTGTAAGAAAAGAACCAGAAGTCGAGAAAACCAAAGTTCTTCTTAATGTTACAGTGTCAGCAACTTCTTTGATCTCCTTGATGATTGAATCCGGAATCGTAACACGATTTTCGTCCACCTCATAAGCAAGCTTAAATTTCGTCCGTTGCTTCAACTCCCTTAGCACAGCACTGTCATCAGACTTTATCATGATCCTATCGGCCATGCTGTTGTAGTCACTCATATTTAGAACTGAAATGGTGGGCTCTATGATATTGATCTTCCGTGCCAATGCTATGGCTCGCGCATACTGTAAAATGAAACAATCTGGAATGTAAACTTGATCTATAGTATACTGCTGCTATTTCAGGAGCTATTTTAAATGAAGGCGACAGTTCAGATTACTAGTCAGTTTGAAGAACTGTACCTGTATGTTGATGAGGACATTAACATTTTCTTCACTCTTTGCAAATTCCAGAAAAGCGGCCAAGGTCAAGTATTTCCCCACATTAATATTTGCAGGATTCCTGAGAAGTCCTGCTCCTCCAAATGGACTAAAAATGCTTGCTGTACAGCACAAGAAATTCACTTCACAGTATTACATCAGTTGCCCTATAGACTACCAGACCTAGGGATCTATTAAACAGCTAGAAGAATTTGAAACAAGAACTTATCAATGTTTAAATATCAGTGTTGAAATGAATTTATCTTGATGTATTTTATATATTCAATTTAGTTTACATATCAGTACCACATCAAATCATAAGAATTTTAGCATGGAAAGTAAATATACTATCTCCATCCACACTGGAGAATTATAAGAATCAAAGTATATTTGAATCCTAATCTAGTCTTAATAATTAGTCTTAATAATTAATATTGGATAACTAATTTTTAATATAAGATCTCTGTTTCATACTATTCCCATGCGAAAATTAAAGAAATCAAATATACTATACCATCTCAAAATTGTTATAATTGTCATATAGACGATAAAACCTCCCTATTTAAATCTTCCGATACTAAAAAGGTGAACTACGGACATATTTTATCTCATTTTCCATGCTTCAGCCAGCTTGATGGATACCAGACTTACGCGTCAAGCCTTGAATTTCCTTCCATGTGAGATCAAACGTAAAGATGCCGCTGCCACTGTCACTGCTTTCAATGTCTGGTATCGTCGTCATGCGAGATGGATAAAACACTGAATTTGATGTGATAGTTGTACCATTAACAAGATTTGGTGATTCCCTGCAGAAAGGAACACCATCTTTTGTTATCTGAACAGTGCAGTCAATGTAGTCAGCTCCATCTCTTATGGCAGCTTTATAAGCCGTATCAGTACAACCTGGGTAGTCGCCACTAGCTCCGTTGTGAGAAATGATTAATGGGTTTCCTGGAACCACAAGATTCAGCACATTGAATGTTAACAGTCAATGTAGAGTACTCCCAATTATCCATATTTCTAATAGAAACTGTATGACTGAGCTTAAAAAATCACAGGTAAGTAATGAATAAGTAGAAGGGAAGTATGATACGAATTGAACGGTGCACCTGTTTTGGAGGATGGATTAACATTGTTGAAAGCATAGCAAGCTGTAATGTCATTAATCCCCACAACCCCAGTTAGTTTATGGTAATAAGAATTTCAATGTAATAAAGAATTTGATTCAACAAAGAATTTATATATATGTATGTATTTATTTGGGGCTTCTGCATCAGTTATCTAATGTTAATTTCTCATGAGTTTGAGTAGTCTGTTTAGCATCATTTGCAGCGGGAAAACTAGAATTAAACCAGTAAAATGAATCACAGAGCATCAATAATCACCTTCTAGACTTGCATCAAATAACCAAAGCTTTCAAATGTTTAAACCTTAAAACACCGTAAAAAGTGTACCTATTGCCTCCGATGCTGCTACAGGGAAATCTGTTAGAACGCCATCAACTGCAAAATTCTTGTTGTCAACAAACTGTAGATATTCTCTGACTGGATCATAGCTATAGTTGTAGCTCATGCCAAATTCATCATTGGCAAAATTAGCGGCAAATATTTCAAGCCCAGCAGAGTGTGCATCTTGTACAAGAGTTGTAGGAGCTTGTAAATATAAGTTTGTATTAACAGGCCAAATGTAATCCTTATGAAGTAGGATTCCAGCAGCGAATGTCTTCACAAATGTTAAATTGTTTAAAATGGAACCATATGTTTGATTTATCGATGGGTCGATATCTTCTTTGCCCAAGAGCCTCAGTATTATCTTTGTCTTCTTTCTTGTAAATCGTGGTGCTATGGCTTGTAAAAACCCAACCTCGGTCGAAGAAATGTAGTCCACTTTCATAGATTTTGATTGAGATAACAGATATGATTGCACGCTTAGGTTGTGCTCTTCAAAAAATGATGGGTACTGTAACATATATGAAGAAAAATATAAGAATCCAAGATGCATGAAAAGAATTAAAAAGGAGTATATAAATACAAGAAATCATTCAAAACTCAATGCTCTCTAAAGAATCTTGCTTCAACCAAATTACCTGTACATTCAACCAAATTGCAGACGGTTCTAGTACAGCTATTCCATGTGGTTCAAGCACGGGATAGAGATTGTCAAATTGATAGGGGCGAGAGCCCAATATTTGCTTTGCTGCAAAAAATGTAAGAGTGGCACTCCTTTTTACTATCCAGATACAACAAAACGAAGCAATTCCACCATGAAATTAGAGATTAACCAGACTAAATCAACATCAGCTACTGACTTTCTGGCTATCAAAGATCACGGAGGCAACTGTTTTTCATGAATCTTCAATGGGAAGAAAGGTCTTGCCATGCTATATCACTCATAGGTTAAGAGACTTGGCTCCATCACAGGTTAAGAGATTTGGCTTCACTTCTTTATAAGTATCAGTGCAAATACTAGCACAATGACTTGGCTCCATCCACCTTTTGACAAGCATAAGTGGAAACACGAGCACAAACCCAAGCACAAGTGGATAGACCATTGACATAATGCTTAGGTAGTGGATAGACCATTGACATACTGCTGAGGTATTTTGATTATACAGGTTCCTAGAAAGACACAAGTAATATATAAAAATCCAGGTACTTCCACACATACTTGAAGAGAGACAACCTACTCAGACTGGGGAGTATGTAAAAGGTTCTATCAGACTATAGGCAATTCGGTACTAAGCAAATATACATGTGATAACCTGGAACAAAAGGAACAGTATGCAGCCATTAAAGATTATATTGTATCTAAAACAAAATCATAACCTACTCTGTCCTTTCACCTCACCTGCGACACCGCTGCTCTCGCCCACAATCTGGTCACCAGGGAAGTCAATAGAAAAATATCCAGATAATTTCTTGCCATTGACAATATAAGAATTACTCTGATTTGGGAAAATGTCGTTTATGTTTGTACTGTTATCCAATCTTAAATCTGTCCGGCATAAGCCTTTCTGATCTTTTGTTAACTGCAAGTCACAGAACATTACAGTGTTGGCCAAACTGTTATTGATTGCCAGTTGATAAGCAGGTAAAGTTTGGTCAGGTAAAAGCCCCGACAATCCACCATGAGCTATGACCAGGGGTGCTTGTCCTGCACAAACAGATGCCAAAAAACAAACCAACCACAATCTTAGATCACTTCTTCCCAGCTTCAAGCTGGTCAAACAACTGCGATTCTTAAAAGCAAACTAGAAGTTACTGAATATTAGACTCTTGTGAACAATTTACATGTATATTGGAAACGAAAAAGGGTGAATGCCAGAACCGATAATTTCACAAAAATAACAGCGGTGTATATCTGCTGTTTGTATATTATTTTTATCATATGACTAATATAATAATTAACCCACTCTTGGTATTAAGTCAATCCATACTCTTTGAAGTTGCTATGTATGCTTCTTGCTGACGTAAAGGTACAAATTACAATGGACGATTCACAAAACAAATATAGGCTCCATTATACATGTTTCACAGATAATGGTGTTGAATCGAAGGCACAAAGTAAAACTAAAATTAAAATGGGATGATTTATAAATATTTTTCTAAAGAAAATTTAGGGGTATTTCTTTCCATGATTCAATCTATTCAACTAATTCTTCAAACTCTGAAAACATTACAAATATAAATTACATTAAGATGATAGTTTCCTGGAGAAAATTCTAAAAATACAAGTTACATTACACATGTTTCATAAATGATAGTTGTTATCACAGGATTTGTGCTTTTGCAAAGCCCTTCACAAGATATCAATCTTGCGTAACAATTGGAAATAATTGTGACTGTCACCTAGACAAATATTTCCCTCATTTTAATGATGGATGTCCAACACAAGGAAGGTTTCCCTTGTGACCTCAAGGGAACCTATAGCAAGTTTGGGACAAGTCTATGGCCCCTATCTTGCTCACTTGAGATGATAGGCTAGGTTCAAGGGGAAAGTTGTACGAAACAAGACAATTGATTGACGTGTGTGAAACAAGAAGTATTCCAATGCATATAATGATAATTACCAATTCAAACCAATGAATAAAGTTATAAACTCCTCTGAAACACTAGCTTATCAATTAAAATGATTGCTGTTGTAAAATTGCAGCAGTAAACCATTGTATATCAGCAAAGTATAATTTGCAACAGCAACAAGAAATTGGCCTAGAAAAAATAACAGTGATATCTTAGGATTAAGCCTTCAATGAATAGATCAATATCCAATCATTAAACAACATTTTTGAGCTAATTTCCCCCCAATATTAAGTTATCAACAATTAGCAAATCCCTAATAGCTGTAGCAAACCTTTTATAACAGCAGCAATAAATATACTATGTTTGCCAAGCGTTGAGTTAGGATGTGGTTAGTAATTTGGTTATAAAATAGCTTGAGAGAAGGGGAGAGCTTTTAGCAAATACTAGGGTTTTAATCATCACTTGCAATCATGAAGACTAGTGCCGTTTTCCTTCTTAGGCCAAATGGAGTCAATGCAAAGCATTCAAAGGAGACTAAGTGCAAGAGAAAAGGTGGAGGTTTAAACCATAGGATTATCCTATCATAAGCCTAGGTCAAATCTCAAAGGAAAAAACCACTAAGGATTATCCTCTCATAAACCCTAGGTGTCATCCCACTTCTTCCATTGTGTCTAGCTAATATAATTGATGGAAACTAAGTATTTTGACCCTAGAGGGATAGCCACTCCTAACCCCTAGAACTAAACCCTAGCCAAGACAAACCTTAAGGGGATAGCTACTCCTAACCCCTAGAACTAAACCCTAGCCGAGACAAACCTTAAGGGGATAGCCACTCCTAACCCTTAAGACAAATCTTGAATGCTTCAACAAATTCAAGGTGAATACAACAAGGGAAGGGGATGACCTCTCTTAATCCTTCCTTAGGGTTTGAAGATTATTCGAGGAAGATAATGACAACATGCAACTATAACCTATCTAATAGAGAATTCACCAAAATTTACGAAGAAAATATCACATGCACATAAGAAAACACTTAGTATTCAAGGGGCATAGCATGAAGAAACCCTAGTTCATGAAGAATCCACCATCAACACGAGAAAATGTCCATCCAAAGTCACTCCAAAGGTAAGCATAAGACATCCATCATCCATGGCGAAAATAAGAGAAGAGAAGACAAGTAGTAATGATCTCACAAGTGAGTGAGTTGTGATTGATCCAAATGAGCGCTAGCCTCATTTATATGAGGTAACTCTAGCACATGTGTCCACATAATGATGTAAAAAAACAATAATCCATTATACAAGTGGGGTCAACCCCTCAAATAGCCTCTAACAATGAAAAATCATGCTAATACACCATAATAATGCCCTCCTAGATCACACATGCAGTGATGTCATGCCCCAAGAGGGTGTGTGAAGCCTCCAAAGGCCATGTCCCATCATCCAAGAGGTGCAAGCTAGGTGGATGGTGTGTCTCCTCATCAATGGTCATGTCATATCATCAAATGGTGCCCTAATGGCAAGCAAGATCATCATCACCAAGAAAACCCTAGTGCATGACATCATCATCAAGGAGCTCAATGTCCAAGGTGGGAAGGCTAGCGTCCAAGGTGGAATGATCATGCATCACCTCTACGAGAAGTGTCCAAGCACAACCAAGTGCAACGTCCTCCATCAAATGATGAATAAGGTGTGGGATTTCTTCCCATATGCCTAACATCATGACCATATCTATCAAATGAGAGCTCATATGTCCATCATCCAAGGTCCAAGTGGTGTGAGAGGATGTATTTGAAAGAGGTCAATCACTAGGTGACCCAACGCTCTACATCACACGTTTTGTATCCAATACAAAGTGCACAATGTATCTGGGTAAAAGTACAAAGACGTTCTCCAAAAACCATGTCAGGTGCACACAAATCAATCAAAGTCATGGAATCAAGAAAGACCAATGTTCACAACATACAAGAGTCCTTAAATCATATAAAGTAAGTTGGTACTCAACATAAAAGCAAGATAAACAATTCACATCAAGTATCCCCTAAAAACATCACATTACCTCAAGACTTTATGTAATTTGGAAAGTTTAGGTATGGGAGGACCATCAAAAGTCCCTATCAGGTGTGTTGGCAGATGCAGGAAAGAAAAGACCCAAGTAGAAAGGTACTTCCTAGGAGATGCAGGAAAGAAAAGAAACCCTTCAAAGAGTAAGTGTGATAGTGAAACGTGTTTGGTTTACTTCATGGCAATGGAATCATGCATTTGGTCCACTTCTATGAGAACCTTTGTAGAGGGAGCGCTTGTTGTTTGAGGTACCCTTTCCTTGGTAATTTTTGCATTCCAAACCCCTTTTCTTTCCTTTTGATATTCATTTATTATTTTGCAAGTCCCCTTCACAGGTTTCAAGCATTATTCTTTCATTTTTACTGAGATAAAATCTTGTTATAGATTTGCATTCGATGCATCAAGACAAGGGGCGATTAGCATTAGAGGGGGTAGATCTCAAGCTGGACTTTGGATTTTACAATTGGCCATTTATTATCCCACATTTCTTTCTTTTATTTTTATAGCAGCTGCATCAACCTCGACATTCTAGCCCTTATTCTCATAAGAGAATGAACCATGATCCATTACCGAAGTTGAGTATAGTGTGATAGGCTCCAGGATGAGAAGTGTTAAGTATGGAGGGGAAATGGAATGTTACCCATATCAGAGCCTCCCCCTATTCTTTTAGAGTGACAACACAGGACTAGAGCACAAACGATGGCCACCAAGGTGAAACAAGGGAGCAAGCATAAATTCTTGAGCTTATGATTCATTATCCAACTTCAACCAATGATTCTCATTCACATCCCTAATATATTAAATATGACACTTCATATGAAACAAGGACTAATGTACCTCATGATGATGTTGGACCACCATCTCCCAAAGAACTATGATGATTGGATGTGCTAAGTTTTACTGATGGGGAATGAGAGAGGCATATGAGGGGGGCCACAAGGGTGCCATATGCGGACATGATGATCATCATCATCGTTAGAATTGTGGGCCATGAGACATGATCTCCTCTAGTTACCCTTAGGAGAGAGGGGGTAACAATAGTTACATGGTAATTATTACATTGACAAAACTTTTTAAATATAGACAAATTTATCATTTGTAACTTGCGAAAGTGAGAGTTGATGAGTCACAACTTTTAGACTAGCTTCAATTTTGATCTTATTTATGTTTATGATTATAAAAAAATAATATTACTTATATCTATACATTTTGATAAACTGAAAAATCATGAGTTAGAAAAGAACAAAAAAGTTCATGGAATAAACGAACCCATTATTTAGAGGTTTACCATAGAAAGACATTTCATTGAAACAAAAACCTAGTGAATTGCATTATTCAAATAGAGGGTACACTAGACAAGCAGTTCAGACCTTGAAATGATTTAGAGATATATGCTCTATGGAGTCTAGACTACAGTAGTCTGCATTGGACCATGTCATTTTGTAGAAATTCATGTAGAAAGCGGTGTTGGGTGACTAGGAGACAACTTAGCATTGTCCTGAAAAGTGAGGGTGTTTCATATTTTCATCATGGGGGACAGGATAGTCAAAAAACCCTCTTCATGTATATGATATCTAAGTTCCTAAGAGTTTTCATCATTCCTTCAGGGTCGAATAATTTCGAAGAAGCTGAAGAGAGATAAGATTTATGGATAATGGAAGTTTCTTTGACAAATTTTAATGAGGGATAGGAAAACTCCACGAGGAAACCAATTTACATAAGATCTTATCAAGCGGCTCCATAAAGATTTCTTATGCAAAACACATGTAGCATGTTTTCCACAAGACCCAGAATGTCCCTATTATTCTAGAGGGGATAGAGAATGACATTCCTGCGGTGTTTCGTAACTTAGACTTAAAGAGGAGACTCGGTGTGGCAAAGTGGAAGAGCCTCAACAAATCTAACTGGACTGGTCACTTAATTGTTGAGAGAGTAGCCATCATAGTGTTCGAAAGAGCAATTCAGGCCCATTTGTATGTACGTAATATGATTAAAAAATAAAGGAATCCAAACTGTTTTTATCCATATTTTTTCCCTCTCCCTTGTTGGAGATATTACACACTCACCTAGTATTTATTTTCCTAGGTTGACTAGTCTATGTTGAGGGAGCCCCTGGTTAGAGATATTCTCCCCTAGATGAGGGTGCCACATCCTCTTCAATCTTGAGTTAGTTACACTGCAATTAGACTAGTGAAGTGGAGTCTTGCATGGAAACCTTGGTATTATCACTAAGTGTTGCATGCATACCTCGGTATCATCACCATGAGTGCGCACTTACCTTAGAATCATCACCAAGATGGAGCCACACATGCGCATGCAGGATTCTCTCCTCACTCCACTAGTGGTTAGTCAATTAACTGATGAATGCATGGCTAGTTAGCTAGGACTAGGTGGCAATTCACTCTAGTGTCTGTCAGTGAGTATCTAGATCTTTCTAGATCACTACCATGGAAAATCAGTTTGCACATGTAGAGTATATCATGTGTATTTTTACCATTAATCATTCAATTAATACAATTCTTTCATTTTACTCTCTTTTCTTCTCTCTCCCAAGCTTTGTGTGTTCATTTTCTACTAGCTAGTTTCACTATGAAAACTTCACATGGTATCAAAGCCTTGATTGCTAGGAGAAAGCGTGCAAGCATTTCTATTTGCAGGTGCAAGTGGAAGATGCAATTAGAGAAGATGGATTAGTCACCGACAATACTTCTCACGCTTCATAACTGTTAAGATTAATGTTTTTATTAGGTTATTTTCAATTTACTAGAGCACTTCCAAAACAACAACATAAGTAGGATCACTGAAAGAAACACAATCACAAGGTACACAACATTTTATCCTGGGAAAACCTCATGGGGGAGAAAACCCAACAAAACTTACTCAATAATAGATTGCCAATACAATGCCAAGACTTAAGACCAAAACACCAAAGATAAACCAAGACTGAGTATGCGCCTCTCTTCTCCTTCCTCCTGCAACTGCAACTTCCTTCAAGATATGCGCACTGGATGAGTGAGTGAGTGAATGAACAAGTGAGGCGCCATCCTCACTTATAAATACCTGTTGAGGAGGCGCTAGGGTTATGTCCCTTTACTAAGTAGGGCCAACTTCTTCCAAGAGTGGTTAAAACCACTTTATAAACCCTAGGGGTCGAGTTTACAAATACCACCATATAAATATGGTTTGACCAATCCAAAAAAGGGGATTTGGTCTTATAAAAGAGCCGACATAATCAATCCACAAAAGGGGATTTGATCTATAAGATAATAATTCAATTATAATTAGAATATTTTTCGAAGTTACAATATTTCAACACTCCCCCTTAACGAGAAGGGTATTCTACTGACATAACCCAATACAACATCATCAAGAGAGAGAGGGGGAAGCAACATCATCAACATCTGGAACACTGACTGGCACATCTACAAATCATCGAAAGTTTTTCTAATCATTAATGGAATCATCGTTCACAACATGGAGTTGGAGTAGCATCATCATCATCTACATGAAGCTAAAACATCAACATCAATTAGCATAACGCTAAAACAACAATATCACCAACCCAAGGTTGGTACACCATCATCAATAGCATGAAGCTGATACAACAACATCATCAACAACATGAGGTTGAAACAACATCATCATCATCACGAGGCTGAGACAACAACATCATCATATGGCAACAGAATGAGGCAGGTGCAACAACAACATTTTGTGGTACTCTGACAAAATGTCCTTACCGGACCTTTAGGATCTGCCCAGGAATCATAAGATTCCCTAGGATATAAAATCCTAACAAGCTACCATGTGGTACTCTGGCAGGTCGTCCTTACCGGACCTTCGGGATCTACCCAGGAATTATAAGATTCCCTAGGATATAAAATCCTAACGGAGCTACCACTACTGACTGCAGTTGGCATATACATGCACAGGTACTCTGACAGACCGTCCTTATCGGACCTTCAGGATCTACCCAGGGATGATCAATCCCTTAAGATATAAAATCCTAACGGAGCTACCCATTGTTGGTCAGGATACTATAGTATCATCAACATCACTCCCCCTTTAGAGGGAGGTCCTTTCGGACAACACCAAGCTTGTCTCGGAAGTACTCAAACTTCACATGAGATAGGGGCTTGGTCAACACATTTGCAACCTGCTCATCTGTGCCAACATATTGGAGCTTTATAGCTCCCCTCTACACCATATCATGAATGTAGTAATATCAGATCTCTATGTGCTTCGACTTATCATGGAACAATGGGTTCTCCATTATCTTTATACAACTCTGGTTATCACATAGAATCACGGTGGCTTCCATCTCTAGATCGAACAGACCTGTCAACAACTTACGAAGCCATATGGCTTCACAACTGGCAGAACATGCTGCAATATATTCCTCTTCTTACGTGCTAAGAGAGATACTGGATTGCTTCCTGCTTTTCCATGAAGTCATGGTTGAACCTAGACTGAAACAACATCCTGAAGTGCTCTTTCTATCAGAAGCACTTCCAGCCCAATCTAAATGAGTATAACCATACAGTCTAAAGTCATGATCTCCAGTATAATAGAGACCATAATCCAACGTACCCTTAAGGTATCTCATCACATGCTTGCAGCTACAAGGTGAACACGTCTGGGCTCTCCTAGATACTAACTCAAGGTGTTCACAACAAAGCATATATTTGGCTTGGTATTTGTCAGGTGGTGATGATGATTTGATGGACACTTGGCACCTTTGGATGAGGAGTATCTCTTGCACCATGGAGAAGACCCTAGCGCATGAAGGGCATGCCTTTGGAGGCCCAACGACTTCCTCCTTATGCTCAACGACTTGCCAATTATGCCAAGACGTCACCCTAGAAGGGCTTGATGTCACCTTTAGGGTTTCTTTTTTGTGCAAAATTCAAATTAAAATTGTAAAGGGGAAAAATTAAGGGGGATGGCCCCCTTGTTTTGTGGTTTACCCTAAATTAATGTGGACAAATACTTTTTAGAATCCTAGTATAAATAAAGGCTTGGATCGTTTCATTTTTAACATAACTCTCTCACTTGAGAAGAGCTACTTGGCTGAAATTTTCGCCCCTCGGGAAAACTTCATTTCTCTCTATTGAATGCTATGGTTAATACTTGTCTCTTGGAGCTAAGTGGTGCGCTATCTCTTGGAGGCTATTCTTTTTCTATGTGGATGGAATTTATTTGGTAAACTAGGGTTTGTCTTGCATGCTTCTTGGAATTGGTAAGAATTTTCTACTCATTGTTGGTTTTTTCTTTCTTGTTTCAAGGTTTTTATTGGCTAAAATCCTTGGAGGAGTATAAGGGCATACACCCTCCACCAAGCTTCATCTTATTTGCTATTTGATAAGCCACCTTTTACAAGGTTGCTAGGAGAAGTAAAATGTCTTACACCCTCCTAGATTTACCTTTGTTGGTTCTACATGCTCTAGGGAGTAAAAGGGCTTACACCCCTAGAGATATTGTGAATCTAAATCTTACAACCAAGACTCCATTTACCCAATAAATTCAAAGCACTAATCTGAAAATTGCATTGGAGAAATAAAATACTTGCGTTGATATGCATGATTTTGAGAGATATTGAAATTGTTCAAGTTGGAATTTTTTCTTAGTGTCTTAAGCTTACTCAAGCCACTAAGGCGTCTAGTTTGGCTTAGTATTTCTCTAGTTATAATCAATTAAAAACTACATCCATTAGGGCTGCAGCAAAATACACCTAAACTTTTACTCTAACTTACTTTTCAACCATGGAAATTTGCTTGAAAGCCACTATTATTGTTCTACTGCTTATTAGCTAACTTTTTGACAGTTTACTTGCTGATTTTTATGGTTGAAATTTGTTGTTGTAGAAAATATTTGATACAGAAACTTGGTTGTCACTATAATTATCTGAAGACACTATCTAACATCCCTAATTGACCATCAAAGTTCGTGCTAAAGTATTGGAAATTTATCTACTTGTTTAGTGTTTCATTCTCCAATAAATATTTGATGATTTTGATGGTTATTTATGTAGTAAGTAACATATTTCATTGCTAATATGTACATTTGTTTACTGCTGCAATTTAGGAAAGCAAGCTTCACTTGCTTGTCCCTTTGATCTGTAGGCTTGTATATCGATTATTTGTCTTGTCTCGAGCAGGTGTAACACTCTGGTACATGTACTCAAGTCTTTGGCAACTATCCTCCTTCTACAAGACTCATTTCCAAGCTCTCATCCTTCTCCATCATTGACCTAAGGGGTTTCCTCTCATTATCTCTCCACCCTCCATCTCAATCCCCCTAGGGTCACCGGAATTCCCCCCCTTGAGGTGATCACTTCATCTCTAAAGCGAGGGGAGTACCTATATAAGGTGACAGTGAGTAGGTATTCCCATAGTTGTCTCACCTTTGCAGATTGGGTGGGGCTTTGCCCAACCTACAAACCGTGTGATAACAGGCTGTACTCGCTTGGAGATATCAACATGAACTATCATGTCATGAAGATGGAGTTCAAGGACAAAGGGGGTGAATGAGTTATTCTAAGAGGGATGTCGATAGGAGCTCCCAGGATCGTGTCAAACAAAGGCATTGAGGCCATCTTTAGACATGGTGATGTGGCCTTCGCAGCAGGGTGTTGTATCACCATGCAGAAGCCATCACATGACCTCCAGCACTATCATGTGGATATCCTGATGTTGCTTCAGAAGCATGATAGAGTGTTTGGACCGATACCATCAGGGAGACCACTTGATAGGGGATTTGAGCATGTCATTGAGTTAGAGGGGCAAAATCCCATGATCACCACACCATACAGGCATTCGAAGAAGTTTAAGGACAAGATAGAGAAGACCGTATAGAAGTTATTGGAGATGGGGCACATCATGCCTAGTTCTAGTCCCTTCGCTTCTTCAGTGGTACTGGTGAAGAAGAACGATGGCATGATGAGGATGTGCATTGACTACAGGGTGCTGACAAGAAGACAATCAAGAACCGGTACATGATACCCATGATTGATGAGTTGATAGATGAGTTGGATGGGGTAGTGTACTTCTCGAAGATTGATCTTCGATCGTGGTACCATCAGATCTGGGTCAAAGAGGACATCCACAAAACAACGTTCAGATGTCATTACGGGCACTATGAGTTTCTAGTCATGCCCTTTGGGTTGGCTAACACACCAACCACCTTCCAATCTTGTATGAACCATATCTTCAACAAGCTGTTGAGGAAGTTCTTACTGGTATTCTTTGATGATCTGTTGATCTATAGCAGGACTTGGGAGGAACATCTAAGACATGTTGATGAGATTCTCAACATCATGGAGGAGCAGTCATTATTTTCCAAGGAGGCAAAGTGTGAGTTTGGGATGACAGAGCTTCTCTATATGAGACATGTGATTGACACTCGGGATGTATAGGTGCACTAGGAGAAGATCCAGGTGATCTTAGATTGGCCCTATTACCCCCTCAGACTAGGGATAACTAAGGAGATCATATCTCGAACCCACAGGTAGCAGACATGGAGTGTCAAGAGCCATATTGATTAGCATATCCCCACAGGGCCCCTTCTATTCATTTATGCATCACCATACATCACCAACAACAGAACAACATCCATCACATCGGCCTATCCCTAGAGGACATCAAGTCTTGCTTCATGAAGTAATAAGTCCAGTTTCATGCTAAGTGTCACTTTAATAATTGAAGCATTTGAATATGTTGCAAGGAATCCTTTCTTGATTACATAATGTTTTCTTGGAAATTATACCTTTTGCCTTATTTAACCTTGGTGGGTGTCATTACGGCCTAGTAAGTTGGTCACCCTCGAGAATGGGGTGCTACTGGGGGGTTCATTGAAGAGTCATCATACCATTCCCAATCATACTTATCATTTTCCATGCTTCTTCCATTTCGTCTCCTTATCTTTTGGGTTTTCGGGTGCACTAACCCAAGAAGGGATTGTACCTCATTTCATGGGAAGAAGAGGTTGAAGCCCCAGAGGGTAGCTAGCAAAAGATAAAATCCAATCATAAACCTTCCAGATGCTTGCCGAAGAAGTCTTGAGAACAATGAAGTGTTTCTCCTAAAAAGAATTGAAAGACCTGCTAAAGCAAACTCACATTATATAGATGTCCCACTTGTCGAGGAGATGCATTTATGCAGTGTCCTTTTCGTTCCATGCACATGGCACTTGGTGTACCTAAGATCCAAGTGACGTTGCGGTACTCTTTTCTTTCCATGTCTTATAGTACCCAATTGTTTTGGACTTTAATCAATTAATGGAAAAAAGGGCTTGGAAAAATGTTGCATTGTGGATGAAGGGCACCACACCCTCTACAAAGGCACCCATAAATGAGACAATACAAACCCTTGTATTTCATAAACCCTATGCCCAGAAGTCTTACCCCATTCCACCTCATGCCCAAACATGGTTTAGATAGGTTTCCCTTGGGAAACACCTTTGACTTGAGGATTGATTGACCCAATAGGATGCCTTGACACCCCTCCCACACCTAAATTTAAAAAATTGTATAAGGTCTTTGAGCATTTGTTTAGTTTGAAAAGGGGGGTTTGATGCACATGTTTGGGTGGTTCCATTATTAGATGTGTCTTACTTGGCATGATTCTTGTGACTTATGGACCCTTGGAGGGTGCATCTGATTGTCTTTGCAGGACCTTGCACAGTGGATAGGTATTCATGAGGAGATGAGTGTGTTCGTACCTTCATGATGGCTTTGGATCCCAAGAATGAGTGCTAGACCCCACATCTAGGGCAGGCTTGTGATCACCATTTGCACATTGAAGGAGGTTGTTTCCTTTGGAGGCACTCTGGCATGGCTAGGAGACCAATGCCCACCTCTTTCCACTTGGACATTGGCCTTTGGAGGCTTGGACATCACCTTACTAGCCCATGATGTCACTTAGGGCTTGATGATTTCATGGAGGAGGGTTTGACATGATGGTTGGCACGTGTTGCATGATGGATGGCGTTGGGAGGCCTAGCGCTGCACTTCTCCACTTCAATGTCCCATTTTGGGAGCCAAAGTCACCATAGAAGGGGATGATGTCACCCTTTAGGGTTTCATTTTGTGCTAAATCAATTAAATTTTGTAAAAATTGAATTTTAAGGGAAAATTCTTCAAGTTGGCCCTGTTATATTTTAAAATTGACGTTTTAGGCCAAGGAGGTGATATAAATACACCTCTTGGCATTTCGTTTTATCATAACTCTTCCTCTCACAAGAGGATAAGGACTGAAATTTTCACCCTCTTTGGCATATTGGTCTCTTTTACTAGTGTGCACCACTTGGAGGACATGTTTTGGATGCTTCTTGGCTGATTTATGGTGGAATTTTCTGCAAACTAGGGTTTTATGCTTGATTATTCTTGGTGAAGTTAGTAAAATCTGTAATTTTCATTTCATGCGTTGAATGTTTATGGTAAATTTTACTTGTTCATGTTGAAGATTATGAAATTGCTTGCCTAATACCCGAGGAGAGGAACATAAGGTATTTTTTCCTCTCTAGATCTTTTCACTTTGTTAAATTGTCAAGAGAATCTTGTCTAGGGTAGGCTTCTAAAGCCCTAAAGTGCTAGCACTTTAGAAGTTTTGTTCTAGATACTTGTTACTATATATTTCAAGAGTCTAAGGAAGGAGAAGAATTCGCTAGAGCCCAAAAGAGCTTGCTCTCTAGAAAATTCATCTTTTAAGACTTGGAAGTTGAGGCCCTAAAGTGATAGCTCCTCAACTTCATCTTATCATCCTTAGAACATTGCTATCATTAATTATTTCTCCAAGTTATATTGTTGTTTTAATTGACTCCATAAGTCCAAAAGGCACTAGTTTCATTGCTCTCTTGTGAAGGAATTGATCAAACAACTCTCAAACTCTATTCTCTAAAGCTTTTACTAACATCTTCTAACCCTAGCTTACCTAAATTCGTTAACTAATTTGCTGTTGTTGCAAAACACTGCTACAGCCATCTCGATTTGCTTTATTTCGCTGCATACACTAATGTAATACTAACCTAACTTACTCAGAAATTGTTTGTGACAAATGCTACATGATCTATTAGATAAGTGCTAAATTTCTGCTGTGATTTCATGCAATTCTGATCCATATTTCTTGTGGTTGTTACAAAACTTCATTTTCTGTCATAAACTGTTACTTTGCTGCAATTTTACTTCAGCCATCATATATTTATGTTGTCTATTGTTTGTTGAGGTATTTTATCATATTGGTACTTGGAAATTGTTATAGACATATGCTATATTGTTCTTGTTCCGGGAAGGTACACAAATACTCTTCCTTTACCTCAATTTTGGAGATATTGACCCTTTGATTTAGGTACCCTGTGAGAAGGCGCTCTGAGCTTGACCATATCTTTCATATCAGATCCCTTGAGGTTATCGGGGGCGCCTCCCCTGGGTTGGACCTCTCCCATCCCTAAAATGTGGGGATTTCCCACTAAGGTGATAGTGGTGGGTTATCCTGTAGTTACGCCAATTTGATTTACTTGTTTTGGGCTTGGACAAGTACAAATTGTGCAATAACAGGCATCTACTACAGGCACTTTGTGAAAGGATTTTCACAACTTGGTGTGCCATTGAAGGATCTCACCAAGAAGGGAGCATTCAAATGGTTAGAAGACATGCAGGGAGCATTTGTCAAGATGAAGAAGGTGATCAGGATTCAGTACTTTCCCAGTGTTAGCACTTACAGATTTCTCACAGCCATTTGTGTTGGAGTGTGATGTATCCGAAGAGGGGATAGGGGCAGTGTTGATGCAGAATCGACATCCCATAGCTTTCAAGAGAAGGAAGTTGAGGGAGCCAGAGAGGCTCTACCCCATTTATGATAAGGAGATGTTGGCCATCATGCATGCATTGGCCAAGTTTAGACAACACCTGGTGGGAGGATGCTTTGTGGTTAGGACCAACCACAACAGCTTGAGGTATTTCATGACAGAGATCTCAGCGGACTGGAAATCCATTCTCTTGGTGTACTCCAAGAATACTTTCGCTTGTGAGCTTATGGAGGGAATCATTCAGGATGACAGGTACAGGGTAGTGGATGGCATCATCTACTACAAGGATAGGATCTACCTTGTCCCTGAGTCCACACTCAAGGATAAGATCCTGAGGGCAGTACATGACACACCATTGGCAGAGCACCCAGGATATATGAAGACATACAAGCAGGTGAGGGAGAGATTCTCTTGGAAGGGTCTCAAGGAGGATGTACTATGATATGTGATGGAGTGCATGACTTGTCAGTAGAACAAGTTGGAGCTTACACAACCCGCGGGTTTGCTTCAACCGTCACCTATTCCAAAGTAGAAATGGGAGAACATCTCCATGGACTTCATCACAGGGTTTTCGAAGGTACAGGGCAAAGACTGTATCTATGTGGTGGTGGATAGGTTGACCAAGTTTGCACACTTCTTTGTCATTCCCTCAGAGTATAGTCCATCTCAAGTGGCGGACATATTCTTAAGGGAGGTGTTCCTACTACATGGTCTTTCGAGATACATAGTCAATGATCGAGACAATAGATTTCTCTGCGCATTCTGGCAGGATCTATTCAGGTTATCAAGGACAAAGTTGAGACCTAGTACCAGCTATCACCCTCAGACGGATGAGAAAATAGAGATAGTGAACAAGTTGATTGAGGGATATCTGTGGAACTATGTGTCAGAATGTAGAGGGATTGGATAAAGTGGTTGCACCTTTGGGAGCACTGTTATAATACCACTTATCACATGTCCATCAAGATGAATCCATTTAGAGAATTGTATGGTTACGATGCTCCATCATTTATGGACTTGGCATTCGGGGAGAGCAGGGCCCCCAAGGCCAAAGATTGGTTACAGGAGAGCCAAGACATCTTGAGAGTCCTGGAGGAGAACTTACAAGTCTCCCAGAATCAACAGAAGATGTACGTAGACAGGCACAAGGTGGAGCACAACTTTGATGTTGGGGATTTGGTCCTTCTAAGGTTGCATCCATACAGATAGTCCTCACTGAAGAAGAATGGCACAAAGAAACTGAAGCCTCGCTTCTATGGACCATACAGGGTGATTAGGTGAGTTGGAGAGGTGGAATATGAGTTGGAGTTTCCAGAGGGTAGGGGGATCTACAACGTCTTCCATGTATCTTCCCTCAAGAAGGCGTTGGGATAACAGGTCACCACTTCAACAAATCTTCCTCCATTGGATGAGGAAGGGAAGTTGGTTTTAACTCCAGAGAATATTATTGATGTCAGAGAGAGGAGACTAAGGAGCAGAGTGATTTGGGAATACCTGGTCAGATGGAGATATTTTCCCATAGAAGATGCCACTTGGGAGGGGGGAGAAGATATAACAACATCCTGGTTTGGAGTTGCTTGAGGACAAGCAATCTTGGGAAAGGAGGACTGTAATGTCCCCTTCCACTTGATCATGATGGGAGGATGACTTAGTAGCCTATATGACTCTCGTAGGCTATAGTCATTGAAGAAGAGGGGAGTCAGGAGGTTTATTTGATGCCACTTAGCTAGGAAATGTTATATTTCTAAAGTGACATTTAATAAAAAGGAGTGATAAAATAACTTTTAGATTAATAGTTACTTAAACATTAGTAAAAGTGACTTTTAATCTTTAAGTGAAAAGTAAAAAGGGAATAAGGGTCATGTTTGATTAAGTCAAAGAGGAAAGATCTAGATGGAGGCACCGAAGAGTTATAAAAAGAAGGGTAGTGCTCCACTTTCCTCATTATGGTTTGATTTGATCTCTTGTTTGGAGTGCTCTTGTGAGCCAAGGTTTTCATTGGGGTTTTGGCAAAACCCTTCCATTTGAGTTTGGTTTCGGTGGTGCAATATCAACCCTATCTAGACAAGGAGGAGGATCCATCTAGGATCATCATTGGGGATTCATCTTGTGATTTGACTTCAGTTTGGAGGGGCAACGACTTTCCTAGGAGGCTCGTGGAGCTTTCTTGAGGGGCCAATTCATCTCTTTTGCAGGGTTGTGGGATTTCGAGGAGCCGTGAGGGCTTTATGAGGGTTCGATAGTCATTGGAGAGCTTGATACCTTCCTTTTGTAGAGTCGTGGAGGCATTCTAAGGTGTCGATCCACCCGTTTTGTAGAGCCGTGGGGGTTTTGGAGGAGCCGTGAGGATTTCTACAGGTCGTGAGGCAGTGGAGGAGGGCCGTAAGGCCATCTCTTGGCACTTGGGAGGCTTTGGAGCTGGAGGACATCAGCTTTGGTGGGGTTTGAGGCTTGGAGAGCCTTTGGAGGAGGACGCATCACCTACTAGAGGAGGTCATGGCATTATTCTAGGTTTTTGGTTTGCATATTGTGTGTTTCATTGATGTATTGCAGCTGCCATAGAAGCCCTTATAGTTTTGTATTGTTGTGATCGGGGTTCCATTCATAATAAAATGCTCATGTTGTCTCTTCTATTTCATGTGTACTTGGAATACATGCAATGTGTTTGAAGAAAGTCTTTTATTAGAATGTATTCAAACTGTTTGTAGAAAGTTGTCAATCAAGTTATAACACATAAACATATGTAATGCAAACTGTTTGACAAAAGCACACAACCAGAAACAAGATAAATTGCACAACAAAGCACTAATATCCTAGCCTAGCACACTTGGGAATATTACATAGGACGACTTTCTCAGGGTTTGTAGAGGACTACCCTAAGCTGCCTTTCTAGAATATTGACACCTAGGGTTTGTAGTGGAATACTCTAGGGTTACCTTCAAGTCATTTCCTTGCCTTTTCCCTCCATAATAGTTGTATGTTAGACTTCATATGCCCAAGGAAGCTAGACGACACTAGTGTTCTCTCCATTGCAAGTGATTTAAACCCTAAACCTTCCTCTCTCCTTGATGCCTTGGTTAGATTTAGCTCTAGTTATATTGCATTGCATTTTCAAGTCATTTTTAGCCTAACATCTAGGGCTTGTATGCATTTTTATCCTTAAAGCATCTAACACTATTTATTTCTACATTGATTGCAATTTCCAGCTATTAGGGCTTGGCATATTGCACTCACTTGAAGTAGTTTCAGCAATCATTAGCGAATGGTTTGTTAGTCCTTTATCTAGTGTTTGGCATATCTTTCATTGTATTCTTACTAATTTTAGGACTGTTCACTTGCTGCTGTTATAAACTTGTCATGTACTAAAGTGTATCATCTTTATTTCAAGTTTTATTTCATCCTTTTCTTTTCTTTTGATAGCTAGTGTTTCTGGGCATTTACTTTACTCTTCTAGCTTAATAGTTACCATTGATTGTCATAGAAACACCTCTCACGCATGCATATTTAATTTACTTTGCTTAAGCCACCTTGACCTTTCCCTGAAGATATTGACCTAGTTGGTGGTAGAATCAAGTAACCAAGATAAGGGGGTGTAGGCTTGCCTTGGCTTGCTATAGGATCCTTTGAGGTTGCTAGGGAAGCCTCCCTTGTGTTGGATCTCTATCCTTCACTAAAACGAGGGAAGTAACTGTTTAGGTGACAGTGGCAATTACTTCCATATGTTACAATCATCTTGCATCTTGTGAAGGCTTTGCACAAGTGCTAGATTGGTTGATAATAAATTCTGTAGGGTTATACAAGGGTTTTGAGCATGAAGCATATCATCTTTTCAAAGGGCATTGTAAGTAATTATTTTCTAAATCATCTCAGCTATCAAGCCATATTTCAATCTGCCCAAACGTTTGCATATCTCCCTGGACCGTTGCCTACTATTCTGCAGTCACAACCTCACCAATCCACTGTCAAAGTCGCAGAGTTTTTCAAGTGGTGATTTGACTGGCATATATGACATCGTTTACTTCTTTCACACTTGGTTTATTCACCTCACTTCAATCTTAACCTAAGCTTCCCCAACGACCTCCTCGAATTGCATATCGTTTCACTTGTTGTTTGGTTAGGTAGGTCAATTCCTGAGTAAGGGTATTGCAGACTAAGGGTTCGATATTCAATGGTCGTTAGACTATATGGTAAATCTAGGTATGTTAATATATTTGGCAAGTAAACACACAAGTGAATGAAATAACTCTTTGACATAGTTGCTGGTACAGTCTTGGTATTTTTCCTATGATCTGAACTTTAAACTGTGCCTAAACACTCATTATACAGAGTTGCTATGTCATTGATCCATTTTGTTGCTATGTCATTGATCCATTTTGTTGCTAAGTGATATAAATTCTCTGCATGCATGCTAAATCTAAACTTTGCATCGTTATACATTTGTGTTATACTGCATACGTGTGGGTTCAATAATATAAATGTTTTCCAACTTCCAAGTACGCCGAATTGTTGGTGTTTGCTACAGCAGTTGTTTCATTCATAGCATACCTACCTTACTGAACATATAAACTGTGCTAGGCTACTTTGCACACAGAGTTGTTACGGCAGTGATCTATTTGGGGTTAAATTTTGGTACGAGTAAGATACAATTTATGCATGTATACATGACTCAAATGCTGCATATTTATTTGAAATATGAGTTTGAACTACGAACTGAAAACTTGTTACATCAGTAATACACAGTTGTATGACATATGTGTTGGTTTAATAGTGTGAAATCTGTTGTCAATCTGCTGATGTTATTTTCATTAACTGCAAATGTTTTCTGTCCATTACTTCATGAGCATACTTTGTGAATGATACCTGCACCAGATGCCTTGTCATTGCTGGTTATATATTGTCATTGAATATTTACGATAAGTGGTCTATATTTGGAGTTCTCTAGCAAGTGAAATTCGAATCAAGTATTGCAATAATCCTTATATTTCGCATGTTATTGGTTATGGGCTATTTGAGGGTTCCTTGCAGCCAAATCCTTATCCCCAAGCCCTAGTCTTCTCTAGCTCACCTTGAAGCCATCATTTTGAGAAGTCAACCAAAGTCAACCCAATCCTTATCCATACCCACCTTACTTGCAACGACAGGACTTAGTTGGTCATAGAGGAAAACCCTTCTTAGTTTAGAAACCCTAGCCTATATGAGTAGAAGAAAGGCCGTTGAGGTGATAGTGGGTGGCTTTCTTGTTCCATTGCTGCCTCAAGATCTCCCTCGCAAGGCAGCACTTTCTCTCTGCAAGAGTTTGAGCAACAACATGAGGCAAAGTGTTTGACAAAAATATAGTCTTGACGATCAATTATGAGATTTGTAATGATAAATGAATGCGTTTTAACCTCTCGGGGACTTCGCTAAGTAGGAAATACATGAACACGTCCTTTCATAAAGGGGTATAAAAAGGAATCAAAACCTAAGGAAATATATTGATGTGTAATAAGGGTTCACTTCTATTAATCAGCGTGGCCCAAAATGGGGAACCCCGACGAGGTTCGAGCGAGTCCATTGTTAGCTATGGCCTGTGGTGAGCAGGAGAATAGCTAAGGGTATGGTTCATACACAAACCCTTCTTCAGAAAAGTTGATGGCCTTCTAATAAGCTTCTAGGTTGCCCCAATCCTTTCCATCTTTTGAGCCCGCATGACCCACTAGTTCCAGTGGTTCCAACATTCATCGGTTTACACTCGCCCCTCTTCACAAGCTAAAGAATTACTCAAAAATTTTGGTAGCTGGTTTTGCGAAACCAATACCACCTACATAAGAATGTATACCAAATGAGATGCTTGGCATCAATCAATATGCGCAAATAAGAAGAGAGTAATTTGGTCCCATGGGATGCCATCTCACTCTGGCCTGTGACTCATTCTCCCCTAGCAAGGGCCCACAATATATCCACTCTGAGGGATGGAGACCTAGCCTTAACGAAACCTAGACGAGATTATTCTCAATAGGAACAGTCGAACTTTGATTATTCTCAAAATTCAATTGGCAGATGTGTTGGAGATGAAACATCTATTTTTGAGGTAAATAACTTTGTGCATTATTCAGTGAGTGGTCGAAATCAAGAAATGAAGCTACTAACAAAGTTGATTGTGTTTATAGCGATACAACTGCAAAAGATAATAAAATGGAAATTTTACCCAATGTCATTTTCCCAGTAGTAAGTGCAGGGGGAATGGGTAGCTTCTTGTTTCTGTATTCGGAGGTTGTTTGTCTTATCTGTGGGAGGTTTTGTTAGATAGTTTTTTAAGTTTTGGCAAACTCGAGATCCTTCCCTTTTTAGACTTTGTTACTATGCAATCTGCATCTGATAAGAGTAACCACGTCTCTTTTTACAAGATGCTCATCTTGTTGAATCTTACATCATGCTTGAAGCTTCCTTATAGAATCTTGAGATTCTTGAGAACGACCAAAATGGTAGCTCTTCAAGGACTCTGTTTGCACAAAGAGATCATTATATAAGGGGATTTGGTGAAAGGTTGCTAAGGAAATGGCTTGTGAGGCCTCTAAAGAGCACATAAGTGCATGGAAGGCTGGTAAGAATTGGCCATTTACACCTCCAGACTTTTGGCATGAAGCATTGGTGTTGTTTCTAGTTTGTACCATACTTCAAGAGGAGAAGTCAGAAAAGTATTTAGATGGGCAGATTATGCTATGATTGCTACTAGAACGGTTTTGAGTTAACAATTTTCCTTTCAGACACCTTAACTGTGAGCATATCTTGGAGCTTCCACTTTTCCACCTTTCCTTATGTTTACCAGTCACTTCTATTTTTTAAGATTTTTATAGTAACAATTTACTTAATGTTTATATCTGGCAGTCTTCACAAAATCTCCAACACCTTATTATGCCAAATAGGTTCTAATGTGTATTTTTAAAAGAGTTCATTAAGGATGAGGCCTCTTGAGCTTCGTTTCTAAGAAATTTTAGATACCACGCTGAAAATTGTTATGGAAGATGTTATAGCCTTTTTGTGAACAACTTACATTTTTTGTGGCTGTTTAGGACGTTTGTGATTTGTTTGCCCCCAGTTGACATGCGCTGTAATGATAACCACTCTTTTCCATTGAATAGATAATGAAAATAGGGAAGACAACATTTTAACAAAAAGGTGGGGTGGCCATATGGGTTAAACTACATTGATTTGTTCTTCCATGTAAGAGGAAAAGAGGCAATCGGGTTACGAAAATATGTTCTACCTGGACTCGCTTCCATATACATACAACTTTATGGAGGTGAATAGCCATAAGGGTCTTGAGTATTATGTGTTTAGAAATAGCATGGTAGTCTATGTTTTATGTGAATTATAGAAGTAGCTTCAACTTTCTTACTTAAGGAAAAAGTGACATATTGAAGACAATGGGACTTCAGAGATCCCGTAGCTGTACCAATACAAGGTATATGCTATGTGTTATATTTCCATGATGAAGAGCTATGATTTTAATTGAGATAGTATAAAGTAGACAATGTAGTTGTAGATTTTGGTATTTTTCTTTGGTCTTGTTTGAGTTGAGGACTCGTTCAAGCATATGTTTCGAGTTTTACAGGTTAATTTCAAACGTATCTTTCAACTTTAGTGGTTGATTTCTGCAGTTGTTTTGATAACCTGTGGCCCTGAATACACGTATTTTTCATCTTGAACTCTACACACTGAATCCCTTTCCAGATTTGTACTCTTGTGGAATAGAAATGGATCAAGGGAAATTTATTTATTCTCTACATATTAAATTTTTCAGTTTTAGTTTCCAATTTTCTTTATCACCTTCTTTGTCTTTGAAATGTCATATCCCTATGTGCCAGGTAACCTCTAGGTTCATTGGCTTCCATAAGATTTTAATGTTCACTTGGCAAAAACTATTGCTTTCCACCATGTGGTACAGCCTTGGATATGTAATTTTATATGTTTCATTGGCTGATTTGAGGGCTTTTCTTGGTCTTATTTGGTTATCTCTATAGAAGGAATTTTTGCATTGAAATCTCTAGGTTCTATAGTTTTTGCATCTCTGCAACTTCATATTTACTGGTTCGTATGATAGCATTGGAAGGTGAGACTCTTTCTCCTACAACAAGGATTTCTATGATTTTTGTCATGCTACCTTACATATCTTTACAGTGTCAATTAAAATACTGTTTGTAAATTTTATTTGGGAAAAGTAAACATAATTTCAGGATTTGAAATTTGAATTGTTATTAAACATTTTCTATCACTTCATTGTAGGATATGGAAAGGAGAAAGCTTATGTACACGTGTTTTGGAGGGACACAGGGATGCTGTCACTTCTGCTGCTTTCATCATGTCTCCAGGTTCTACTATGCAATGGAATTGCCATAATTGTTATCTTCTTTGTTTTCTACTAAGAATCAAACTATATATAAATAATGACTGCAATTGCAAGATAGCACATTTGATATGAGTCTTTGGATATTTTTATATGAAAACAAAATTATCTCCATATGGGCGGGTAGTTGTATTGCTTAAACATTTACATCAAATTACAAATATTAATAGTGTAAATGGAAACTCTAACAGTCCAGAAATGGAAGCTCTAAAAGCCCATACTAGAATTCACTATTTTCCATTCGATATGATACAAGGACCTTCACAGAAGTAGTTCAGATGCAGGCCCAATTATCACAGATTGATAAAAATATCAATACCTCGTTTGCAAATTTCAGTCTTAGAACAGTTTTATTAACTATAAAGGAAAAAATAAAAGACTCTATGCTAAACAATCCTATTTTCATTGTCAGGGGATGAGGATAGAAATATAGAAACAAGGCTTGCCGAATCTTCCTGTTACTCCTGTGTGTACTCAGCTCTACTAAAAAATGATCTGAGTCAATGACATTGGTACAGCTAAATATCACAGTCAAAGTTTCACCTGAGCTACTCAACTTTTTTGGATTCTTAAAGTTCTAGGCTGACTCAGAGAGGGCGAAAACTCCAGGGGCAAAGTTCCTCCATTGGTGGAACTCGGTCTAACGTGGAACTATGATTTTTGTTGGGTTTTTGGCCAAATTTAGATCAGAAAATTCTGGCAAAAATAGGGTCAGTTTGAGTGGCCCTTATCCCACACCCCTTGGAGAATGGCCGATCTGACATTTTGGTCAAAGGCCCATATCTACAAATTGCACTTGAGTTGTGTCTGGAATTCTACCAAACATTTTAGTTTAAGGCCCATATCCATAGCTAATTAGACTTTATTCTACCAAACATTTCGATTAAAGGCTCATATCCACATGTAACTGGACTTTTGAGTTGAGTCTTGAGTTCTACCTCCTTCACTCTGTGAAGTGTCATGCGCTTTCAATCTAGATTCTCTGGATGATGCTCATCTAAACTTGGCTTTGATATATACCTATCAATGTTACTTGATAAGTGATTCCCATCTGGTAGGCAAGTCATCAAAGATTTAGAAAATACAATTTACAAGGCTTTTGATCTAGCCCTAGGGTCCAAGGTGAGAGATGCTATCCAAAAAACATTACAGGCTTCTGATCCTAAGTAAACTGAAGTTCTTATGGCATTTATAGCGAAGAAGCCAACAAGAAATCTAACAACAAAGGGTGTGATTGAATTTGTTGGAAGACAGGTGATTGATTGATTGTTTCGAGTGTTTGATTTTAGGAGTTTTATGTGGGTTTTAGTTTATTTAGGAACCTCTTCCTTCTGCATATAATTTGGATTTGTATGCTGGTCTGATGGAATCAGGTGGATCCATACAAGAAAATAAGAAGAGTGGTGTTTGTGGTTTCCATTCTGCGAACTGATTCTAGAAAATTTCTCAGAAAACATCTGAGGGCACTCGTTGAACAACAAACTTCAACCCCTTCAACGCTGTGAACCATCTGACTTGCATCTTCAACAATAAAATTAATATTTCGTCTTTGCAATAAACTAGGTATGGTGACAAGGGGTTCGTAACTGATCATTTCAACTATCTTTAACGAAGACTATCAATTTTTTATGGTCCATGTTCAATAAACTTAATGGCTATGAAATCAAAATTTTCAACCTCAGGTCAGATTGCAAATTCAATTGTCAATGTGGCCCTGAACTTTCCCAGTGTTCTCTAGACAACAGCTCTTTAGTAGGAACAAAGATTGTACTTCTGTACACTGTAATTTTTAATTTGAGGTGTTACTGTACACACATTAGAAGTTCTGTTTTTATTTTCTCTGTTCGTCCACTTAATATCCTCATTAGTCCTGCAGAATAAACTGAATGCAGGCACCAAAGACATGGAAAGAAAATAACAAATGTTCGATGGGTACAGCAGTGCAGTAATAAGACTTGCAGCAAATGTGAAGAGTTTCCATTCTGCAATTCATACAATGCCAGTCAGCCTCTGTAATTCAAGATCATAGGAAGACTGGAAACTTGGTAGACGGCACCTGTCTTGCTTGACATGTCCAGTTGGTATGGTTGATGACAAGCATGGGTTAGACATTTCACATGTAGCAGTCTTCAAATCCTAGGCAATGGGCAATGTTTCCAAGATAATCGGGAAGGATCTTACCGGACTATTTGCCCTGGATCTTACCTGACTATTTGCCCCATTCCTTCCCAATGGTCATTATATGAATTTTTTCAAGTTCATCGACATGATATATTCTAAATTGAAAACTAGAACATAACAAATGGCTTCATCTTCAAGAGGCTTGCTTGGTCGCTAGTTTTAGATATAACGAACGATGGATATCTTGATATCCCCCTCTGATATCCCCCTCCCCATTCAGGTCCAAATATTCTAATAAAACTTTTGAGATAACCCATTCGGAGTTTTGGAATCTGTATGCAAACTATAAATCAACATTTTGGAAATATAAGACCTAAGAAAATTATCCACAATCGAAAACACAAATTCAAAACTCACGATCATGCACTAGCTGCCATAGCTTCGCAAACTATGAAATGGATCTAATTGCTCAGCTTTTTAAGTATCCAGTAATAAGATTTGTAGATTTTTTTACTATGGAATTCGTAACATCTCAAAATGCATTTATTTTAGACTGAATGCGTGGAGTCAAAGGCAAAAGCAACTGTGGCAATGGCAATTTGAGAAATACAAGAACAGGGACACAGTCTGGAGACTTTTAGTTGTTTTATGGGTTAGCTTACAGCTATAAAATTTAGTGATCGGATATGCTATGATGAATGAGTGCATTGATATACAGTGATGTAGTATAATAGTGATGTATAATTAAGGAAGCCCTTCAGACCAATTCCTCTGAAGCTTCTGTTTATTAGATTTGATATAATGGTAAACAAAAATAGTGGGTCTAATCATTAAGAATATGGTAGAAAATGTGTACAAGTTTAAATACAGAAGGGTAAGTGAAGGGAGAAAATGTGTACAAGTTTAAATACAGAAGGGTAAGTGAAGGGTAAGTGAGGGTAAGGTATGTATACTTTTATGTGAACTTTTCCAATCAAATATTGTTGAGAGGAARAAATCGTTGTTCTAGATTCATATACTAATTTAATGTCTGGCTTAGCTGTTATTTTAAAAATAAATTATTAAGAATAATTGAATTTTCTAAAGATTAATTAATTCCATTGAAAACTGTGCAAAACAATGCTGCGTGTTCAGAACTCCCAAGCCACAGTGAGATTGTAAATGCGGACATGCTTTGAGTCGTGTTTGATCCAAGTTTAACCAGCTAAAAACAAATTAAAGTAATTGAAAACAAATTAAAGGAATATTTGTAATCATGCAACATAACCATCCAGAAAGAACGAAAGCTTACCATTGAGAGTTTTCCACTTAGAAGGACTCTGAGCAGAAGTCCACTGTGAGAAGCAAATGAATACCACCAGCACTTTCACAATACGATCCAACGCCATCGTTATTGTTGGCAAACGCAAGGTGCAGGATGACGAGAGATGGATAGATGAACTCCTCCTCTCCACTAAATAGACCTGCAACGAATATTTCATAAAAATCAAAACTACATATCAAATAAATCTGCCTGAAATAACTGATCAATTATACATTTACAGATATCATACCTAAAATAGCTGCCTAAAATCCATAAAATCGCTCGTTGGTTAAGAAATTTCAAAAATATACCTTGTACGTTTTTGCATGTGAAAAACTGGCGAATGGCCCTTCCTGTTTTCCGTGTCTTCTCCCTACGTAAGGTCCACGTGGCAACGCCCATTTAATTTGGGGCATAACGTACGTCAAAATCAACGAGGAAGTGAAAGATAACGACCAAATATATATGGGGAACTTAACAAACACTTCCTATTCCGATTTCCCCACTTGCACTTTAATTTATTGTCTTTAACATTTTGTGTTCGCATTTCTTCAATCTATTAACTATTGTTTGTTTGATTTTTATTCTCATTTCTAATGTTAGATATGATGCGTCTCGCTTTACCCCTTGTGCTTCCCCTTTAACAAATCATGGTTATATATATATATATAAGTTGTATTCTATACAAAGGAGGGCCAAGGCCATGGTGGGATCAATGGTTGATTATTAGATGCATTTGTTTCTAAGCAATGGGGTGGGTCACTAGCAAGGAGGATGTGAGCTCCATGCCTGGCAACATGTCCACATTTATTCTAGTTTTGTGGTGCCTTCGGAAGATGCAAGTTGAATCCAACAATAATATGCTGTATTTACAAAACAAATTTATTTAACTATCCAAAATAATGATTTTGCAATTGATTGGTGTTATGTGAACTTATACTAACAATAAATTCAGAGTAAAATATCACGAAAAATTATGTGTGAAATTTGAATAATGGTAGGAACAATGATTATAAACGAAACTGACAAATTTAATGGTATGACTTTAAATTTGAGTAAGTAGTAATTAGCATGTGTCCAAATGATTAATTCTCAAAACTTTGCATACACAAATATTTAATGTATAAAGGCAATTGAATGTATACACTATAAGGGAAAGAAACAAATAATTGATGTGATTTTTGGTCATCTATTGAATTCGACGAGTTTTGATTGATTTGACAGTTTTTAAGCTTTTTGAATTTTTGGGTCAATTCAAATATGATCGTAATCTTTGAGGCATAGTTCCATCGTAAACGAAATCGTGATTATGGTAAAATAATAATTGAGTCTAGGAGCAATAGTTCAAGTGGTGGGGATGTAGGCCTCACACTCTCCCACCTAGGTTCAAATCCTCAATGAGATTTGGCCCATAGTGATAAGGCTAGAAGGGTAGGCACCCCCTCACAACTGGGACCCCAAAAAATTTGGGTGTGTTTCCGAATGTCTCGGCCCTTGCTAAGTCATAAATTATTGGTATATCTAGCTTACAGGTTGTTGGATATACCCTTGGGTTATAGTGGTAGCTAGTTGATTTGTTCTCAGAGCTGAACCAAGTCAATCTAACGAGTTATCAATTCCTATATATATATATATATAATTGATTTTTTTTTTTAATTAAAGAAGAATTCTCATCTAAAAGAATGATCTTTTGAGTGTCTTTTTATTCTACATTGTTCAAATGCCTTACTAATTACTGTATTTATTCTTCCAAATCCAACTTTAGTGGAGACCTCTTGATTTGTAAATGGTAAGAAAAGGAAGGGAACAAAATTCCATGTTAGCACCATGTTTAATGAGCTTGATGTTTTTTGGGTCAAAAAGAGATTTGAATTAAAAAAAAAAAAACTAGAAGCGAGAGAGTCCATCATGGATGGGCATCAATAAGAGCAAGGACTAAAGACAAAATCACTCATAGAAAGGCAAATGCAAAAAAAACACTATGTAAGAGTAAGAGAAAAAAATTGTAGGCTTCACAGAGACTTGGAGGCAATACGATTTTAAGAGGGAGATTATGATGTACACAAAAGAGTAATCTATAAGAACAACGAATCGAAGCTAAAGACAAGCAACAACTATACACTCGATCGAGTTTGTACTATGAAAAAACAAAGACAAAGTTGTTCTTGTAAAATCAATGATTGGTACTCTATGAAATATTAGGGAGCCTAAGACAAAGTAGTATGTTTTGATATAGTTATGTTGTATTTTGATGCTTGTAAAATCAATTATTCGTACTCAAAAAATTGTTAGGGAGCCTAAGGCAAAGTAGTAAGTTTTGCTATAGTCATTGTGTAATTCGAGACTTCGTGTATTAATGTATTTTGGAGTTTTTTTCTCTTTACAACTAAAAATTTCCATGTGTATTCCATGGTGTGGATGCACCTTTAAATGTTACTTATTATTTATGTCTCTGAAGTTAAACATTAATAGTACAAACTAGTTCAATAACACTTTGTAGTTTTAAATTCAAGAAACACACAAAGAATTCTTACAATTTAGACTAAATAATTGTGAGTGATCCATCACTCTAGTTTTGGATCTAAATCCATTTTTTTCAAACCTTCGACACACTACCCCGTTATTTAAGTAAATCTGACAAGACACCTATGTTTTGTTAGTTTTTAGAGAAACATTAAGTGTCAAATCTATCATATAGTTTAGAGCTTAGGTTTTACTTAAATTACATGTACATTTCAATATACTACTCACTTTCCTCAACCTCAAACATGAAGAGAACCAAATATTCTCATATTTCCTCATAAACCTTTACTCAAGTTGAGGCTTCTATCTTTACATTTATTATTTCCTCATCTTCAACACCATCTCAAACAAAATCTTTCATTTTTAATAAAATGCTTCTCATTTCTTCTGATACAAATGTGCATGCAATTTATTAAAACAAATATTAGGAGTGTAGCGTCCATAATCTTAAAACCAATAATCAATAGTCAAAATCAAATACTCAAAAGGTTGCCATACAATGTCAAAAGTAACCAGTGTTTTTCCGTAAGGTTACACAGAGTATTAAATTCGATATGTAAAGCAAAATCTGACAACACATCTAGTCCAATTGGACAACACGAAATATCATATTAGGTAATAGTGGGAATAACACTCATGTAAAGAAAAGCGTCTCTATCATTTGGGGTTGGCCCTCATCTATCCATTGTAAGCTCAAGATCAATTTGAACCGGTTTTCATCAGCCATTCTCTTGCTCAGTATATGTAGGTTGTTTTAATTAAAAAATATCGAAAACACAATTAAAAAAAAACTTGCCAAATTAAAAAAAAATAAAAACATTGCATAGAATGTAACGATTATGTTTATGTTGATATTAATTGATAATATTTTACCAAATCTTTTTCTATATATAAATCTTTCGAGTACTTTTTCATGATTCATGGATGGTAAACGAGGTAAATCGTCGACCCTGATCACTGGGGTCTAATTTGATAGGGACACCAAGTGAGATCCAACAATCTTTACAATATATCTAGTCAGGGACTTGACCCCGAGATCTCTTGCTATAAAACCACATCACACTCCACTTGAGCTAACCCATCGGGCTTTATGACCAAAAGGTTTATCCGATTACTTTATTGAATTATAAAAATCAAGGTAGCATGTTTGGTATCCTCCCCACCGGGTTTAATTCCCTCAAAATGGACATGTTGGCTCATTGTGATAAGGCTAGAAGGGTAAACGACCCCTCGGATAGAGATCCACTTCGATTGGTTTTGGGACGCATCGACCCTTGCTAAGTCACAAGTTATTGGTATATATGGCTTGCGGGCAATTGGATATACTCTTGGGTTATAGTAGCAACCAGTAAGCTTAATCTTGGGTGTAGCCCAGATCAAACCTACCCGTTACCAATTCCCGTGGTTAAAAAAATATGATTTTAATGGATGTCAAAAGAATCACATCTTTCATTCGTTTTGTTTACATAATTTTTTTTTTTGTTTGCTAGTTTGTCTGTGACCTACAAGACTAGCCCGTGGCCAATAAACTGCGACTCAGGGGCATATAAGCCGTCAAAATCACTCGGGGATCGCACCCGGCCTGAGCTACACCAACCCTTAACATGGCTGGATTTTTTGTCCCTGCAGATTTAGAACAGATGACTTAACATCACAGAGTGTCTTAACTACACACTCCGTCACCGACTATCCTACACTTTGGGGACCATTTTATTTAAATAATTATAATATATGATTGAATTAAATAAAATATTAATATCCCCGTCATGATGATTGGTACCTAAATTGAGTTCATGCATTTAATGAAAGGGCATGATCATGATTAGTACCTGAATTGAGTTCATGCATTTAAGCATGTGAGATCCTCTCAAGCACAAATCAATGAACAAACTGTTAGAATATATAAGATGGTGTGCTAGTTTTACCACGACAATACCCTCGTCTCCCAACCACAGGCCGAAGCCTCCCTCCGAGCACCTTAACCTTGACCTGAGAATTCCTCCGGAAGCAAACCCTAGGCTAGATAGCCAAACAAAGAGCAACGCATCTCTCCCCAAGGATAGCGCATCACAAAAAGCTGATCAGATAGTCCAAACCCTAGCCAAGAGATATCCAAGCCAAATATTGAAACTTGCTGCTGCTGTAGCTGCACCTGCAACCCTCCTCCAAACCTGCGCACCAGCTATAACTGCAGTGCGCACCAACTGGGAAAACTGCAGTCCTGAGATGTGTCAAATGAAAGACTGGCGCCCTGTATTTATCGTAATCCTGCCAGTTTACTGGGGCCGACTTCTCCTTCTGGGTAGGTGTCTGTTCAGTATATTATTATTAATTCTGGTCGACTTCTTCTCTTGGAGGCTAATAGCCTAATATAAATTATATTCTTGAGCCGACAAGGCTTCTAG